>JAOTQW010000041.1:3300186-3310546 GCA_026260075.1 Sisor rabdophorus | reverse complement strand
ACCCGGAGGAAACCCACGCAAGTGCGGAGAGAACATGCAAACTCCGCACAGAAAGTCCCCAAGCCCGGGATTCGAACCCAGAACCTTTTTGTTGTGAGGCGACGGTGCTAACCACTTCACCACAGAGCCGCTCTATATTAAATGTTAACATTGCCAAATCAACAATAATCCCAAAAAGTGTTAAAAACATTCAACATGATTATCCAATAAAAATAATACATTCATTGCAGTAAAGAAAAAACCCACTCAGATTTTTGCCAATAACTGATCAGCAGTTTCAGCAGTCGGCTATAGGTGCAACTATCCAGCTCTAATCTCTATTGACATTTCTTTATGGACCCGACAGTCAACATATCACTACAAACCAAACAAGAGAAATCACTACAGAACAAGCAATACACATCACTGAAAACCAAATTAGCATTAACAACATTTCTAGAGGATCTTCTTTAGCAAACTCCTTAATATATATACCTTTACAATTTCAACATTTGGCAGATGTCCTTTGCACATTCTGGAAAAAGGCAATTTCATCGTATTTTCTTGGTTTCCTTTTAAAAGTAAATGACATCTTGAATTTTGCATTGAAACTTAACAGTTGGCAAATAATATGAACTAGCACACTATTTCATGCTGTTATTGGAAAATAACCCACTCTGTTGTGGAAACCAATACAAAGCTTTATGTCTGACTATATAACACCAACCTTGTGTGGATTGTTGCCCAGTAGACATTTTTTTTATTTTATTTTCATAGACATAAACTAACAAACACCTTTAAACCAAATAAATGATAAATAACCAGCGATGGTTTTAATAGGGTTTTTCCCATTAACACTAGATCAAAAACAAACCATATCTACATCACACTTCATGCCGAAATGTTTTTTTGGTATCAAGAAGGGCTACATATCTTACTAGATTGCTTACTATCCAAAGCACAGCAGCTACTCATAATGACTAAGCAATAAAATAAAAAAATCTCAAACAGCAGGTTTGAAATAAAATCTAAATGTAGCCAAACCTTCCCACTGATGGCCTAATAAGCGTCAAATGACCAAAAAGTTATTAATTAAATAATATGTAAAGCAACCAACCACAGATGTAAAACATTATTGCCGTAAAAGTCAACATTCTTACAAAAATATAATTTCGCAAACAGATTATTCATTCATTCATTCATTCAAGTCTTACAAGTAAATCTGGTGAAATCCAACCAACCAAAGTGACCTTTGAAATACTGAAACCTAATTGTGTACCATATGCAACAGATGTTGAGGTAAGTTTAAAGGTGTGGTTTCTGAGACTGAAAGTAGAGTAACAAACCCATCATCCAATCAGTCGGTACATATGGTGCATTCATTTGATTGACACTGTTTTGGACTAGATTGGGTTTACAAAAAAAAATGGACAAAAAAAAACAACAAACGTGATTCTAAACTAAAAGATAACTGTCACTAGCAAAAGTTTGTCAATAAACTAAAAAAACAAATGCAAATTAGTTGTGTTTATATCAAGTTGTTCAATGTGATATTGGTAACCTTGCTATCAAAAGCAAATAAAAATTACACATGCGTGAAAAAAAAATTGGGGGATTTATTTTCTAAATCTAATACAGGGAAACTGTTACCCAATACAAAGAAAAGCTCCACCACTGCCAAAGAAGCATCAGAAAGAGGTGGGTTCAAGCCCCACCACCAACAAGCCAGACCAGGAAGACCTGCGTTCAAGCCCCACCACCACCAAGTCCGCCACTGTTGGGTCCCTAAGCAAGACCTTTCCAGCTTGAGGGGCGCTTTACCATAGCTGACCCTGCGCTCTGCCCCCAATCTTCCTGGATGTTTCACAGATTGGCACCATTGGCAAGATTATACACTAGTGCATGTGCAGTCTACTAGACGGAATACAGTACAGTATGCATGTATGTAACTTTGGCCTATGGTACATATTAGGGCGGTGTAAAAAAATACAGGGGGGGTAATCAATATTCTAGAATCTTGCATACATATTGAAATTACTATATTATGGCAAGTATGGCAGTAAAATAAGGGAGTGTCCGACATTGTATCTGTCGTACAACATATCGACAAAGTTTCTGGTCACTTGAGCATCATGAACACATGCGATTTCCAAGATCTTATTCCCAATTTGTCATTTAATGAAGCTCCACTTTTCTACTGAGACTTTCCATTATAATTTAAAGCTAAAATATGAGATATTTCACTCAGCTCCAACACTATTAATTAGATCAGACAATAATGTCAGGTGAGGTCGATATTCCACTTCATCCCAAAGTTGTTCAGTGGTGTTTTTTGTCCAAAAATAATAATAAAAACAAATCAAAATTAGGAGTGTTTTAACCATAATAATCACACAGCGTGTGATATCATAGCTCAGGAGTTTTGCGCTGAGGGTCATTTTCATGCTGGAAAGGTATTGCCGTTTCTTAGTTCCAGTGAAGGAATAATGTGATGCTACAACATACAAAAACATTTTAGACCACTGTGTGCTTCCATTTTTGTAGCAACAGTTCAGAGAGGAACCACATATGAATCTGATGGTTAGAGGACCACAAACTTTTGGCAATATAGTGCATCTTTAGCCATTTGTTTTCAATTTTTTTGTGTTTTATTTCAATATATTTGCGTTATGGGATCAAGATCCATGTATTGTGATATGTATTGTAGCTTAAAGCCCCTGCATGCTATCCAAATCTTAAAGAATAATTAAATTCACAAGCCTTACAGCACGTTTGCGTTAACAATCTAGTTACGTGTTATCATAAACACAAATCCATAAAACGCTGAGCAAAAATCCTAAGAATTTTGTCTACTGAAACCAATCTGAATATGATTTTGAAAATAACCGACGCACGGCTTTTAAAGCAAAGCAGATGTTGTTCCTTCGTTTTGAAAAAAAGAAAAAGAAGAGACAGACTAGCAGATGAACCGGTGGATTAAGCATGCAGGTCATGTTGCTATTGGCCGTTAGGAGCCCGTGTCACAAAAAATGGTGGCGAAACCATATAGTTTCTTTTCGCCACCATATAGTTTCCCATACACCTTCCAGACTACCAAATATTACTGCAAGACTTTAATTACAATTTAAAAAACAAAATCAACCGAGAATTATATAGTCAGGAGTACCACATATGGAGAAGCAGCTCAAATGTTTGATATGCCAACATTTTTTCCTTAACACTGTTGGCTCTGGAGTTCTTGTTGGCAAACCTCATCCACATCTGGATGTTTGTAACACTGCTCTCCTGACAATGTTCTATTGTTAAACTGATACACGAGTAAAACTAACAGGGAATTGAACAGTCTGCCTCTTTGGCCATGTAAAAACCTACAAGACATATACATCCAAACAAATAGTTGAGCTTTAGCGTTGATTGGATTGAATTAACTTAAAAATAAATAAATAATCATATTTATGCTGCAAACAAAACCTTAACATCTGCTTAAATTGTGCATTCCAGAATCTTTAATTAAAGCACAAATTACCTGCTGTAACTAATATTATAACTATATTTTTAAATAAAAAATAATTACTAACAGACACGGCTTTTGGTAGGGAGATCTGCAGCCTGAAAAACAGCAATGATGAAAAAAAAAAAACAATGAAATTTCCAACCTTAATCACTTGTGGAATAAGGAAAAAAACTACTGATGAACCACTTGAACAATCTTTGAAGATTTGCTTAGATAACAGGAGAAGGTGGTAGTGCAGTAGTTAAGGTGTTGGTCTGCTAATTTCAAAATCGGGGTTGTTTCCCCAGCACCACCAATTTGCCAGAGCCCTGAGCAAGGCACTTAACCCCCAATTGCTCAGTTGTATAAAAGAGATAAATGTAAGAGATAAGTGCTTTAAATGTAAATAACACAGGCATTTCAATGGCCTGGGTTAAACACTCTCATTAAGACAACAAAGACTGCCCGAAGGCCAGTATGGTGGAGCATGACTAGTAACACTAGTCCTGCATGACAATAATGTATGAAAGACCAGGAGTGGTTTTGTTTTAGGGCCCATTATGTCTTTGTGTGTGTGTATGTGTGTGTGTATTTTTCTATACTACCCAGCTTCAATAAACCAGGTTAATTTTTCACTGAAAAGCTGCTGAAACATAAGACAAAAGGTGGTTTTTTTTTAAGTGAAAATAAATAAAAGGGTTTTACACTCATGAAAATGCTAATTGAAAGCAGAATAGCTTATTGTGTGCTCGTTGATGGCTGCCATGTCAATATGAATGCCTGTTGAAAAAAACACTTAGGCGAGACAGGTAGAGGAAATCAAATACCTGAACTAAACCATTACATCAACCAGGCAATTGAGGCAAGACTACCAAATGCACAAAAAAAAATCAGAATAAAAGAAAGCAATGCTGTTGAATTCAACAGCCCTTTTCTCTCTGTACTTTCTAATCCTTAGAGATTCTCTCTCTCTCTGTCTGTCTATCTGTTATTCGGTTGCCAGATCCACACAAATCATTTGTAGACTTAAAGCTCATTAAGATCTGCTGATTACATTCAGCGAGGAAAGACGTGGCCGAGCCAGGAAGTGCATGCCTGGCTCAGAAATGAAAAGGGAAGTAAACAGGTAGGCTATTGCTGAGACCAGTGATAAGATCTCTCAAGACACTGTTTCAGACTACATTCATCGCTGTTACTGTAGCCCTTCTTGGGCTTTTCAGACTGACATCTTGCATCAACCAAGGGCTGATTACAAGAAAAAGAACACACACACAGACAGAGACACGGACAGACACACAGACACACTCCATTTTAAAACTGAAAATGTTTTACCATGTACTTGATTAAAGAAGGCAACGTACTGTAGCTCAGCCAGTGTAAAGAAAGATCATACACTGCTTTGTTAAAGTGGGAACAAGACACATTGCTTTTTCATTTAGCTTACAGCACACGGACTGAGGCAGTAACCCGACTCTTTTGCCTTCAATACCCCAACCCCCAAAGCAGCACTATACTCTTTGGTAAAAGCTTAAGTGGGGTTTGAAAAGAGCCTCAGTTTCTTTGTTAGAAACGAGGTGACCTGTGAAATGTTTTGTTAAAGAACTGTCAAATTTTATTTTACAAATAAAAATTTGTACATCATTTACAACATTTAAAGAAAACAGAAACATACAATTCTTTTTGACAGCAAATCCCATGTGTGTGAAACAATCTACCCGCAAGACTCTTAGTTTTTGCATCACCACATCACAGAGCAAGAAAAAAATGAATCTAAATGTAAACCAGGGAGACACAACCTTGTTCCATAATCAACGCAGAATTTATTAACAAACCATTATAAGCCTGTTTGACAGAAAATTACTAGACACAATTACATTAATGAGCCTAAAATCTAAATAGTCTGAGAAAAAACAAACTAAAAAGTTGACTGATGACAGTATTACAAATTTTCACACACTACGGTGCCCCATTGATAATTATTGAAAGTGCAGACAGCTTGACAATCTTAAAGCATGCACTGTGCTGATAAAACCTTCAAAAGAGATGCCGCGACAGGGAGGCGAGAGCTGATGCACGTGCGTGCGCACAAACACACTCACACACCGCCAGTCATAAAACACTTACTACATTCCTATCTGAAGCTTTCCCTTAAATAATCTAAAGAATCTTCAACATACTAACAGAAAAACTGGCCTCCCACAACAAACTCTTACCAACTATTACTTTTAAACAACTATTACCCCCCTCCCCAAAATTACTTTCACAACTATGCATATCGAAATTCACTTAGGACTATTTGTAATTTTATATTAAACACCAACATCACTGTCGAGTTGTTTTACGAAAGACTGGCACTATAAAATGACATATATATATAAAATAAAGTCATTTTTCTTAGCAAAGTAAGGATCCAAGGGCAGCCCATGCCAAGCTTTTAATTTTCCCTCAGTGTTTGTCTCCCTCCTTCTTAAGCATGAGAAGTCTGATACTGCTCTAGCCATGACACAGTACCTTAAGTCTCCAGAAGTTTATCCCGCTTACTATTTATACACACACACACACACACACACGCGCACACACACAGAGAATGATCAGAACTTGGGTCACAGTCGGAAGGGCAGAGCGAACAGATTTACTGAAAACATATTGTAGGACGTTAAGCCCTTGAAGCTCACCACATTAAAGAGCAAGACTGCACTTTCTAATCAGCAGCATACAAACACAGAAAGCTGGCTACCATTTCCTTACAGGTTTTCTAGAAGCACACGGCTCCTTCTGTTAAAAGACAAAGACTTCTAATGTTTGTGTGTGTGTGTATATATATGTATATATATATATATTTATATACACATTAAACACACACACACACATTTTAAGGAAGTAGGGGTAGTGGTATTTAAGTGGTAAAGGTGATGGACTGCATATTGGAGATTCGGGGTTCGATTCCCAGCACCAACAAGTTGCCACTGTTGGGATATAAATGCAACATACATAAATGTAAGCAGCTCTGGATAAGGGGTGGCCGTAAAAAAAAAACTAGACTTCTATCTGTTTAAGTACAATTAAACTAAGACTTAGTGTTTATGTTGAATATTTAATACTCATTAATCTTATGAACTTTATTATACATCTACTTTGTTTAAAGCAAAGTTGTGTCTAGACTAGGCCCGGGTCCAAAGTTTTGCAAAGGTAATGAGTGTGTGCCTGGTTAGGACAGGACACACACCAGGCCTACAAGGTATGTTTCCACGTTGCAGGTTGAAACTTGTAACACACAAATGCAGATGCAGAACGGACACTCCTAAAATAAAATAATACACACAAAAACAACTATAAAATCAGTTAAAGTAAAGATGAATGGTTTCAATATTTTTCTCCCACTACTTTTTACTTTTAGTATTTTATGGATTAAATAGATTCCCAAATAAAGAACAACAGTTAACAGTTATAAAATAGAGCTACGTGCCACTCCGCATACTCGCCCACTACATAGTATGGACTAGTTAACTAGTGCGCTGCGCTTTGTAACCGTATCAATGCGCACTATCTAGGACGCTAGTAGTCTCCTAACTGTAGAGCGCATCGATTTAACAGGACTTAAAAATAGTCCTGGGTTTGAAACACTCGCCATTTCCACCATAACAAGAAAATGTTAACAATCCAAATATTTTATATATATATATATATATATATATATAATATTATTACTATTATTAATATCATTTAATCAAAAGCCTTTTGGATAAACAACACGAAGAAACACCGGGACTCCCGACTCACCTGGTTATTTGATCAATAAACGCCAACCTCCTTATAAACCGAGTGAACGATGACTGGGTGGTTGATGGTATCACCCAAAAAAATGTCCCGATATATAAATTCTAACGGGTTTATCCAGGTAACGTGAGCGTAAACGCGACGCTCGGAATCTCCAGCGTTGTTTTTATGTTCGTAGTAACCGGAGTCAAACACATTCCGCTCGTGGAGCTCGGCGCTTAACAATCCTCCAATCAGTGCACAGGAGAGGTATTGTGGAAGGCCAACGCATTAAAAAAGCGGTCTAGGAATAGTAAGTACTATTCCGTAGTCGGACACTTTCCGCTCGTGCGGCTCGTCGCTTCCAATATGAGTATTGTTAAGGTAATATGGAAAGCCAAAGAGCTCCCAATGCTCCCAAAGAAGGCTCGAAGCGAGGACGGGCCGTTTTATCCCAAAGTAGTGCTTACCACGCCATCTTGTGGACATCTTGATGCAACGAAATAAAACGCTAACGATTATGCGTACTTTTGATTTTAGTTTAGATTAGATTAGATAAATAATGTCTTTGTAATTAATAGGGTAAAAAATGTTTTAAGTATTGTACGGGGCGTAGTGGTTAGTACATTTGCCTTACAACAAGAAGGTTGTGGGTTCGATTCCCAGGTCTTTCTGTGCAGAAGTGGGTTTTTCCTCCGGGCACTCCACGGTGTACTCCAGCAGATCCCTATAATCCCGTATTAGCAGGATATAGAAGACGAATGAATGTATTTCTGTCTTTTCGTGCAGATTTTGCTTGTTCTCTCGCGCTTGCGTGGGTTTCCTCCCGGTACTCCAGTTCCTCCCACAGTCCAAAAAAAAGAAATGTGCGTTAGGTTGACTGGAGACTCTTAATAGCCCATAAAAGTAAGAGTGTGTGGTTGTGTGTCTGTGGCCCTGCGATGGACTGGCAACCTGTCCAGGGTGTACCCCCTGCCTTTCGCCCTATGTGCGCTGGGATAGGCTTTAGCAGACCCCTGTGACCCTAAGTTCTGGAATAAGCAGGTATAGAAGATGAATGAATGAATGAATGTATTTTATGTGCCTTAAACGCATGTGGCCACCAGGGCCCCCCCAAAGAGTAGTTTATTAATCCTATAACCAGGCTTATTTTAAACTAGGGGTGGTGGTGGTGGCTGAAGCCTATCCCAGCTCTCTAAGGGCTAAAGGCAGGAGGAGTGTGTGTCTTCTGTCCATCATAGGGCCACACACCGTCTCACACTCACTTCTTTGGGATTACAAATCAACCTAACCTTTTTGGTCTGTGGGAGAAAAGCTGAGTACCTAGAGGAAACACCCTGCACAGGGAGAACGAGGAAACTCCCACAAAAATTCCCTGTGCCTTGTAATCGAACCCGGAACCTTCACACTGTAAGATGACGGTGCTAATCACTTAAGAGTACATAAAGCTACCTAGTTTTTTTCTTTTCTATTATGATAATGTACCATGGACACCGCTAGGTGGTGGGTTTGAGTTTTAATGGCCTATGCACATTGGAGGCCCAAGAGATTTGTTTTTTTAGTAGTATCAGTACTGTAATTAGTAATGTAATAGGAACTACCCCCCCCCCAAAAGGGGGCCCCTTAAGTGCGGGGATACTTTCTTAAAGTAAACAGATTGACCATCCCCTTTAACCCGACCTACCTACAACACACTGAAACATTCTCATTATCTAAATCTGTTAGTCCGTTGACTGAGCCTGGTTTCTCCCAAGGTTTTCTTTTTCCTTTCTTCAGTTTGGGCTCCTTGCCGCTGTCGTCTCTGGCTTGCTTACTTGGAGACTGTTAACCCTAACTCTTCATTTTTCATTCACTCTGACACAGTCTTTATTGTTGAAAAAGGCATAAAGTATTCTTTATATATATTTATATATATCACAGTCGCTTCACAGCAAGAAGGTCCTTCAATTCCCGGGCAAGGGGTCTTCCTGTGCAGAGTTTGCATGTTCTCCCCACACTTGCATGGGTTTACTCCGGGTTCTTCGGTTTCCTCCCACAGGCCAAAAACATGTACATTAGGTTGATTCTTAGTAGCTCATATAACAGAATGTGTGTGGTTGTTGGTCTATGTCTGACCCTGTGATTGACTGCTGACCTGTCCAGGGTGTACGCTGGGATAGGCTCCAGCAGACCTCTGTGACCAAAAGTTAAGGAATATGTGGGTATAGATGAATGAATGAATGAATTTACATATATGGGCTTTTCCCCTTTTTGATAGGTCTTCCCAGTACTTAGGTTTTAGGTAAAAAAATAAATACAGATGACATGTTCCATTATTTCATGGTGACACGTTCGCATGCTTAAAACAGTAATGAAGCAGTTAACAATCATCTTGTTGGTTTGGATAAAAGAATAATGTTTTATTCACATGAATACAGTACAATAAATGAATATGTTTGCAGGACGTATGACTAGCAATCACAGATTTACGTTTCTTACAGATTTAGTTGTGTTTTTTACATCAATAATTAATTTAAATCTCAAAGAAAAGTAATATTTTATCATATTGGCAGGAAGACAGACATAAACATAACATTTGACCACATAGCAGCAAGAGGGCACTTTATTCTAACTATTCATCTAATGTATGAACTCACAAAGGCATCACTACAATACTCTTCACCGTTATCCTTTTTTTTCTTTACTTTCATTCTTGTCTCCTTATTGTTGCTTCACTTTGTAATCTTTGTCCCTTTTCCAGTCTTTTCACTCTTGGATGTTCAGGATCTGTGCAGACAGGCCATGGTGCCAGTTTTTAAGTTTGGCGAATCGTGGGCCTTTCAACTCTGATTCAAATTTCTCCCTGTACCAGGCAGAATGGAGTATAAAATATGTTTCTATTCTATTTATCTTCTTAATTGAATTATTTTAAAAACCAAACTAGCACATAATTACATATTGCATTGAACAATACCTTGATTTCCTGAGAGCCTCCTCATCTGGATCTTGCACTGTAAACAAAGGAAGACGAATATGAGCCTAAAATGATTCAAACAGTCATTCATTCATCTTCTATAGCCGCTTATTCCCAAACTCAGGGTCACAGGGGTCTGCTGGAGCCTATCCCGGCACACATAGGGCGAAAGGCAGGGG
>JAOTQW010000041.1:3253098-3263946 GCA_026260075.1 Sisor rabdophorus | reverse complement strand
TTCGAACCCAGGACCTTCTTGTTGTGAGGTGACTGTGCTAACCACTGCGCCGCCCCAGGTTATAATCACTGTTATAATATTATGTGTATAATTGAATCAAGTATATTTAATAAATGAAGTGTATTTAATAAATTAACTATATTTACTACTACTTGTAGGTACCATTTATTGTACCTGAGCCTAAAAAAGTATTTTTACATTAGATTTATGTAAGTAAGAGCCAGTACAGAGGCTTAGTGGTTAGAACTGTGGCCTCACAGCAAGATTTATTTCTGGGGAAGGGCCTTTTTGCATAGATGTTGCATGTTCCTACCGTTCTTGTGTCACTAATCAACTTAACATACATGTTTTTTTCCTCAAAACTGAAATAGGCTCCAGCAGAGCCCTGTGACCCTAAATTATGTAATAAATGGGTAGAAAAGATAAATAAATGAATGTACTTTTATTCATTCATTCCTAACTCAGAGTCACTGGGTCTGCTGGAGCCTAACCCAACATAATGCAAAATTTATAAAAATTTTAAAATAATTTAAAAAAATTATAAAAAATCTTAGTTTTACTGATTGTAGGCTATTGACCTAGGAAATAGTTACATGATGAACGAAAGAACAACTCATGCCTAAAGACTTGGGAGATAAACTAATGATTTCCGCTAGAGTACATAGCCTAAGCCTATAAAGCTGTTACATGATGAATAAATAACTAACGTTACAAATGAAATAAATTAAATCAATGAATTATACCTACAAACTTTGTATAAATATTAATTACTCCCAAATGTCCTCTCATATTGTCTGAGCCTTCATGTACATATAAATTTAATTTGCTAAAGCAAGAATCTAGAAAAGAACATTTAGATTTTATACATACACTGCTTAGATTAGTCATAGCCATTTGCCTGTTTAGCATGTGCTAAAAGTGAGTTTCAATCCAGATATAAGTAAACTAGCCCAAATATTTTTATGAAATTGGTAGAAAAAATGTAAAAAAAAGATAATTAAATTGGTAGAAAAAATAGAAAAACTTTTCAGGTCCTATGGCTGGAAAAGTCCACTTAGATTAAAACTGCTGCAATGATCTAGAATAATAAGGATATAGTGGTCTAGTGGTTAAGGTGTTGGATTAATACGAGAAAGACCGGGGTTCATTTCCCACTACACAGAGACACCACAATCGGCCCCTAAGCAAAGCCCCCAATCCCCCTCACACTTGTTTAAAATGCTCTAATATCCTGAATATAAGAAGCTGTTCCCATCACAATAAATAGACAATATAGAAAATATGAGATATATAATATAGAAAAATAGACAATATAGAAAACTGAAGAATGGATGGATGGAAACTGGAAAAAGGAAAAAAAGGAATGGATGAAAAGATGGATTTCTGTGAAACCAAAAATGGGACAGAATAAAAGGAAGTGATTTTTTTTAATTGACCATTAAACAAACTCAATGTGCTTCATCTTATTCAGTCATCCAGTAACTGCCCAACTTCAAAAAGAAAAGGTGGAAAAACACACTTCCATTTGCGATCAAAGGCTTATCAGTCTATTCCACAGAAAAATCAAATACCCTGCCTGTTCAGTTTAGGAGTATTTTTTCTGGGAATATTACTTTTGCATATAAAATAATACAATTTATGTGTTAAAAGTATCAGAGGATTTTACTTTTATGCAGTCTGCTTTTTTTTACCAAACATGTTAATGCTTTAAACACTTTATTTGGATCTCATCTAAATGTGTGATTTAAGCTGACTGGATGATTCACTGTTGCTACATTTTTATTCATTCATTCAACTTCTATACCTTCTTATTTCCTAACTCAGGTTCACAGGGGTCTGCTGGCGCCTATCCCAGTGCACATAAGGAATAAGGCAGGGGTACATAATGCATAATGCCCTATTGGTCTGATGAGACAAAGATAAACTTGTTTGTTTTAGATTGTGTCAAGTGTTTGTGAGGTAAGGAATAAAAGACAATTCTGTCTTGCATACTGTCAAGCATGGTGGTGGGAGTGTCCTGGTCTGGGGCTGCATAAGTGCTGCCGGCACTGGGGAACTACACCCCACTAAGGGGACCATGAATGCCAACATAACTGTGACATACTGAAGCAGAGCATGATCCCCTCCTTTTAGAGACTGTGTCGGAGGGCAGTATTCCAACATGATAACGACCCCAAACAAACCCCCAAGATGACCACTGCCAGATGGACAAGCATGTCTCCAAACCTAAACCCTATTGATCATCTGTGGGGGAGGAGTGGAAGAGGATTCCAGTGGCAACCGGGAAGCTCTGGTGAACTCCATGTCCAAGAGGGTTAAGGCAGTGCTGGAAAATAATGGTGGCCGTACAAAATGTTGACAATCCTTTTATCTAATTTTCGTTGCCAGGAGTTTAGACATTAATTGATGTGTGTTAAGTTATTTTTTTATAAGAAATTTACACTGTTACACAAGCTGTACATTCACTATGTTACATTGTAGCAGTTTTATTTCTGTATCTTTCCTTATCCTTATCTTCTATTCTTTCTTTTTTAAATAAAAATGTGAAAAAGAACTTTTCAAATAAAAATGTAAAAAAGAATTTTTCACATATAATGAATATTTAGTACGTTTATGCCATACCGTATGTTATAGGTTCAAGAATTACCTCTACTGGACTCCTAAGCTGTTTTAGTATACCATTGTGAACAATAAAAGCACCACAAAGAGATGGTTTGTCAAGGTAAGAATGGAACATCTTGAGTGTTTTTGAATTGAATTGAATATAATTGAAATGAATTTAGTGTTTTTCGCTGACCTCAAATAAATTGAAAATGGAAATCCTCTTCAACATTAGTGCTTGACCTTACGAATACTAATGCTCCTCTAGCTCAAAGAACACAAAATGCGCTTATACATAAAAGGTTTAATTGGGATTATTCCCAGAAGAGTTGTGACAGTTTTGACTGTTTTGATGTAAAATGCTCAATAAGCACATATGGTTGTCATGGTCAGGTGTTTACATAGTTTTGGCCACCTTGTGTATTTGTTACCTACCTATTATAAAATCTTTTCATACAAATGTTAATCAATAGCCTCTAAATACTGTCATGTTCAGACAATAACCTTCCGTGTACTTGTGGGCTTATATTCAGATACATACAACCGATGACCTTCGAAAGACCTTTGTTACCTATCATAAGTCGATATATGTAACCCCCCCCCCCACGATGCTAACTAAAGTAGCGCAAGTATGCAGTGTTCTGTAATATTTAATGTTATTTTCAAACAAAAAGGTTATTAACGTAATAAAATTTGTAATGGACTGGCGACCTGTCAAGGGTGTACCCCCTGCCTCTCACCCTATGTGCTCTGAGATAGGCTCCAGCAGACCCCTGTAACCACGAGTTCGGGAATAAGCAGGTATAGAAGATGAATGAATGAATAAATGAATGAATATAATAAAATATTTCTTAAAAATGTCAAAACAAAGTCTGGTAATAAACAATGTAATCATTTACCAAACAAGAGATGGCTGTAGATGCAAGCTTCCATAATACCAGGCTGTTTTCCACAGCTGCATTAAAATTTAAAAATATTTTACAACACATATTGGGTCACACAAGCTTGCTTATTCAATGTATGGCATTTTATAAAGAAAGCAGAGCTAGAAATAGCAAATACCCTGTATATAACGGATGAATGAATGGTACATCAAGCACTTAATGTTCAAGCCCAGGCTCTGAACCTGAAGTGATGTTAGACTTTATCCTCTTTTTTGATGGCCTGGAACTGAGCGATTAAAAAAGATGAAGAGATTAAGCAAGCCAGTGCCCGCTTCTGAATGCTGGATTACCTTTCTCTCCAAAAATCCATCTCCTGTGCATGCTGGTAATGAAGAAGGTGGGCGTCTGAGTGACACACATCAGGAAGTCAGTTATAGCCAGATTGATAATAAACATGTTGGCCGGCGTTCTTAGGCTTCGACTCCTATAAAAGAACATGCAGATGAAAGACACAAACAGAGAGTTAATCTCTGTGATTTACTTACCCGTTGCCTTGGATTTCACACCATAAGACTGGAGTTAGGAGTTGTAACTGTAAATAATCTATGAGCAAACATGTTCGGTTATTAATTTTTTTAAAAATCAACTATAATCTATAATTTATTTTTTTTTAATAATTTATATTGGTAAAAGCATAAAACCTTTCTTTAAAACATTGACATTACATTTACCAATGTAAATGAAAGACTAAAGACTGCAAAGTCATTTCCTTTCTCTGTCCAAGGTTGTTTGCTATAAGTTTAAATGTTATATCAGCAGCCTGCTAACCTTCATCATACTCAGATGCCTAAACATCAACCACCCTTACCCTCTACTAATGCAGTTCGCTGTCACTTTTTTTCACTATCACTACGACAAGCATCAGGTCAGAAAACAGATTATTCATTAGACACACTCTGACTTGTATATGTCACACCTCAGAGCTTCATCTGTAAGATAAAGGAGTGTCTTACTTGCAGAAGGCATACATGACCAGGAAGTTGCCCACCATGCCAGTGATGCCTATGATTAAGATAACACAGCCAATAGTATAGTGGGCATGGTCTGGAACATCCACAGTGGGAAAAGGGTGTTGAGGAGTTTGAGGCTTAAACGTCTATAAAATAAGACAAGCAAATAACAGGTCAAGATAGATTATAATAGATTATATATATATATACAAATGACCCCAAGTTAGGGAATAAGAGCATATAGAATGTTCATATAGTAGTATGTGTATGTATGCTTTAGAGTATGTGTGCTTTAGAGTATTATGTATATCAGCGTTTTTGTTGTTCTAATGATACAGTTTGCATGTTGGCAGTAGCTTTAATTATAATTTTAAATAAAATATGAAATATTTATGCAAAGATGTCTGCTGGTTTTGGAGAGTGCTTGTTATAAGCATAACATTTGTTTAAACTGATTGAAAATTAGCAGCATGCTAAGTAGATTTCTATTTCATCACTGGACTGAAATGTCAGTGTACTGATACAAGGGAGTCTCATGTTAACCACATGACTGTTAAATTCACCCTCTCACTTTTTAGTTACACTGTTACATTGATCTAATTGATTAGCTTAATCAGCACCGTAGTTGACTACATAATCGAAGTTCTTTTTATGAAGCACTGTAGGAATTTTAGTGACCTAGAAATTAGAGCTCTGGTCTGTAGCATTCAAACTCTCTGCTTAGGACAAAAAGCTAAGGCCTTGATTAGGAAAAGAAATCATTGTAAGACCTTAAGATGGACACATATGCTTAGACAGAGGTGATTTATTGATCTGACTCTGAGCCTATAAATATTCTTACTCTGCGTGTGTACAATGTTTGTGCAGACGCATGAACTGAATATAAAAGGTTTTTACACCAAATGTTAAGCTAATTTATATTTTTTGTTCAAGTAATTCACATTTTGTTAATTGATAAATTAATTTAACAATAAACTATTTTCACTTTTTACAAGTACTGTATAAACATAAATAGTTAATATTATATGCAAACACATGCAAACACAGTCATAAAATGAGTGCATGGCCCTTAATTTTTAACTGCTTTGTTGTAAAAATTACATAAAATGTTGTGCTGGATAACAAGTGTTGGTCAAATACTGTAGAAGTTCTATATAAAACAAATTAGGAATGCTATTTAAAAGTGTTACTTCCATAGCAGCCAGTAGAAAGAACAATAGAGTAGATTTTGTAGTACAATGCCTGACTGGTTGTAGCCAGAAACTATTGGGGTAAAAACCTCTAGCCTCCTTTTTTACTTTTTAAGTGTTTTTCTAACTTATTTTCCCAATTTTTTATATGCTAATAATCAACAAATTCTGTGAATGTGCAATTTAGTGTATGACGTCACCGGGTGGCTTTTAGCCACTTTTTGAACGTGCGTAAGTCACACACTACCCCCCACCCTCCTCCCCCCGGTTCTTGTCTTAATGTCTTAATGAGACAATTAAACCTCTTAATGAGACTCTGTGCGCTGAAGTTTTAAATATTTGATAATTATAATAATAAGATTATAGGCCGTAATCCAGCTGCTGTGCAGATGTTGCGCGCAAATCATCTTTCCAACTCGGCTGATTTGTTTCTGTGATTAATTCGAGAACTATTCCAATAACTAAATATTACATCCTTATATGTGCCTGTGTGTGTGTGTGCCTTTAAACTATCTTGAAGCGATCCAAACTGTTGTAACTCAGTTTAAAGACTAAACATCTGTAGATCAATACAGCTGCGATCAGAAACACGGGCGAAGCAGATTTCAGCACCATCAGCGTCCGTTTTTTCCCGCAGCACTTTTATTGGTTTAAATTAGCACACGGGACACGTGATAGATCACCTCAATTTGACCGAATCGAACTGTTTTCCTTGCTGATTTTTTTGGAACATTTTACAACTTTTACAAAAATTTTACAAAAGCTTACGGCTTAAAATTAATCAGAAAAAATCAGCTGCTTTAGTTATGATATGTAATATTTAATTTATAATAATGTTATATTTAATTTATAATATCCACTAATTTGCGCACAAAGCAGTGCAAACATTTTTCGCAATGATCATCACATCCTATAACATCATATATCAATCATATAAAACGCTATTTAATTAAATAAACTAAACATACGATGTTATTATTATTCTTTTAAGCATCACTTCATCAGGGTGAACTTCAGTGCGTGACAGACTACGAGCAAACCCCCAGTTCAGACCTTTACGCGCGCGCACTGTTCGGATAGAACACTCCTGATCACCGCAAATCAAAGACTCAGATGGAGGAACTGTCATTGCAAGATGAAAGTTATGCAGGTACGAACCAGGCCTTACCGGGGTGGTGCGCACGAGCAGTTCCGTGCTGGTGTAGTTCCAAGGCTGGTCGGTATGTCCGCTCCCCGCCATGCTGCTGCTCCGAAGAGTGATGCGAAACTCCGCATAAAAGGGGTCAGACAGCGAACGGTGGCACTGTGTGGCTTTAGTGTGAGACGAGCATCCCGGGGTTTTTCCTATACACTAAAAAGTGGGACTAGAACAGTTCTCCGAAAGTTGTGTACAGCACAGGGTAAGGGAGAACTCGTGCGCGATAAAACCAGGTTTCATACAGTTGCACTAAACACTTAATGTGCATGAACTAGTACATACATACAGAGCTTCGACAGCTGCACATGCTCCTCTCTCTCCCTCTCTCTCTATGTTTCTCTGTCTCTCTCTCCCTCTCTTTTCACACGCATTTACGAACACATACACCAATAAGGGTCCGTTTATTAATACAATAGCTGCTGCTATTCTAAACATACATCTAACCCTAAATCCAACCAACAACAGTGTATTCTTCAGTGTATTCTCAACACGTACTCCCCTCATTCAGTTGTGTCCATAATGTTTATTCCCTTAACTGTCATGAGACTCATCATAAGATGTCATGAGATTTTCTAATATCAGGACAAAGCTGTGGAAAATCTCTGAATGGGTGCAGTAAGAAGACAGATACAGTTATTAATTCAGCATGACCTACATACCAACACAAAAATACATTAAATGTAAAGTGCCACATTGTGCAGACAGATGTAAGCAGCTACCATTTGAATAGTTTCGAGTTGCCTGACCTTCAAACTGATGGCAGAATCCTGGCATCAAGTGGAAGTTTGAAGGTGCTAGGAATTGAACCCATAATCATCTGTACAACAGCGAGGGTGGCATAAAAAAACTCCCTAATGGTAATAGGAAGAAACCTTGAGAGAAACCAACTCAACAGGGTGACAGACAGATACAGAGGTTATATAGTATGTGTGAATGTGTATGGTAGAATACAATCTTTATTGGGTTGTGGAGATGTCCCGGCTCATCCTCGCAATGTTCCCCACAGGATATGTGCCATCAGAGAAGGCCCGGAAGATCTAGAGATTGCAGGAAAATTATTCAAAAGATACACAAATGATTTAGCTGTAAAAGCAACATGGGGTTAATGCTTTGGATTTCTGTTTAAAAGGCTTCAGCTGCTTGGCTCAATGGTATAATGCAACAATGCACTAAAAAAGTAGGCAGCACTTTATTAGCACAATGTTTTACATGATGCCAGTCTTAATGCCCCGTGTACCACATCAGGTTAAGCTTGAATTAATCCACTGTAAGCACAATAATAAAGCCACCTACCCCCCCCTCCTTCCACATAATACCTCAAGCTTTAAATATGCATACAGAGAAAGTCAGGTAAAAGAATCTTCATATTTGGGATCGTGGAAACCATTGTGCTAAAAAGTGCTGCTTACTTACATGTAAATGTATATATAAGTGCACAGTTAACTGCTAATTACACCTAAGGCAATAGAAATGCTGATTACTGTTTATTTCATTATCTTTAGCAGCTGCTACATTGTGGTCACGATCATAGAACATTACCTGGAAACACGCTGTGTCAGGCAAAAATACACTCTGAGCTGCCAGGTCTCTACAGTTTGCGATGCGCACACATATTTTACATTTAATCCAACTGATTTGTGCTGTAAAATGTTGTCCGACTCCTTCTCACACATGGTGGTGTATATATGTATACATGGAAATATGCTCACATAATACAATACAGCATAACCCAAGTTGGCATTATGCATTTATTCATCTTCTATACCTGCTTATTCCTTAAGTTGTTGTGAAGCTCTCCTGCACATCCAGAAGGTTTCAGACTTTGCATTCCTTAGCTCTTAGAAATTTAGCTTTATTTGTACAGCGCTTTTAACAAAGGTCATTGTCTCAAAGCAGCTTTACATATGCTTATGCAGAGTGAAATAGTATTTTGTAATCAGAAAGCAAGCCAGAGGCAACGGTGGCAAGAAAAAAACCCTAGCGGGTAATAGAAAGAACCTTGAGTGGAACCAGACTCAAAAGTGAACCCATCCTTATTTGGGTGATAGACAGAGACAGGAGTTATATAATGTGAGTGGGTGTGTGTATGGTAGTTATAGTGTCTTCATTAGGATGTGGAGACGTCCCTGCTTGTCATAGCGATGCAATGTTTCCAACAGGATATGTGGCATCAGGAAAGGCCCGGAAGATCCAATGTGAAATAGAGGTCATAGCAGAGGAAACCCAGGGATAGCAGAAAGAGTGCATCTATGAGCCTAATTAGTACTGTATTTTCTGGAACAATCTTTTACACCATACTAAAGACAACAATACAATTCAGGACTGTTATTGCTGTGTGGAATGCATAATAAGTCCTTCAAACTTAAGGTCACATTACTTTCACGTTTTCCCCCTGTTTTTGTCATCTCATCAGGCACAGAAACATTTGTAATTGGCGTGGCATGTTTCTGGGCCTCTTGGGTGCACTCGTGCATTTCCAGAATTGTCATGTTAACTCATGTCACTTTTTGCTTTGTAAAAAACTAATCTGTGAAGCATATTTTACCCAAAGCAGGGCATTGCCCAATGTTGCTCTTGGGTATGGGTGAACCTCCTAGCATTTCCTAAGATTCCTGCAAAAAAACGATTTCTTTTTTTTTAAAGGCATTCCAGTGTCTTTTCTCTCACAGCCATTACCCGAGGAATGTAGCAAACATATTAATTACACCCAGTGGATTTTTCCATTCCATTTCATCTTCTACCACTTATCCGGAACCGGGTCGCGTGGGCAGCAGTTTAAGCAGGGACGCCCAGACATTCCAAGCCCCAGACACTTCTTCCAGCTCTTCTGGGGGGATACCAAGACGTTTCCAGGCTGGACATGTTGTTTACTGGATATTTTTTAGTTTTCAGTCTAGATCAGTGGTCGACAACCTACGGCTCCGGGACCGCTCCTGTGGCTTTCATCCTACAGCTTTGGCTCCGTGTGGCTTTGGAAAAAAAATAAAAATAAAAATAACTATACATTGAGTATTTCATTTAAATGTATTTTATTTTAGGTCATTTTTTAAATAATTCTAAATGTAAAAACTATAGTAATCTTGTTATATTAAACTGGAATCCCCAACATTCGGAGTCCTTTCGATCCTCGGATCCACATACAGCAGTTCGTGTACAATATGAACTATATTAAAAAACAAACATCCCTCACATCTTACCACACAGATGTACCTCAATCCGGTGTGAAAATTAAGGTGATGTCTTATAGTGGTCTTATTTATAAATAAATATATATTTTTGCAAATAAATAAATCTTTATTTATTTATTTTTTAATATTTAAAAAATAAATAAACTATTCTTTTTTTTATTCATGTTGACAGCTGACTGCGCGCTCCGGGGCACACGATAAAAATATGGTGGCAGAAGAAGACTACATTTTGTTTTGCACTTTTGGTTTGCAGGTAGATTCAAATACATAAATGTTACCCGTGGATGACAATAAAGCAGCAGAGGATACAAGATAACTTTTAGGGGTAGTTATTCAGACTGCTGTCTCTTAAAAGGACAACGATTAATGGGAGTTAAGAAAACTAATTACAAACTAGAACATTATCTGAAGCATGGCACAAATAACAACCCTGTCAAAATAAGAGAAAACACTTTTTTGTCCTATTTAGTTGTTCGATGTGCATTCAGCTCTCTTTTTTACATGAGGTCATGCAACAGGATACTTTTTGGTATTGTGTAAAATGTTTGTGCAAATAAATAAGCAATTTCTCCCTGGGATTCATAGTTTGTTAAATGTTGAATTGAATAATATTAAATGAATAATGAATATATGTTTACTTTTTAGATAATACATAATTTAGGCAGAGTTGTTCAAATTTTCATCTCATCTTATCTTCTTCCGCTTATCTGGGACCCGGTTGGGGGGGCAGCATTCTAAGCAGGGACGCCCAGACTTCCCTTTCCCCAGACACTCCCT
>JAOTQW010000041.1:3242066-3252998 GCA_026260075.1 Sisor rabdophorus | reverse complement strand
AATTTAGAATCACCAATCAACCTAATGCACATGTTTTTAGACTGTGGGAGGAAACAGGAGTACCCGGAGGAACAACCTTCTTGTTGTAAGACGACGGTGCTAACCACTTCACCACCGCGCCGCCTTACTGTAACATCAGTATCAGAAAGTACAACAAAATACTAAATTTTCTACAGCACTTGTAACCACAGGGTGGCGCTATTTCACTTTAGTTGAGATTTCAACCAAAGTACTGAAAATGGAGAATACAGACACTGTTGAAAATGTCACATTATAAGGATACATTTTTAAACCTTGTTTTTACTTTCTGTCTGATGTGCAGTTTTGGGGAGTAACTAGTTACAAGTAACGTGTTAAGTAGTTAATTAATTTATTCACCATTAACCGCTTTTCCTTCCTAAGTTTGGGTCATGGGGGTCTGCGGAAGCCTATCCCAGCTCTATGAAAAGGCAAACAGTGCAAACACACTGAAAAGGTTGCCAGTTCATTACAGGGCCACACACACACATTAACTTCTTTGAACAATTAACAATCACCCATAACATACATGTTTTTGGACTGTGGGGGGAAACTGAAGTATGAAGAGTAAACCCACATTAGCAACTTCACACAGAAGGACCCCTGCCTGGAAATTTAACCCTGGCCTTCCTGCTGTGATAATTTGATTTAGTTATTTAGTAGTTTGATTTAGTTATTTAGGGAAAATTTGTAATTCAATTACAATTAATTATAAAAAAGTTACATCTTGATATTTAGATATGTTAAATATGCTGTTTTTTGGTTTACTGCACCCTGACTGAGATTATACTTTTTTTTTTGCAGCAGCAGCAGCAGTGGTGGATCAAATGGTTAAGGCGCTGGGTTGTTTATTGGAAGATTAGAAAGAAAGCCCCACCACTGCCACTGTTTCGACCTTTAGCAAGACCCACAACACTTCCTGCTCCAGGAGCGCTGTACCATAGCTGACCCTGTGCTTTTACCCCAACCTACAAAGTCGAGGTATGCAAAGAAAAAATGTGCCTATACAGTATGTGTATAATCATGTATGTGAAAATGATAAATAAATTAATTTATAAATAGAATTGTTTTTCACTGTAACCTATTAAATTTCCAAAGTAACTGCTGATCTGTGATATCATAGCATTATGAATACATCCCCAAAATATTTTATTCATATAATTATGTATTATACTATCCTGGTGCTGTTTCTATAAAAAGGCTAAAAAAGATTCTTCATAAGAAGCAGACAGGAATAATAATAATGATAAACAGATCACTGACAGACAGAGCAGACGTTTGTGCAGCACCCTTGCCGGAGTGCATTGGTAATAACTTTATTGCAAAAATACAAGTTCCCTCAGCCCCAAGCATTTACAAATGAGTCCCAAACAGGAAAAACCATTGAAATGATTTTTCATCTTCAAAAAATCCACCTCTCTCTGGCTACAGCTGGCATTCAAAAGGCTGATATTCATACAGACATTAATATGTACATATTTAACGATTCGTCAAGAAATCACTTTCATCTTTATTTAAAGGAAAAACCAGGGCGGTCTAGAGTAACAGACACACACACGCACACACACACACACATATACACGCACACACACACACACACGCTCATTCTCTCTACCTCTCATCTCCTCACCCCTCTCTCATCTTCTCTCTTACACACACACACACACATATTGTTTTGTCCCAGTCCGACTCTTTGCTGGTTGTTCAGGAGAGTGCGATTTGTTGCATAGCATACTCGTGCACCACCTCTGCTACATTCTCAAACACCCTTCAGATGAAAAAGGTGAATTAAAATATAGAGTAACATGGGCAAGCTTTGTCCTAGTGCCAAATCTTTGGTTAAAAAAAAGAGTTATATAAACTCTAAATTAAAAAGAATAGTAATAATAATCTTTTAAATCTGATGTTAAGCATTCAGTGTGTGCACCCAGTTTCACTTTTTTAAACTCTTTAAGTAAGATGTAATAATGTAGTAGTACAAATATAAAATTAAGATCAATGTGTTTCAATGGGTTACACACATAGTCAAACTCATGTAGACCACTAGCATAAAGTACCTTAAAGTACATTTTGTGCAAAATGCCATGAATTGTTGAAACATTTATAAGGGCTTCAGGTTATTTCTGCTACATTTTTAGTAGCCCCAAAAGAGCCTGACATTTTTAAAACTGTTTTTTAGGGTATAAATCTAAAGCAACATTTTCTGAATCTATATGGACTGACTGTGAGCCATCTCTAAGCTGGAGGTAAAGTACTTTACTACAGATACTCGACTATGTGGTTTCAGCCTTGTAGCTACGTTATCAGTGTCGCTGCAGGTTAGAAAAAAATTAAAAGAAAGCTTAACTTGGCATATCTCCCTATACAAATGGGAGAACTGTCAATAGAATTCGAAGCAGGTTGACTCCAGCTTTACACTTCTGAAGTGTACTATACTCATCTTTATGCAAAAAGTTACTAGATCCGCTCAATTCCAATGAACCTTCCATTTCTCTGGATAAGTTGTAAATATTTCATAGAGTTCGTTAAATTTTTCCTTTACAATAAATTCAGCGATAACTGTATATTTAGTCAAAACTGAATGAAGCAGTCTTTGCCTGTAACACTTGACAGAAAACAGGTGTGTGCTACAAGGAATGCCCATACAAGAGGAAGAAAAGGTCGAGTTAGTCCCGTCCGCTCTCCACACCAGGGCTGCATCAGTACATGCGGAGTCTGATCAAGATTTTTAGACAGGGCATGTAAGTATGTGCGTTAATAAAAAAAAATCAGTACAAAGAATGAGCGACTTGTCCATCAGCTCCTTTGAAAAAGGTGAGGAGGTGCTATGGTGAAGTTGGTGGTTGCTTGAGCTCATTGTGGGTTTTTATACATTGGATGTTGCTGACGATGGTTGGGCTCCCCACACTCTTGCCTACATACACACACACACACTCTCTCAAAGTGAGTTAATTCCCTTATCATGTATAGTATTGTAGCTAATTATTTCTAAGCTACATCTTAACCTATTCCTAATCTTAATTTTAGTATTTAAAAGAAAGTAACTTTTAAAATAAAATTTACTTTCATATTTAAAAAAAAAAACTTCATTCTACTGGAAAAAAGGGAGAGATGACCAAATGTCCATAAAATGTTAATGTATTCACATTGTGAACACATTGAGGACGTTTGGCCTGAAAGTTAGACACATGCACACACGCACACCAACGTTAATCGTGTGCAGTAGCTAAATAGACCTCAGAGATAGTGAAGTTATTCAGGATGCTGCTAAATCTCACCAGCTTTGTAGCTCCACGCAGTGCTTTTAATTAAGTTAAGTGCTTGGGGTAGGAGGGCTCGCTGCGGGAGAGCCAAGGCTCAAAGCCTTTCTTGTACCACAGCATGCCGTTAGCGCTACACACACATACACACACACATATACACACACACACACACACACATACACACACACACACACACACACACACAAAGCTACTCAGTCCATCGCATCATTCCAACAGTAGAATAAACAAATGAGAAAATAAGCTCTGCCCCTTCCTTCACCATGCTACGGACAGGAAGGAGACTCTTTAACACACTTTAAATCACTGCTATGCAGGACTGAGGCAGGAAGAAGAAGAAGACTAACCCAGATCCATTACACATAAACATTATATATGAAAGAGGCAGAGCAGCCCATCACAATCGGAATAGGGAGTGGGGGATTTAAAGCCAGGAAAGAGTTAAGGAAGACACAGTAGGCAACACGCCACTAGAATAAAGAAAATGATGAACCCATCATGGTCAGAATAACAGTGGCGGGGCTAAAGCTAGAGAAAAAGAGATACAGCCCTCCAAAGCTGCTAGTGCTCCAGTGGGCTAGTAGAGCTAAAAGCTAGTAAACTGGAATTAATCTCTGTTACAACATTCTAGCAATTACTTATTTGTATATGCATGGATCCTTGAAGGGATCATAAAGATGGAGGATGGTGTGGATAAGCCTGGGAAACCGAAAAGACTACAGTGTGCCACAGTGACACGGCTCTGTCACATGTGCACTCTCTCACATGTGCATGTGTCTCTCACTGGTGCACTGGACTGAGCTTCACCCCGGTTAGACAAAGCCAGAAACTTGGGGATCCTCTGGAAACGTCCTGTAGGAGAGAGGGATGAAAAGGAGGAGGGTGGAAGAGTGGGAGGGGTAAGTGTGAAGAGCAAAATTTAGGGTTAAATCTCACAAATGTGCAACAGATTAGAGGCACAACTTTAAGCAGAATACTGAACACTGTCGTTGTTAAGAAATTAAACAAGTGATCAGAAATCTGTGAGAGAACAGCCTCGGGGTGGAGGTGAAGAATGAGTTTGGTCCCACATGACAAGCAAACAAATGAGGCATGTAAACAGAAATATGGAAAAGATGAAAGGATGATATAAAGTCACACAGGAGGTCTGCATGAGTAAGAGACCTGATCAAGAAGTGTTACTTGATGCAAGATATAGAAATACACCACAACCCCCACCACACACACACACACACACACAAAAGCTAGAAGGAAGGGTTAAAGAGACAAACATGACTGAGAACATTCATACATGGAAAATGTATTCTTATTGAAGGGAAATCAGAATGAATGAGCTTCAGTGACAGTAATAAGATGTGAACACAGGATGGCAGTATAAGTCAGTACTCGTGCTGTGTGTTTTGCGAGATTGTAGAAAGTGTTATTGGGTGAAAGTCCTTAGCCATGCTGGACACATTAATGCACAGTGTTGACAGTGACACATGTGGTGATCAGCAAAGAAACGTATTTAACAGTAATCATGACATAAAACAAACATACACACCACCCTAAAATAATGACATAGAGCAGCTGGTTTAATCAGTAGATGATCCTTTATATGCACTATGAGGCATTTAGAAAAGCAATTTATCTTATTTAGCATTATCTCATGCCTAAGGGACATATTGCAGTTGCAGTGAAAGGCAACAAACCTGTAAACTAAATGAAACTATAAATACATTGCTGTAAATTGGGACTCAGCATGTGTTATAAAACTGAGCCATTAGGGGTTCCGGACCTTGCTCAGGGTCCCAGCAGTGGTGAGACTGGGAATTGATCCTGGTTCTTTTAATTACCAGACCCAGTCCCATTTTTATCCGGCAAAAAGGACTAAGCTCATTTAGACATGTGGCAAAATGTGAACAAAAACATCTCTGGAGATGCAACTTTATCACACTACTGCAACTTTTTATTGTCTGAATCCCCCTATTCCCCATAAATTATTTTAGGTCTGTCCCTTTATATTTAATTATATTATATTATTCCTCTTGGTCTTTTCTGCATGTCGAATTGGTGGGAGGTCCCAGTATTCCTGTGTCATTACAACCAGAGACTTGTTTTACTAAAGGACAAAATTTGTAAATGTGTCAATTTTTTGGTTAACCAGGGGATCATGAATAAAATTATCTTATGCAATATGATCGTTCTCCTTAATGCTCATTGTTCAACACTTTTTAAAATCCAACAACTTACGACTCATGATTCATAATTAGATTATTTCTATCTCTGATCTGTAGCCTGCAGCACTGCGGTTACTATGGTTACCTCACAGGAAGAGAAAGCCATTTTTTTACCTGCCGTATCAAAAGCTGTGTTAATCTGAAAATCTGACCCCTCACACAGGGTATAGAGAAAGAGAGATTTCTTTGTTTGTCTTGTTTAACACTCATTTTCTCCACAGTGAATAGCTGTGGTGGTAGATGATATCTTCTGGTAATTTATGATAGAATCATGAACTGACATAATCAACATATGAAGTGGATTAAAATATTTCCTCACAGTTGTTCAAAAACTAAAATAAAATCTAAAATGTTGACTACTGTGTTATTTTTTATATAATACTGTATACTGTATATTACTAATGCAGATCTAGAAACATTTTTTATATTGCAGGTTTTAGAAAAATAAAGAACAAACCTAACATAAACAAAGCAGTCATTGTAATTTACTATGAAATAAATAAAATAACATTGTTTGTTTTCAGGATGACCACATGTAAAAATGTAACATAGCTATTATTGATGTTCCAGATATATACAGATGAAATATTTTATAAACATAGCAGTAATTGGGTATGTAACAGCTACAGAGATTTTACTATTCTATGTAGAAATAAAAATAATGATTATACTGTTATATAGCAGTAGTATTGTGGTTCATATTTTATAATCAGAGTCAATTTGAAAGTTAGAACTGATTTCAGAAGCATAAACTGTCTGCAGTAATGTGATGGAATAAAATAGTATCTACACAGCATAGGATTAAGTGCCTAAGTAATGAAATGTGATTGGCAGGTTACAGAGGTGATGGTAGTAGAGTCAGATCTCTATAGTGCATATTCCATATCCTTCTCTTACTGTCTCTCTTTTTTTCCTGTGTTGCTACTCTGTATCTTAGCTCTGAATAAGGTCTGGTTTAAATTCAAACCATAATTACTCTCATTCATAACTCTACTTTAAGTCCTTGCACCATCTTTCAGTATATAAGGAAAGAGTATGTGTGTCTATGGACACACACACACACACACACACACACATACACACACATAATCTGCATACATACAAAGCTGTGTGAGACAGCAAGACTGTCCTGTCTTCGTACGACTGTGGTCCCACTCAGACTGCGAGCAATGCGGCGCAGGTGATTAGGATCATACTGCTCATCATCACAGGCCTAGATATGAAAAAATTCAATAAATGTAATTGCATAATATACAGAGTAAAAATTTCAAGGTAGAAACACTCATTTCTGAGTTTTAACTGCTTTCTAGTGCAAAATTTTACAGGCATTTCTGTGTCTGAGAATTTAAATTTCAAAGGCTTGACAAAACACTTGTCACACTATTATTCAGTTTTTTTTATTTTGTATAACAGAAGCTTAAAATAAAATCAAAACATTTGTATGGTTTTAACAATTTATTTAAATGTTTGGCATGACTTTTTAGATGTCTTTTATGCATTGTTACAATAAGTAAGATGAAATTAATAGAAAGAGTGTGAAAAGTAATAGATGTAAATGTCTTACCATGTTTGTGTGTGCAATAGAGCTACGAGAGCCTGGTGTTCCAAATGCAGTTCTCTCCAGCTCAGCTGTGGGGGTCTGTGAGCGTCCCACCCCAGAAAAAAGCTGCCGAGCCGCAGGAATTACTAAACAGGGCAAAGCAAATTACAACACGGCACTTAGTATTTCTAGTGTACTCAGAGGTGGTTTCAATGTATGTTAGGAGATTTGTGAGTGTGAAAAATTAATACTGGAGATGCTAAAATTTCTATTGAATTCCGGAAAAATTCTGGAAAATTTATTTTGGTATGTTTTAAATAGTCCAAGTTGGAAAATAGCAGGAATTTATGGGACTTCTGTTTAATGATTTTTACATTTTGATGGTCATAAGCTGACATTCCAAAGCCTAAAAAAATCATCAGTCGGTGTATTTATAAATTTGTACCACAATGGCTTACACATAGTACAATAATATTTTAAATGTGAATGTATAAAATTCACAAATTAAACTCCTTCACAAAAATTGTTCATAGAAGGGAGTTTGAGTGTGTGTGGTTGTTTGTCTACGGTTTGCCTGTGATGGACTGGCGACCTGTCTAGGATGTACTCCTGCCTTTTGCCCTAATTGCACTGAGATAGGCTCCAGCAGACCCTGGTCACTCCAAGTAAGGAAATAAGCAGGTAAAGAGGAGCAATGAATAAATGAATGAATGCAGTTTGTACATGATAGCACTAATGTAGTTTATTATATCTTATAATTATCTTATTATTATAAAATAACAGGATTAGGATTATCATATTAGGATTTACACTGATCAATGTAAATTAACCTGGAAAGTTCATTCATTCATTCATTTATCTTCTATACCCGCTAATTCCCAAACTCAGGGTCACAGGGTCTGCTGGAGCACAGGGGGAGAGGCAGGGGGATACACCCTAAACAGGTCGCAAATTCATCGCAAGGCCACCTAGAAAGTTACCAATGATGGAAGTTACTAAGACAATGTTACCATTATAACCAAACTTACAAATTTGGTAAAGAAAGTCCCAATAATACTTTAATGAAAGCTATGTGAAAGTCATGTCTAGCAAGGAGTGTACAGACATACCAGGTTTCCCAGCAGCCGGGCTAGGACGCTGACCTGCTCGCAGACTTGCCTGGTAGAGAGAGTCCAGCTCTGAAAGCTCTTGCTCTTCATATTCTGTAACTTCGGATTCCAGTTGTGGCACAAATTGAGAGCTGGCAAACTTTCTGATACTCTTGCTTCTTGAGCTCATTGGACTACGGGGTGGAGCGCGCCATCCTTGTGAGCATGAAGAGGCAGTGGGTCTAATGACATGGCTCTGATCTGGTGGGGTTTCATGGGGTGTAACCACAGCATCAGGGCGGTCCAAGCTCCAGGAAGACCAATGCTGAGCTGTGATGTGAGCAGGGGCGGGACTGGGGCCATAGCTGGGTAAAACAGGTGATAGAGGGAGGGCGGGATTGCGTAAGGGTTGCCATACTGGGGCTCTAGAGCATTCCAGTACAGTCTTGTCAGACTGAGGCTTTGCTGTTTTTGCTACATTAAGATGGGGACTGTCAGATGTGCCCCTCCATAGAGATGAAGCATGAGCTGTAGAAGAGGAAGAGAAGGGCTGCTGGTGCTGGGAAACGTCTTCATCTTCCTCCAGAGCACCCCAGAATTCCAGGGAAAGAGATGGCAGAGAGATCGCCAGGTGCTTATGAATGGGTCTGATCTGCCTGCCTGAGGCTTGCATGGCACTGGAAAGTTGCATGCCACCACATTCTGTAATTTTCAGTGCCTGATCACTACCTTGAGTAGGGTCTTGTGGGTGTATTTGAGGTATGGGAGTGTGGGGAGTGTTTAGAGTCTTTAATGAATTAAGTGAATTAGAGGTGAGTGGCTTTATTTGGGCAGGAGGCAGTGGGCCAAGGGATGCGTCTGATTTGACTTCCCACACCTCCTCCGGATTGTCTGTTAGCAATATTTGGACCGAGCCAGGCTGTTCACTGTAAAAAATAAAATATCTTTTCTTTCAAAATCAATTTAATCATGTTTATTTGTTAGTTCCAAAAAAGATATATGTTACAGCTAAAGACACTTTTATAAGGCACTATGTCATCAAGAGACCAAGCTCAAGTAGACTTGAGAAAGTTTTTATCATGGTTGATATGACATACATACACTACATGCGAACACACACACGCACACACACATACGGCACAGTTTTAACAGCATGACCTTGACATCATTTTTATAGCTGCATCATAAAGCATACCATTGAACGTAATAATAAATACGATATCAGGCCGTATTGTTGATTTATTAATAGAAAGAATAACTTGCTTCTTCTAGAATGATTTTCACACACATAAAAAGTGAAACCATCACTCTAAATCAATATTTCAGCTTTAATCTGCATTAAATTTGCAGAAGTGGTTTGTACTAAATAATAAAGCAATAGCAGAGCAAAGTATTATAGATCAGTGAATGAATGTATTAATATTACTAATTTTACTTTTATATACCAAGCTCACATTTTCCTTAAAGGAACCCCCATGTTATTTCACAATACATTAGAGAACTGCATGAGTAAGAAGAAAAGCCAGTTTTAAAAGTGACTGCTATAGGAGCTGCTAGTGTACTACTTGAAGTGCAGCTCGTTTAATCAGCATGCTTCGGGTGTTGATCGGAGCAGTCGGTAAAGTACAATTCCAAACCTTCCTGATGAATGTGCTAGCGTACAGACTCTCTGTAAATACTTCTTAAGCAGCAAGTTAGCTAATTACCCAGGGGGCTTAAGCCGGGTCAGCCCACACATCACATCAGCACTCATGATCAATAAGGACATAGAAATAGGGGAAGGGGAAAAAACAAGAAGTGAAATAACCTCACTCAATTGATCACACTGCAGCGTCCCCCTGCTGACTGCAGTGCCAGTTCCCCTGTAGGGTGACTATGGTCTGACAAGAGCAGCAGCAAGCACCGCAGATTCCGTAATAAGCCTGGGGCCACCAAGCTGCACTGGCTGTGTGGGTGGCTGCCCTCTGCTTTTTAAGTTCACTATAAATCGTTACATATCTTACAGCCAGAATCCACTAGAAAGTGCTCGTTAATACACTCAAAGTAAAAAAATGAAATAAAGTTTGTGTATGCGAGAGGGTGGTGTGTAAAAAAAAATGTGAATACAGTGACCGGAAAGTGCTTAGGGGAAAATCTGCTGTTTTATGGTTTGAAATAAGATCTTAATCATATTAAATGCATTCTATTTAATAAGAATCTGTTATTCAGCAATTAATAAAAATACTGTTTGTGTCTGTATACATTTATAGTGCCTACAATGGTAGTGGTAAATGGTAGCGCAGTAGTTTAGATGATGGACTGCTAATTGGAAGATCACACCAGCCACACCAAGCTGCCAACGCTGGGGCCCTGGGCAAATTGCAAAAGTATTTGCCATAACAGGTATCACCACAATATTTGAAATTGTGCATGCTTTTTTTAGGGTCAAAACACGCAATTGGGTCATTTCAAAATGTGTTTAACCCTAATGATTTGATAATTCAGTTTTTTAAGCGCTTGATTTGTTGTTTAATGTTGTTGTAGTAACACTGAATACAGCACAAACTAAGCTACAATAATATATCAAACATTTTTATTTTTGTATTTATGTCTAATAAGCTACTAAATGTAATAAATACTGAGAATGGTGAGCCAGAGTTTTTACTACACTAAATCACATAGAACAATAGATTGATTTAACGTTTTGTAAAGACACATTTTAGGGCGTCGCGGTGCGCAGTGGTTAGCACCATAGCCTCACAACAAGAAGGTCCTGGGTTTGAATCCCGGGCTTGGGGTCTTTCTGT
>JAOTQW010000041.1:3229981-3241966 GCA_026260075.1 Sisor rabdophorus | reverse complement strand
AAACATGTGCATTAGGTTGATTGGCGACTCTAAATTGCCCATAGGAGTGATTGTGTGTGTGGCCCTGCGATGGACTAGCGACCTGTCCAGGGTGTACCTTCCTGCCTTTTGCCCAATGTGTGCTGGGATAGGCTCCAGCAGACCCCCGTGACCCCGAATTCAGGAGTAAGCGGGTAAAGAAGATGAATGAAAGACACATTTTGTATTAGACAGACTGATGCAAGTGAGGGACAATGGTCATAAAGATTAATGTGTTTCAATATTTCTACTCATTATTCTTTAGTCTTAAGACTTTTTGGCTCATAAAATAGAACATATTTACCATAACATTTATATTTTCAAATGTGATCTAACTGGATAAATGGCAAATATTATTAAATATTATATAAATTATTTCTAAAGTTTATCGTTTGGATGTAAACAAGTGATGACTGTGTTGAGTAATGCTTTGGGTAAACCTTTTTGTTGGCATTCCTAAAAAGTACAATAAATATAATAAATAAAAAAGCTTTATAACTCTATTTTACAATTAATTTTAAAATAATCTGTACAATTTTTAATTTCATATTTATATGTATGTCGATTAGCTTCTATTTTTAGAACTATTTTAACTTTAGAACTAAATCAAATTAGGAATAAAATTTTTAGGAATAAAGAAAATTGTGCAAATATATTGAAAACCTTTTTTTGGTCTAAAAATGTCTTTTTAGTGTGTTTTAGCTGTCAAAAACGTTTTGATAAGCTACATCAAATACTTACATTTTTTATATTTTATAAACTATTTATTTCATCATCCAGAAACAAGTTCTATGTTTTGAATATAGCAAGCACAGAAACATTTCGACACCATGCTAATAGAAGAACACACAGCACTTCTGTTTTTATTTCTGACCCTTTGCCACATGTTTCTCAGGTGTCAGTCAGACACACACACACACACACAAATACACAAACACACACACACAAACTGACAGAAGGGAGCAGACCAAGTGTTTTTTAGACAGGCAATTAGCCGGACACGTGTGGGGGGGAGGAGACAGTGGAGGTACCTGTGAGGCCCCTGTGGGCGGTTGGGATCCTGCGGTTGCTCTGGATGTAGCTGCTGCTGCTGAATGCGTTGCTGTAGGCCTCGAGCTCTCCTCATGCATTTTTGCAGTTTGGCGTCAGCAGCCATAGTCCTGCTATGAGTGTTAGCACTGCCCTCATGCATGGAAAATCTTACTTTAGCTACAAATGTAAAAAAGGAAATAAATAAACAACACAACAGAAAAGGCAGGGGGGGAAAAAGAAAGAGAAGAAGAAAAAAAACAAAAGGAGAAAAAGGAGAAAGAATAAAATGTAAAAGAAAAAAAGAAAAAAAAGAAAGAGCTAAGTTATGAGGAGCTCGCATGCAGACCATTTCTTTTTATAGACGTGACATTAGTGGATTTTAAAAAAGGAAATGAGGTGAGGGAATCGCCCACCTTCCACCTGATATGTGCCCTATAGTATGTGTTCACTAGGCAAAGCTTTGTACACTGTTTCCAATATTATTTTTATAACAATCCTATACAAATTAAGGATATTTTTATTTAATTTGCTCTACAAAGACATTTAGTGAAATAAATGCTGTGCAGGGTTTTGCTCATCGGACATACCCATCCCATCCAAGTGACACGTTACATATGGAAAAGCACAAGACAGTCCTGGGGTCCCAACAGCAGAGAAACCGGAAAGAACCAAACGTTTCTATATGTTTACGACTAAATCATCTAATTTATGATCTACCAATGGCTGGTGACTGATTTTATAAATAATCAAAAAAATTTGGCTATTTTAAAATGATAATAGTATAACTATAGTTTGGTAAAGGATGTAAAGATTTCTGTAAAGCTGTTAAATTTTAAGGAAAGAAGAGTACTGAGGTTCCTAGAATCAGCTGAAATCTTCAGATACGTGAGACAACTAGGACCTTTTTAAAGAAAAATAAATACATTTGAAAAACATATTCTGCTTATGGACTCACACCTTAACAGCTGCTTCTTAAAAATATGCTAACTAAATAACTCAAGTAAAAATTTGAAGTAAGTAAGATGTGTCATCACAGTGAGCCATCAAAAAAAGATAATTGACTCTGAAAGCTAAAGCTCTAATTTAACAATATACCCCAGTATCCAATTCCATGCCCAGTTACAATAAGTCAATCGGTACATTTTGTATTATTAATGCCACTCTAGTTTACTTAAATTATTAATATAATTAAATTAGAATCTATGATGCAGTCTTACATTCAAGTTTATTTATCAGATGTGTTCTCTCAGTTTGGATTTTTTTTTCACAGGTTTAACTCCTTTCACACATCTTTGAGAAAAGATTTGTTGTTTTTCTGTTTGCAGCTGTTACATGAATAATAGCAAGGGGGTGTTGCTATGGCTCCCTGAAACTTGTTTTATTTATGCCTAAAAGATCATTAATTCAGCATTTTATAAATGTGCTATTTTTAGTATGTTTAAGACTGCTCGACACCAGCTGCTCTTTGGTTCAGTGTAACCGCTGCTGACGTTCCCATCTCAAATCTGAGCCGAGAGAGAGAAAAACAGAGAGAGAGAGAGAGAAAGTGAGAGCGAGAGAGTGAGAAAAAGAGAGAGAGAGAGAGAGGCGGGCGAGGGGACAGGAAGGACATAAAGGGGTTTGAGCCAGCGGCACCACATACAGTACATACACCCTACACAAACCACAGAACACACACACACACACTCAGAATGCAGAAGCACAGCTGAAACACTTTTTTGATGCACACACGGACAGAGACAAATAGTGACAAAGAAAGAGAGTGGCATGGAAAGAACCACTTAAGGATTAAAGGTCACCTAATCTGGGACATTTGTCCAAAAGCTAAAGATTTTCACCACACTGAAATCATCACCTTGGAGACTAAGTTTCAGCTTTTCAGAGCTGAAATACAGATGACTTTGGCAGGGTTTAGACTGCTAGATAGACAGGACAGAAAGAAATCCAGGTTTCAAAAAGCTATATTTATGCAACCTGGCCTTTCCCTTTTCCCCTGCAGAACACACATACACATGGGCCAGCAGGGGGAGGGATATGGAGTGTTTGCTGACCTGGATAGCAGTTTCTGAGTGGGGCGTGGTATACATAGCTGGGTGGAGAGTTTTGTCTGGCTAAAAAAATATTCTGGATTAAATAATCATGGAGTATTGTAAACAAAACACAGCCAGGCTACTAACTGATCCTTATATAACAAATATGCTACCTTTACACTGAGAGGTTTAGTACTAAATAAAATTTTTTTTTTAATAGCTAAAATAAAATTTCTGTTCACGGTCCCAAATTGTGCTGTCTCATGCAGTGTAATGTTCTACGAAAAGACACTAACGGCGACGTGTAAGCATTAGCTGCTGATGTTTAATTTGTTTAAGAATAAGGTGATGTACAGTGGACAAACAGTGAATATATCGATTGGATATCAATTGTTTGTGGTCACACACCAGTGCAGTTTGATAACACATGTCTAATGAAAATGATGAATTCCGACATAATCGCTTACATTGCAATAGATCTGATCTGCGTTGGATTTCATACCACTATGACTGTGAAACACATCTCAATTGAACAGATTAGATTCCATGCAGATTTTTTCTGTGTCACTAGAAAGTCACATTTGGGGAAAAATTCTAATTTGGGCCACAATTACCTGCAATGTAAACCTGGAGTCACCAAGCTACTTTTGATTCATCATAACCTTTTTCCATACATATATTTGTGAAATTCTGATTCTAAACTAATTTCCTTAGACTGAAAATGTGTATTCATAAAAAAGATTAAAATAATAATTGTATATTTTAAATAATATTATCTAGAGATGTATACAGATTTTAAAGGAATTAAAGTAGTATAAATACTCCCTCTGTATGCCATGCAACAGGCCATGCCACTAAAATATAGTGGCAAATGGGTTTCAGGATGGCTTTGCCATACTTTCACATACATGGTTATTGCAACATAGGCTAAGAAAACTGGGCAAATTATTAACATCCTCTGAAAACCACAGGAATCAAATCTGCAGTCGCAGATAGCAAGTGCCTTTCAACAACATCACACTCTCAGTGCATCATCAATCCACTGAGGCTAAGCCCACATGAGAAGTGCAATAGCTTAGCAAGAGAGAAAAATAAAGATGGAGAAGAGAAGAGAAAAGGGGTGTACAAGAGAGAAAGATATAGAGGGAGTCACTCCAACAGAAAATGAAGCAAAGCGGACGAATAAAGGACAAACATTAGGACAGGAAAGAGGAGAAAGCAGAAGGCAGACAAATGCATGTGGACAGCTGTGGGGCAGAGGGCAGCATTGGTAAGGAGGGCGGGCATGTTTTTGTGCTAGTACTAGGAACAAAGGGCAGGGGCACAGTCACCATTACTTACACACAACGTGGTGCAAGAGTGCCAGGGCGGTGGCTGGGTCTCCAGCCTGCTCCAGGCGCAGCGACTGCTCTAACAGAGCATCCGCCTCTGCTAGGCACCGCTTAAAACTGCACCCCTTCCCTGCAATTAACACACCAAGGCCAGGCTGCTGAAAACATGCATGCACACGCAACAACGCCTGTGGCATGCCGACGAATTTCTTATACACAAACAGAGCATACCATTTTATGCAAAAACAAAAGGTGCAAAAGTATCACTAGTACAGATGCACTCGACACAGAAGCATGCGCCATGATGAGTTTACAGGGTCGAAAGCTTATAAATAAATAACTATAATGATTGCTTCAGTCTCTTGATGATACTGTTGTGCTGCTAAATTTAATTTTGCCCTTCTGTACACATATTTAATATCTTAAATACATATCAAGGAGCAGGAAAACAGAGGAACATACAAAGATGGTCACCTGTCTTCCTGCTCCTGAATATTTATTAAAAAAAATTTAATGCTGATGAACTTTCTCCTCCACTAGAAATTTCCAAAACCAGTATTCCGGCTATTGAATCTGGAAATAATTATTGGCAGCAAAAGTTCAGGAAAATTGCAGCTTGGCAGGGTCCAAATCTGAGCTTAACTGGGGTACAGTGTTTATGGACTGGGGTGAAATGAACACACATTGCTTTAGATAAGAATAAGTTACAAACTATTGGACTGTTAATTGCAGTGTACCATCTTATCACCTGGCATACACGTGTGCTCAAAATATTTTTAATGTAATATCTGTCTTTTATTAAAGTATTATGACTTTGCTCTAGGTTAATAAAGCCCAAACAAAAATAAATCCATGTCCCCACTCTAAAAAGCAATTTGTATTTTTGTATCTATAAAACTACTCCCTGCCCCACCGTCTATCTAACTTGAAAGAATATTCTATCACATGTTGATAACAATACTGTTCAGTTTTAATCTAATTGGCAGGCCACCTATTCTGTGTGGTATTTACCCTGGTGTTGGAGTTCATCCAGGTCCATAAACTTGCTAGGTTTGGGATTAAAGCCCATGGCTGCCTCTCTCTCCTTTTCCTTCTTTCTTTGTAGCTCCTGTTGTCTTGCTCTGCGTGCCACCTCCTCCTGTAGCTCATCGAGTTCACTTCGGCCCTCGCCTGTACACACCCAAAAAAAGGGATATATATATATATATATATATATATATATATATATATTCTATTATATAACTATTTTTTGTTCTAAGCGGTTAAAAGGAGCTTTAATAGACAATAAAACCCTGGCATTTGCTCAATCTCACCCAGATTTATAGGACTGCTGCTCCAGCTGGGTGATTGCACATCTTGCAAGATAGCACTGCTGCTCTTGGATTTGGGCACTGATCTCCAGGACGGCCCAGATGTCATCTGCTTTTTACTGCTGACCTCCCTGACATGAGAAATGTTGATTGATAAACACTTTATGCGTGTGAATAGACACTTACATATCATTTTAAGCCACTTACATATTGCACTTGCATTTACATATCATTTAAAGCCACTGTCTGCTACATCGCATTACAATCCTAAAACTTTTTTCAGATGTACTGTTTCTTTTAATAACAAATAGCCATTTAAAATGTCCTTGATCAACATAGAAAACATGGTGTCACGGTTATGGGGACTGTTAAACCACCAGGCCATAAGAGGGCAACCCTTTCATTAATATAGGCCACATGCTTTGTTCTGCAAGTCTGTGCTGTACAAGTGTCTTATCATGTGTTTTACTGTTTTGTCTTCGGGTGTTTTCTGTTTAGTTGATTGTTCTCCACAATTAGTTCAATTTAAATACCTGTTTTATAGTCTGTACTTATCTGGGGTTTTTAAAGTAATTGTGCTGCTTGTTGGCTTGTACCTATGAGATGGTTCGATGCTGCAATGCTTTATGCAATGCAATGTTTTTATGCTCTGCCACGGTTTGCTGGTATGATTGTTTATTTGGATATTTGTATGTTATCCCAATTCTGCATCTGCATTTGTGACACAGGTTTTGTTTCAGAATTGTGTAATCACAAAATGTGAAATGATAGAACATCAGATGTGTAGCCTACCGACAAGTGTTAATTAACATCATTGTATTGAATTGTTAAAAAACTCAGATTTAACATGTCTGTATTACCTGGGTGCAATAGTGCTAAGGTTCTCATTAAGAGGTATGTCCATGCTGATGGGGCTGCTGCTGTTCCTCTCGCTGCTCTCATAACCACTTTCCATCCTCTGGATTAACCTCGGTGGCTGAGCCACAACACGCACAGCAGCTGGGACTGGAAGGTGACCCATTTCTACATTAGAGCCACCTCGCTCCATATCCAAAGGCTGCATCTCCATTGTGTCTATGACATCATCTTCTGTACTAGGAATGTTCTCAATAGGCATATGAATGACTGCATCCTCAGGGAGTGGACTCGAGCCTGGCTGTTGCCTATCTCGACTAAAGATGCTGTCGATATTTAGTGCTTCTCTCCTCGGTCTCCAACATGGCCTGTAGCGTCCCCCGCTTGAGCTCGACTTGGACTCACTGCTGGTGCTCTCGTCCTCCCAGTCCCTAGAATGCGGCCCGACTTCAGGGCCACCAGAGCCTGAATCCACTTTTTTATAATCGGGCAGTCGTCCTACAGGAATTGGCCGTGGTGGTGACTGAGGATCTGCCTTTTCCTTCAAGACCTCACCTAGACATTAAATACATTCTTTTCAGGTCAAAATGATCTAATATACACTGCTCAAAAGTTTGAGTAACTCATTATAATTAGATCATTAAGTCAATTGAATCTCTAGGGCAGGGGGTTTGGAGTGTCAACGATGAGATGACTCCCACAATAGCACACCGATACGTGCCATTGCCTGAAGGTTTACTAATTATCGCAGCACAATCTTAATGACATGGAGAAGATTCCATGAGTCAGACATTGATGGCCATGGAACGTCTTTAAACCATAAGTAGGTATTTGCTCATTTCTACAAGGGGAAACAGGTTGAGCACTGCCAGAGCCTACAAAAAAACCTTCAGCAGACCACCAGTATAAAAAAGTCTTTAAACAAACAATCTAATAAGGATCTTATAAGGATGGTCTGAGGGCCTGGCGCCCTTTTCAAAGCTGAGTTTACCAAGCAAGTTTACCATCACTTGTGACATGTGAGGTGAAAAAGTCTGGAGAAGCCGTAGAGACCAATATGCTGCCTGTAACCTCATTCAGCATAACAGATTTGGCATTGGGTCACTGACGGTCTAGGAAAGTATATCCACGGAGGGACACACTGACCTACAGGCTAGACCTGCTGGCACCCTAACTGCCATTAGGTATAGTTATGAAATCACCAGACCCAAGGTCAGGTGTAAGCCAGTGGGGACTGTACATACAACTGAGTACTATTTTTTAATGCTTTAAAAGATTTTTTGCAAAATGGACTAGCCTTACTTGATGGCAGTAAAGAAAAACTAGTTGGTAATTTTTACTGCTATCAAATAATGTGGCATTGTTTTATATCTAACACATTACCCAGTCCATATTAGTGTAGGAATCTGATATGCTTCCTTTTGAAATCAGATGAGTTTAAGTAAAAGTGTCTCCTAAATTTTTTGAACAGTGTACAAAGAGACACATGTGCTGAGTTTGTAATTGTTTTTATGTTCAGTTTATTTTTTAAAAAGAGAAGTAAATTGCATGTTTAACTTTAATCTGTAACATAAATGCAATTACGGTTACCTCTTACAGCTCCTGTCAGCTAGACTCCTAAGCATCTTGTGTTTACATTTCTATAAAGTGTGTAAAAATATATTGGGTATTTTACAGCTATAATGCTATAAAGTCAAAATAGATGGCCCGAGTAAGTGGGTCTGCCATTGCTAAATGAACACAACATGAGGTTGAAGAGTACAGGTTAATATATTTTGTGTGTGCAATATCGTTACCTGCAGAGTCCATGCTGTTCTGTAGGCTGGTGCTGTCCTGATTGCACACCACTGTTCCCTGAGAATCTGAGGAGATATGGGAGGCCATGGACTCGTGGTGTGTGCGTGAGTGCTTATAACTGTAACTGTCAGTGGAAGAGTCTGTGCGTGTGTCACTGGAAATAGACGGCTCCCTTCCTAAAGGTGCAACAACCACAAGGACACTGATTTAAGAGAAGCGCTAAGGGATATTGGAGATAATACAACAATCTATGGCTAACGTTTTGCCACATGACCTTTAATTAAAAGAGCACATGACTGGTATAGACACGTGATTTTTACAAAAACTGGGATAAAGTCAAATGGCAAACATAAAATGTATTATCGGCAATTCACAGTGATTCTTCCAGCTTTCCCATTAAACAATTTTCCTAATTTTTAGTTTTCTATTCTCTCCCTTTCTTTGTCTTACCAGAGTCTTCACTATCATAGCCAGCCTTACTGCAGTGGTGCAGCTCTAGCTGTGCAGTAGGCATGTCCTGTGATGCCACAGGCGTCCCACGGGGGTCAGCATAGAGCAGCAGTAGGGGCTGGTAATGCCCCTTTATACACCGAGCAACCACGTCTTTCCACTTGGGCCCAATCTGAAACAGCCCATCACACACTACAGTCAGGCAATACCTCTAAAACTAACTGAATAGACAGTTACTTCATGCGTAACTAAAGGGTTGTTACCTCTTTGACATGGGCATCATCAAAGTACATCCACTTGCGTATCTTGGTTTGGAAGAAAAACGTGGAATAATGCTTGCCATAGTAACAGACCATGCCCACCAGGTAGAGCTCGGATTGCTTGGCCCGGTCATCCGTTACTCGGTAGAACAGCTACGGAACACAGAATAAGTGTGAGAAGCCTGACTGCAAGAGCCAATGAGGTGGCCGACTGATGGGTACGGTTAAGCATAAGGACGTATAGAGCCACCTACAGAACTGCAGAGAAAAACTACATCATTATGGGGGGCTACTGACTCATCAGCGGTGTGGGAGGGCGTCCTGACTTATACGCTTCACACTGCTGGTTTAATGAATACATTTCACACGACAATACAGCCATAAAAGATTTGAGGGCCGTAGATTTGATTGGGTTTCAATTCAGTGCTTTATGAAGTTAATATAAATCAATATTTTCCGGTTGTTTAGGGTTGTTGTTTTTTTTTAACCTGAATATTGATTTATTTACAGTATGAATTCTTGCTGCTATAATACATAAAAAAAACCTGTCATAGAAAAGAATTTTTTTTCTTTTTGGGAGAATTATATAATCAAATATTTAGAAAGAAATGTCCACATTTGAATGGTAATAATTCAATTGTAGTAAAAAAAAAGTTGACACATGTATTCAAAAACAAGTTAATGTAATCCAAAAATCACAAAAAACATATGTGTAATATAATAAAATAGGGTTAAGCTATATTATTTTTGTGAGAAATAAACACAGTGTAGGCTTACTATTATAATATAAATAAATTACTATCATTGGAATATTCTGTCAAATATGATCAAGGTAAAAACTTCAATTGAAGTATGATATGCACAGTATAGACAGATGTTTGTAGACACCTTCACATTTATTGCCACAATCGTCACTGGAATTGCCTCGAAGCTATAGGCACAAAGTTGTCTAGTATATCTATGCATGTTGTAACATTATATTATTCCTTTACTGGAACCCAGAAAGAGATACATAAACTAGTGGTAAACTAATTAGTGGTAAATTAGTGGTAAACTAATATTAGTGTAGGAGAACTTGTGTGTCCTACACAGAGCCCTGACCTCAACGTTACTAAACAGCTTTGGAATGAAATGCAATGGCACCTGCCCCTAGACTTGTTTAGCCAAAACAGGCATCAACCTCACCAAAAATGTTATAAATCATAATCTCCATACAGCCAACATCAAGGTGTATGTGTGTGTGTGTGTGTGTGTTTGAGAATATCTTACATCCCCCAAGCGTAAACATGTTCCCAGGCTGTGGATGACATCCTCGGCCAGGTCTGAGTGATCCGAATCCCAGACGAGACCGATGCTGATAATCTCAGGCGAATTCATCAGAACTCGACGGATGCGTAGCATTTCTCCGCAGTTACTCTGAGAAACAGACACAGGAGATTTAATGACTCAGAGAGCATAAGCTGGCTCTGTCATTCAGTGTGCCTTAAAGAGTGTGAAAAACAGAAAAGAGATAGTCTTTGGAAAATAGCTGCAAGTTAAGAGGCCTTATGTTCAGCACCCAATGTTCTAGCAGTTTTCTTTGAGTCACTACCCACCACTGCGCTGCTTGGCCGGGGATATGCGGAAACAGGCGGAGAAAACCCTGGCGGAGAGGGAGAAAAGCCAGAGGGCTGACACCGGACCAAACAGAGAGCGCATTACTCAGAAGTGTCCACTTCTCTTTCTCCTGCCCACCCTCTTTCTCTTTCTTTTCTATTACACACATTAGCAACTGACTAATAAATCTACACCAATATAACAAACACAAACACCTAGCATCCTACAAGTAAGCAGTCATGTTCTGTGTTCTTAAACCTGTCAAAACAGTCTGAATTTTATTCCTTACCATAATCCAGTTCATTTCCACTGTAGGACCTGATCTGGAACATGATGTAAATAAAAGTGAAAACTAATTTGAACTCAGATGAGATCACCATCAAGACAGAGGGTTAACTGGTCCAAAGCAGTTGATTGATTATATGAATATATGAATTGATTATATGGAAAAATTGATTATATGAATTTTATTTCCATGTTTAACATGATGTTGCAGTCCATCACCTTAAGTTAAAGTCTACAGCATAAACATAACCAGTATTGTGGGTATTAATATCTTCCAGTAAATATATTATAAGTGATTCCACATGATTATATTTTCCAGGGTATATTTTCCCAAGACATTTGCTTTTATCTCTAATCAGGTCTCATGTTAAGGTCAAGCTAAATTTTAAGTACCAGTGGAAAGTTTTGTGTGTGTGTGTGAGAATCTGTGTGTACTTACCGGGCAGTTCCGCAGGTCTCCCATGGTGCTAGCGTTGCGCAGAAGCTCCCCAAACATGTCTGGGGTCGGCTTCTCCCTACACTCGAGCATTTGCACAGCCTGGTTACTGCAGCAGAGAAGCAAAGAGGCAAACATGTCCTCAAGCACCAGCTATGCACATCTACCAAACCATTGCAACATATTTCAGATTATTTACAGCATTTACAGTACTTTTCAGAATTTGTCATTTTTGTGCAGGGTTGCGTGACCCATGTTCCTTAAGTTACTTTGTTCTGCCTTTTTTAGCTACCTACTACTGACAACCTGGTTCAGGTATGTTTAGTCAATCAGATGGAAATCAGATACTGTTTAAGTGTATACTACATCTAAGTAAGTATTTTCATTTAGTATGGTTCTTTTTAGTATGGATGAATTTTCAGACTAAATATGTCAGCAGTTCAATATTGTCACAGGACAAACAAAATTACAGCAGCTTAAAGTAGGACAATGTTTACTGGGAATGAGGTTAAATACACAAAGCAATGCACTTTCATTTCATCTTCTTTACCCGCTTATTCTCGAATCCGGGGTCACGGGGGTCTG
>JAOTQW010000041.1:3183388-3193476 GCA_026260075.1 Sisor rabdophorus | reverse complement strand
GTCTGTCTGTCTGTCTGTCTGTCCGTCCGTCCGTCCGTCCGTCCGTCCGTCCGTCCGCCCGCCTGTCTGTCTGTCACACTTTCAAATGTGAAAATTGCATTAAAGAAAACAGTTTGCAAGCCGGAACAATAAGTATTTCACTGCTTCAAATTCTACCTGTTTTGCATTAGCATATTACACTGCAAGGCTGTTTTTTGTATTTTCTTGCAATTTGCAAATAACTTATTACCTTCCCTTGTTACCATATAGTAATTTAATGTAGTAGAGCAAGTGAATAAATAAATGAGCCCCATAACCTTTAGCAGTGTTAATAATTAGTGCTCACAGACATACGGTATTGATGTGAGTATTGATGACGATTTGTACGACTGCTAAAGGTAATATGGTCTATAAATCACATATAATGCATCTAACTTGTACATTAAAAAGAAAAAAGGTTTGAGTAAATCTGCAAGGTCTTGTATTAAAATTTCAATTATTTTTGCAATATTTATCTGTTGATTATTGTCAGTTAAAGAAGTTTACCTCAGTAATCTTCTCACCCCTTACCTTCTGCCCTGGAGACTCAAAATAACATAATAAATTTAAAGGAGACAGCCGAATGATCATCAGTGCTATTTCAATTTGCCATGCCTTCGTAATTCTGTTCACCTAAGCAATAAAGCACCATGCCCTGGGCTGTAAATCTGAAAAACATTGTTTAAATGCCAGGAAGAGGGAATGAATTGCATTTCTATTTGATGTTTAGTTTTAATGGTTCCTCTTTACTGCTTTAATCACCAGCCTGTAAGCTGCACTAGTAGACCTGTTTCCAAGCAATGCATTACCACCATATCAATATGCCTCGATGTTGGGATTTTTTTTTACAGTATTTAGGATTAAATTTTTTTTTTACTTGTAGAACAATACTATGGTCCATTGTAGAAAGATACTACTGTTGAAGCATGGCTTCACCTTTACCTATTTAACAGGGTCAAGAGGCAAGGCAGATAAGATCTGATTTAGAAATGATGGATTAACAGAGCAGTTGGCATGTTTGGATGTTTATTTACTGCCATGACTGGCTGTTGGTGCCCTTTTCACCCTTGTTAATTATCATCATTATAAAAGGAATAATATTGTACAAATTTAGTACATAGATCTATCAATTCTTGTTATCCAACTGTAATTAATACCAACATAAATAAAGTGCTAGTTGCTCAAAATAAAACAGTAAAGACAATGAACACATTCTTAAATGTGTAAAAATGTCTAGCTTTACAGCAGACATAAAGTGTAAAATGTAATCTAAGTATAGCAATAAACATAATAATAAAATGTGTAAACAAAAATTCTTATTATCTATGTTAACAGAAAGAGAATCTTAGGGGCCATGACTGACTGGCGTAATGAAACGATGCCAGGCCACCAGGAGCAGGAGCCCAGCACAGACGAATACCAAAAATCTGAGTGTGTTCTCGGGTACATTCCTGTTATCTATTACAGCATCTTGCTGTGTGTGGGCTTTCCAGGTAGGTTTAGAGAATCTAGACCAATCTTTGAGAAATATTTTAATGCCTGATTACTGTCAGTGTAAAAATAAATCATTAATTAATAAATTCATGTCTGAATCAATTTGTTGAGAAAATATTTTTTTTGAATGCAAAACTACTGTTACTATTTGCCAAAAAAGGTTGTAAAAGATTAATTTGTCTTCAATAATAAGTAATATGTTCATTCCGTAATTGTTTTCAATACTTTTTAGAACCATCATCCTTTTGGACACTGTTCAAAATTCTGTATGTGCCAAATGCAGGGTTATAGGTTGACCTGCTGTTTTAATTTATAATTGTATATCAACAGATCATCTTGCTACTCCTCAGAAACTGATCCTGGATTAACATTCTTCGATGATCTGGACCCACAACTATTCAATCAACCAATTATAACCAATTAGCATTTTGGAGTTTTTCCGTGTTTTGTCCACAAACTTAAACAGAGCTAAAAAATCTGACTCATTCTCTGTCTGAGATTGAATAAATTTTGACTTTTTTGATTATGATAATCCAAAATAAACATTTATGCACATTTATAAACATTTAGACGGCAAATAAACAATCATCTACTTTTGGTCACAAAGGCAATGGAAACACCAACGCATCAACTAAAATGCACATACATGTTGTATGCACATACAGGTTGTACTGTATTGCATATTTTTAATGTTTTTAATAATTAATAATTTATAATATCACATTTTGATTTACAAGGAAAAAGGTGGGTTTGGTTAACACACACTGACGTCATCAAATGGTTATGAGTGATTGAATTAAAAATAGTTAATTGTTAATCCAGGATCATGTCCTACTTGTTAAACTCACATCCACCAAGATGACTTGGCCTTGATAGCTTGATGATGACTACCTTTTAAGCATAACATGATATTTAGTAGCTGAAAATAAAAACTTAGCTCTAAAGTGCCTTTATCTGTTTCATCTGTTTCTCACTAAACAATTTTGGCAATTACTTAATGTTTATAATAAATGTTATAATTTCTACTACTTCCTTTAAGGGTACCAGTATTTTCTTGAAGGCTACCAAAACTGATTTTAGAATTTAGAATAACCCATTTCTGCTTCTATTGTTGTTCTATTACACATTTTTTTATTTAATTATTATTATTTTATTTAATTATTTTCCCATACTCTTCTTTTAACGCCTGCTTTTGTTCTAGTGAACATCTTAACACTGGTGGCTCTGTCCCGTTTAATTGCACGTACCCAGAAGGCCCTATATGTCTACCTAATAGCACTGACCAGCTCAGACTTGCTTAGCCAGCTCTTCATCATTTTTGTGGGGTTCTTGCTGGAGACGGCTGTGTTCCACCGGGATGTGCCGATCGTTCTGCTGCGTTCAGTCAGTGCGCTAGAGTTTGCTGCCAACCATGCGTCTATCTGGGCGACTGTACCTCTCACTGTTGATCGCTACGTCGCATTGTGCCACCCACTGCTTCATCGCCAGATTAGCTACCCAGCACGTGCTCGCCGCATTGTCGCTGCAGTTCAAATATTGGCGCTGGCATCTGGTTTGCCCTTTTTCTGGTGGTCAGACATGTGGAGGGTAAGCCGGCCACCTGATGCAGTTGATTTTGCTCTCATTTGGGCACATGTGACTATCATCTACTTCCTGCCTTGCAGCATTTTCCTGGTTCTCAACTCCCTTATTGTCCTGCGTCTCAGAAGACGCCAGCACCGGTGCCAGGAGGAAAGCAGGCAGCAGCAGCAGCTAGCACAAGCAGGGAGGCTTGGAAAAACCACAGCAATGCTTCTGGCCATCACATCTGTGTTTGCAGTGCTATGGGCACCTCGTACAGCTGTGGTGCTATACCACCTTTATGCGGCATCTGTACATAGCAATTGGCGTGTGCATTTGGCATATGACCTAGCCAACATGATAGCAATGCTTAACACCGCTGTGAACTTTTTTCTTTACTGCTTTGTCAGTAAACGCTTTAGAGGAGTTGTAAAGGATGTGCTGCTTCTCAGAGGGGCACCACTACATCCCCAAAGGTCTTGCCATCGGACACAGGCTTCTGCTAATGCTTCAAACTCATCCCTGACCAGTGGAGCCATACGCTCTCACAGACATGTGAATATTTCATGGTATTCTTCATAATTCATATCACTTCAAAGATTCCTAGAGAAAGGTTTTTTTAAGTATTAAAAAGCAATTTTGCCAAAAAATTATTTACAAACTTAATTAAAAGAATAGATTTGTCTTCTATTGACAATAAATTCATTCATTCATTCATCTTTTATAGCCGCTTATTCCCCAACCCGGGGTCTCCTGGGTACACTGGAGCCCATTTCAGTACACATAGAGCAAAAGGCAGGGGTACACAGGTCCATTACAGTGACACTAAATTAAAACTGGGTATTAAACGGTATTAAGATGCCAAAACTGATTAAATATATATTTAGTCACATGATTATGGTGTATTTCTATTTTATACATGAAATTCTTAAAAATAATGTTAAATCTAATCTTATAAAAGGTTTTCATACTTTTAAAATTGATTAAAATAATCAATCTGGTCAACCTCACATCAGATCAGAAATGAATACTTAAAACTGAAGTATGAAGTATATCTGTAATGTCTGTAAAAAGTTCTTATATTCTAGAATATCTGTATTATAAAAATAAATTGTGTATCACATTGCAAACCTTATTTTTAGTAGGGTTTATTTTTTGGAGATTTATTTTCAACAAAGAATTTTATTAATCAATTATTCATGTTATGAGCTTCTTGTGTGTTCTTCTTTGCCAGTGAACCATCTTCAGTCCATTTATTCATTCATTCATCTTCTATACACGCTTATTCCCGAACCCAGAAGTCTGCTGGAGCCTGTCCCAGCACACATAGGGCGAAATGCAGGGGTTACACCCTGGACAGGTTGCCAGTCCGCGCCGCCCAACCTCAGTCCATTTTTATTAGATATTATTTTGTAGGAATGTTCAGACTTTTAGCAAAGATCTAAAAATCTAAAATATTCTAGGGAAGAAAATACAACTTTTATTTCTTACCATGTTGTGTCTGTTTTTAACATTTTTAATTGTTTATAAACATCTAACAAAAAGAAATAAAGCAGGAAATATGTAGTATGCTGATTTGGTTTTGGTCTAGCATGTTCTATTTTTAAGCATTTTTACAAATATGTGAGATAAAAACAAAAAAAGAGAAGTAAGTAAGAGAAATAACTTACAAAATAAAAAAAAAACAAATTAAATTATTTATTTATTTTTGAATAGTAAAATAAAAAAACAACAATAAAAATAAAACAATAAATGAAAATTCTCTTTCTCTACACATGCTCTTCACGTATAGTTTGTCTGTGCGTTTCTCTTTAGACTAATGATTTTTGGTATGAATAAACGCCCAAACATATTAATGCATATTGACAGATATATTTGCGGCAGAAGTTCTTTGTCTTTTGTCTTATCATATTATTAGTCTTATTAGCCAATTTCATCTCCACCACACGTCCTCACTACACATCATTTCACCAGCAAGCCAGAGCCAAGAGAATGACTAAACTACAACCTTTTTATTAGCATAGTACACAAACAGGACCTGAGCCTTATCATAAACGAGCCTCTGTTTTGTTATTTAGTACAAAGAATTGTCTGACTAGTCCAGTTGCTATAACTCCTATGAGTTTAAAAATGTAAAGATTTTAAAGGTTTTAATAATAATTTCATTCATTCATCTTCCACTCCTGTTTATTCCAAAGCTCAGGCGAGAGGCATAGGCCTCGTTTCAAAATGAGACATAAATTGTGGGAGGAAACCAGAGTACCCTGAGGAAACCCACACAAGTGCTTCTTGCTGTGAGGCGAATGTGCTATTCTGCCATAGTTGTATCATTCATTTATTCATCTCCTATACCCGCTTATTCATACACGAACAACCACACACTCTCATACACTCTCAAGGGCAATTTAGAATCACAAATAAACCTAATGTACATGTTTTTGGACATGTTAAGAACATGCACATTTCAGACAGAACGACCTAGGAATCGAACCCACGACCTTCTTGCTTCTTGAGGGGAACATGCTAACCACTACACCAGAGCACCACCTTAATTGTATCATTGATAATAAATGTTTGATTCAATTACTGTCAGTTAAAAGAGTCTAAAGAGAACAGACTGGATCACAAACATTTATCTGAAATACAGATATGTGTGACGTACTGTATTATTTAAAAATGGATCAAACTGGCACTTTTCCTGAACATATTTGGTTTAGCAAAAAATGATGATGATGCAGCACTTTACTGGTGAACTACATCTGTCAGACATGTTGTATATTTTTAGTGAGACAGAAGCCGGTATGGCTTTCAGTTTGGAATGCTTTCAGGTGCGTCACATCCCCCTAAGCAAACACTGTATTCTGTATGCACAGGTCAGAATGAATCTTACTGGCCACACAGACACACACAGAGACACACACAGAAACACACATACACACTGAGCTGATCATCAGATCACAGACTGAGAATTAGCTTATAACTGCTAAATTCATTTCTCATCACTGTAATTTTACCCTTTATGGTCAAAATAATTGTTTAATTGGAATACACAATATGTGTTTTTTTATTTATGTATTTTATTTTATCCCAAAGTTGTTCAGTAAAGTTGAGGTCAGCTGGTCCACACCAATCTTGGTAAACCATGTCTTTATTGGTGCTAGATCATGTTAAAGTTTTTAAAAGACACACTTATATGTGTTTGCAAACCTTTGTCCACTATTACTTTTATAATAAAAGTTTTATTAAAGTCAGGGGATTCTTTATTTTACTGTTGTACATTTAAGGTTTAACTGGTCATGTTCTATATAACACATGTTGCTCCACATATCCACTTGATCTTATATAAACATTGCTTAGAAACACCTTGTGCCCCATGTGTGACCTCTTTCTATACTTTCTATACTGTCTGATTAGCGTTTTCAACTTTTTAGCTCTAGCTAGATGTTATCAACCATAGCCTTCCACCATATGTACAGAGAAAGACAACACGTCAATCGGTAAGCTCCTGATGAATAAAACAAGGAAAGTAATCACATGCATCTAAACACATTACACAATAATGTCATAGTGCAGGGTGAGGCTGAAATAAACTTAAGGGGACACAGCTGCAGAATGGAGAGAGAACTTATGCTTAAGAAGTAAATAAGCAGGAGATCAGTGCTAATGACTACATGCAAGATTTAATCCATTAATTGAACCTGTAAAACATGGGATGTGGTATCAGAGTGGTTACATTCGATTGATATTTAAAAGATCAGGGTTTCCAGCACCACCCAGTTACCACTGTTAGGCCCCTGAGCAAGGCCCCTAACCCCCAATTGCTCTGTTGTAAAAAAAAGAGATAAATGTAAGTCACTCTGGATCAGGGCATCTGCCAAATGCTGTAAATGTAAAATACATCACATATTTAGGCAGATTAAGTTCAAGCAACATCTTGGCCAATTAATTTTTATAGAAGAGTAAATATGACAGATAATAGTTAAACATATATAGCAGGAATAAAATTGAAATACATTCTTCCCACAACTTGTCTTGATGTTATTGGGTCATCTTGGTTTTATTTGGTTCTTTGAGGGCAAAAAACAGGCAACTTGATAGAAACTAAAAACATAAAGAATGTTTATTTTGAAAGCAGGTCAACTGCAGGCATAGTGGTAAGCTTGGGTGCCTCACAACAAGAAGGTCAGGGATTCAATTTCCAACCACATGGTCTTTTTGTGCAGAGTTTGCATGTTCTCCCTGCACTTGCGCGGGTTTCCTCCGGGTACTCCGGTTCCCTCCTACAGTCCAAAAACATGTATATTAGGTTGATTGGTAATTCTAATTTGCCCATAGCAATGAACTGGCAACCTTCATCTCACCTGTTACACTCTAATTAATTGTGTATTATTGTAATACACAATCAGACGCAGTGCCTAGCTTTGAATTAGAATTGTACTTCAGGTTGTCACCTTTTTAAATATTATGACCGGAATGAATAAATTTTAAGTTTTATATGACTGCTATCATTGTTTGTAATGTTAAACGTAGTCAGGGTCACAATATTGTGTATCATGCAAGAAATCAGTTATTAGTCATTTGTCCCACATATTAATATTTAGAAATTTCAGGTATTTCCAGCAAATGAATGATAAAACTTTACCCAGTGTTTAATTATTGAGTAACATAAGAAGTTCCTGATCAAAGTGTAACCCAAAATGGATTATAAAAAGCAAACGTACAGACTGCGCAACATCATGAGAAGTCTCAGATAGTAGACAGAGTAACTATTAACGCTAAAAAATGTTGCCTAGAATTATCTTTATAATATGTGTCCTCGTCCACCAACATAAATTTTTCACTTTGGGTAAGTAGTGATCATTTTTGGAATTGAAATTTTTATTTCTTTAGAAATTCAACTAATATGATTTTTTATAGTTTTGAAACAAAACCTTTTTTTCTATTCCATATCAATCAACAGTTTTCTCTGTTTCCTCTTTATTATGTTATTTGCAGGAGCTGTGATCACCCCTAAGCCGATCATTGAAAATGGTGTATATATAAACCCAGAGCTTGGTAAATATCATGCCAGGTTAAGAACTCTTAGTCGGAGCTGCAAAGACATTAAGGAAAAATTTAATGCCACAACAAGTGAGAGAACTGAGAAAACTCCAACCTGACACAAGCAGCTAAATAGCAAAACTTGTACATTTCTGTATAGGAAAATCTATTTTAAATTTTATTTAACATTTCAACATTATTTTAATCCATACCTTTTTATGTTATAATCATTCCTTAGATGGCATTTATTACCTAGCAACAGCAAACGGTGTGATGTATCAGGCGTTCTGTGATATGACCACAGCTGGGGGTGGATGGACACTGGTAGCCAGTGTGCATGAGAACAACATCAATGGAAAGTGCACTGTAGGTGACCGCTGGTCAAGCGAGCAGGGAATTGATTCCAGACGGCCTGAAGGTGACAGAACCTGGGTAAATACCGCTACATTTGGCAGTGCAGAGGGGGCTACCAGTGATGACTATAAGGTGTGTCATTATCATTATTATTATTTGTAGTCGTAAAAGTAGAATGTTATTATTATAATTATTTTTATTATTATTACATATGTATATGTAGATCATAACAGATCAGATAAATAGCAAATGCCAAAGTTTTGTAAAAACTTTTACATAAATCTTTATAACTAAAGTCAAGCAAGTTTAATTATTAATCAGAATACATTACATACATAAATTTACAGCATGTATTACATGAGGTTTTAACATTTTTGTTAACTCCAGATGAAAGAACACCAACAGTCGTGGGGCTTTTATATTTTTTGTATAAAAAATATAACAAGATAAATGTTTTTATAAAATGCAGTGCTAACATGGCAACTAAATGATGGAAATTATTTTCTTCAAGCTAATGTGACATGTTAATCTAATGTTCTAATGTTAAGCTAATGTTTCTTTGTATATGCGATTTGTATTAATTAGTTTATATTACTTAATGTACTATTCTTATGTACAGTACTCTGATACACCTCCAACACCATTCTAAACAAATATAACATTACTAAACTGTGGTGCATGATAAATAAGGTACAATGCTTTGATAGACTCATCCCAGAAATACTGAGTCTACAGTGGAGGAAACAGTGGAAGGGACAAATAAATCACAATTAATAAAAAGTACACTCTCTTTCTGGGTCTAACCTTCAGAACATTACTTTACAGAACCCTGGGTACTACGACATAACTGCGGAGGATGTGGCAGTGTGGCATGTTCCAAATGATGCTCAGCTACAAAACTGGGCAAGCACTGCAATTCTGCGCTACCATACTGAAACCAAGTTCCTTAACCAAAGTGGTGGAAACCTTTACCATTTATATAAGGTAGAGTAGCATGATAACTGAAATAATACGTGTTGTAGGTTGTATTTAAAACACCTTCTCTTTGCACTATTTCTTTATAATTCAAAAAGTAAAGGAAATTTAACTATTTGGTTAGTGTTTTTTTTAAATATGTGATATATCAAAAATCTTCTTAGAAATATCCAGTAAGAGTAGGTTCAGGAGAGTGTAAAGATGATAGCGGCCCTTCTATCCCAGTGGTATATGATACGGGTGACAAGGATTCAACAATAAATCTTTATGGACCAACTGATAAAGGTTTGTACCATTATAATTTTTTATTTAATTTTAATTATTCTATAAGAATATAGCTGAGATAGGCTCCAGCAGACCCCGGTGACCCCGGAAAGTTCGGGAACGAGCGGAGATAGAAGATGAGGAGTTCCTTGATTCACAAACACAATTTGTTCCTAAACTTTGTTCATTTTGTTCATTCGCCGTGGCAAAGTGTTTAGAACGGTCGCCTCACAACAAAATGGTCCTGGATTCAAATCCCAGGCTTGGGGTCTTTCTGTGCAGAGTTTGCATGTGTCCCCAGCCCCACACCCCCCCATGCGCTTGCGTCGGTTTCCTCCGGGTACTCCGTTTCCTCCCACAGTCCAAAAACATGTGCATTAGGT
>JAOTQW010000041.1:3159961-3172682 GCA_026260075.1 Sisor rabdophorus | reverse complement strand
CCCCCGTGACCCCGGATTCGGGAATAAGCGGGTATAGAAGATGAATGAATGAATATAATTTAAAAGGAGCCTCTCCTATTCTCTTTAAAATTCCCCAAACCTATCCTTGGGGAAAAAGTCAATATTGCGTCAAACTCATGTATGATTTACAGAGCTGATGTAGATATTTCTGTTCTCATGGTAAGCCCTTTCATGCTGTTCACAAAGACATTAGTACAGTTTAACACACGCAATTAAACATCAGGGCAGGGCATCTCACTCAGTCATGCACGAACATGTAATTATCAAACATGACTGTTATGTTTGATCATTCATCATATGTCGTGTAACTTTTACTTGTAAATATAATTGTCTGTTTTTTAGGAATACAAAAGCTGCTTTCTTCCTCTGCTTCTCTATTGACGTTTAATCTATCATGTGTGTCTGAACATAGGTGATCTCAGCCATGGATAGCTTTACTACCAGATCTTTCCAGAACATTCTCCTTGCTATCATTGTTGCATTTGTACCTGCCTCAACGGGGGCACCACAGGGCTGCGGCGCTAACGTGAGCGCCCTCTACTACAACCTGTGTGATCTTGGCACAGTTTGGGGCATCGTACTGGAGGCATGTGCTGCGGCAGGAGTATTACTATGTCTTATACTGCTAATAGTTCTCTTGGCTAGCCTGCCATTTATATCAGATACCCGGCGGCGCAGGTTGGTGCCGCTTGATGCTGGCTTACTTGTGGGCACTCTTGGTCTTTTTGGGTTGTCTTTTGCATTCATCGTGAAAAAGGACTTTGCAACATGTACCTCGCGTCGCTTCCTGTTTGGCGTATTGTTCGCAGCATGCTTCTCTTGCCTTCTTATTAAAGGCATAAGTTTGAACATTCTGTCCAGGTACAATAAGGTACCCCAAGCCAGGGCACTAAGCCTTGGAGCCTTGGCACTTTGGATGGTTGAAGTAATCATCAAAACAGAATGGTTGATTATCACCATAGTCCGCCAGCCCATTATTGTCACCGCTGGACTACCTCTACCATGCTTAATTGCCAACGAAGACTTTGTAATGGCTCTTATATATGTTATGGTCCTGCTGGTGGCTGTCCTCATGGCATCCATAACAATCCTGTGTGGTGAGCACCAGCGCTGGCACAAAGACGGAGTGTTCATCCTGTTTACTGGAATGTTCTCACTGGGCATTTGGGCCGCTTGGATCGTCATGTACACCTACGGCAACAGCAAGCATGGCACTCCTGCATGGAACGACCCCACGTTAACTATAGCACTGGTGGCAAATGCCTGGGTCTTTCTTCTGCTTTACATGATTCCTACGCTGTGCCAGGTGACTGAAGACTCAGACGGCATATCATCCCGCTCTACAGCTGTCTACGGAAACCATCCAGTGGGGTATGAGGATGTCCTGAAAAAGCAAGGCTCGCAGAACATGTTCATGGACAATAAGGCCTTCACAATGGATGAGCCAAACCCAGGTACACAGTCCTTTTATGTCAAATCTAATTTATGTTGTTTTTCCACATGCTTTAAAAGTGGTTTATAACTTTTTATTTTTTAATTTTATGGGTCACGGTGTAGTGGTGTTTTAATTTGACAATTTAAAAAAATGTAATTATCTTCTGTTTCCACTTATTCCCTAACTCTGGGTCACTGGGTCTGCTGGAGCCTTACCCAACGCACCCTGGATAGGTCACAGGGCAACACACACACACACACACACACACACACACACACACACACACACACACACACTGAGGGGCAATTTACCAATCAACCTAATGAACAAGGACCGTGGGAGGAAACCGAAGTGCCCAGAGGAAATCCATGCAGGCGCGGTTAAACATTCAAACCCTGCACAGAAAGATCCCTTGCCCGGAAATCAAACCTGGGACCACCTTGTTGTGAGGCGATCATGCTAACTACTATGCCACAGGGCAACCCATTATTAAATAGTTTCTTTATTTATCATTTTTTTAAACTTAAGAATTAACACCAGCCATGGCTAATTAGCTAAGTAATTTATTCAAACTGCTGAACTTTATGGCAGATTTATTACAGTAAAACATTTTCTCCAGAAAATGGGAGAATAAGCCTGAGGTACCGAGAGCTAGATTTTGCCCACGCCTGCTGCTGACGCTACTAAATTTGATACGCTGATGTTTGAAATTGTCTGTAATTGCAGAAGCCGACTCTTTAGCACACATTTTTTAGCCCTCTCTCTCCTTTTTTTCCTCACACCCTGTCTCTACCTTATTGTTTCTCTCAATTGTTTTCTAATGCTATTTTTATTGATCATCCCTTAGCATGCGTTCATAGCTTACTTAAAGCAAATATAGAAAGCCATAATCTCTGTATAATGCTGTCACGCTATTTAATTTATTGTTTGCTAAGCCATTTCGATTGCGAAAACACAACAAATAAGCTTTGAATTGCAAACGTCACAGTCAGTTAGTTTTTCCATTTTGGCCTGTTGCCATAAACACACACCCTAACTCACCCAACCACACACAGCATGCATCAAACCCTGTGTAATGAGTCAATTTGTCTAATATGTTTTACAAAATAATGAACCAGTTTAGTGTGTTTAGTCTCATATTAAGTGTAAGGTGTGGCATGAATGTCATGCCAGTCAGGTATTTTTACAGCATGAGAGAAATTTTCTCTTCCCACCTATTATTAATTTTAAACAATATTTGACAACTTTTCTTGAATGATATTTTACCATTATTTACATATTCTATTTAGCCATTTTTATGCTATTCTATATTTTCTGTCTGGTAGTGTATTAATATGCTAACCTTAAGTATTGACAGATATTTAAATAATGCCTTAAACTGATTTACGTCTATATTAATATCTAATTAAAATTCTATGCCAAATGATTTCTTCTCTGGTCCTGTAGTTATCGTTGACACATACCGTAATTGTCTCGGACGCAATTTGAGTTTGTGGTATTTTTAGCAATTTGTTTTAAATTTTTATGTTTTTAGTATGTACTGTATTCTATTGCAATATATATAGTTAAGTATTATATTGTGCCCTACGTATTGCAATGAGTATGGCATAATGAGGACCTTGTCTATACACGTAGTATAATTAATTTTTTTTTTCTTTTGCCACAAAACCACCCCAAATAGCTGATAAAAATTAATTATACTTTTCGAATGTATTTAATTTGTCCGATAAGTGATTTGTTTTGTGATGCACACCCTTGATTTACATGATCAGGCATGTTGCTGTACTAAATTAATTAACACAAATAAGTTTATTGTCACACAACATTTGTTTTCGTTAATATCATGTACTGTCCAGGCAACATTTTTTGTTCTAACTCTTTATTCTTTGATCTTCTATACCCGCTTATTCCCTAATTTGGGGTCACAGGGGCCTAATCGAGCCTAATTTAGCTCTATAAGAACTCTACACACTCCCTCTGCTATGGGTGTAAACCCACCCTGGGCTGCCCTTGTTCTTTTTTTGTGATATTATTTTTTTACTTTTGATTTCTTACCAGGCTTTTTATTGAAAGACTTGTAAGAAATCAAACAATATACCTTGTTTCCCTCCCACACTATCATATTGTCTTCTATTTTTAAGAATTTTTTTTAACAGAGCTTGTTGATTGCTTATCCTGTAGCTGAAACTACCGTCTAATATGCTGAGGTGAAACATTAATCGTTCTAAACTTCTTTCCCTTTTACTACCTTTTATCATGCCCATGTAACTAACCATTACGTGTTCGAAATGCCAGTTTGTTGCCTTTACATTTCTCTATGTAACATTTTATTTTGTGTTATCAGGTAACAAGCCAGTGTCTCCATACAGCGGTTACAACGGACAGTCGCGCAACTCTGTGTACCAGCCAACAGAACTAGCAATCATCACCAAAGGAGTGCCAAATGTAAATAGCACCATTTACCTTTCCCTGCGTAAAACCCACACACAGCTTTGGTATTGTTTATACACTGTTTAGTCACATCAACATTTAAAGCTTTTGAAGCCTTGCCACAAAACATTTTACATTTGAATTTGAAAGTTGCCCCGCAATGGATTGGCGACCTGTCCAGGGTGTACCCCTGCCTCTCACCCTATGTGTGCTGGGATAGGCTCCAGCAGACCCCCGTGACTCTGAGTTCTGAAATAAGCGGGTATAGAAAATTAATGAATGAATTAATTTAAAAGTTTATATCGCTAACGCGACTTTACACCACTTTCTTGCTTGTGGCTTTACCTTCAGGTGGAGCATTCGTACAGTATGTCAATCCCACGAGCCTCTCTCGCCTCTCAACCCAGTCAGACCAGCGGTATCAGCCCGAACCAGATTGACACCGGACGGAATCCTGTCACTAACGTATGCCGCTCTATAAACAACTCGAATACTTCAGTTTCCTTATGCTGTGTCACTAAGCTCCTCATTTCCTTAAATGGGTTCAACACATGTGACCTTACTTCTCTCTTACTTTATTATTTGTCAAGCAATTCTGTTCCCTGTCCAGTCTGTCCTAATTCTTTCTATGTCGCTTTTATTTGCAACCTTTATCACTCGTTCAGTTGTAGAAATCTTGTGTTTACACACAGAGCAAAAGACTAAGCAAATCAGAGTTAAAGCTTCTTTATTTGATAGTATTGTGCTCTGGCATTTTTTTTCCTCTAACTAAATCATCAGGGACTATATGATCCAAAGCCTTCTTTTAAAAATGTACCTAACTGACTGAGTTGTTTAGGATGAAATATGGTTGGACGTAGACATCAGAGTGATGTATGTGATATGTATATGATTTTACATTCATATGTGGTGTTACCTATTCAGGCAAAATACTTGAGCTTGAATCAGAACCTAATCTGGAAATATGCACACAACTATTTGAATAAATCATTGAAACTGTAACAAGATACTTGCATATATGTGATTTTAAGTTGTAGTACAGCACGTTGCATTTTAATGCCTTTATTGCTCCAGATATAATTTCTACCAAAATTAGGAAAGTGTACATTTACGTAATTTGGCAGGTGCCCTTATCCAAAGCCACTTACATTTATCTTACTTTTACACAACTGAGCAATAAGGGGTTTAGGGCCTTTCTTAGCAGCTCAGCAGTGGAAATATGGTGGTGTTGGGAACCGAATTCCACTTTTCCAATTAGCAGTCTAAACCACTACAATACCACTTTCCATAAAAGTACATTTACTGTCCTGACTTACAATTATCTCCTTCACATCTGAGAAGATGTTAAGAAAAGGACTAGACTAAAAATATTTCAACATACAAATGTTTCGTTCATCAGTTAATTACTGATTAGGTTAAGTGTATTGCAAAAACAAAAATCTCAAACGCGCATTAAGGACCGATGACTTGAAATCTAAGCGATCTTTTTGCTGCCTTGATTTGTATTAAAAATATTTCTTCCTTTCTTTTTTTTCTGTATAGGGTAATGGACAGCAGTGGAATTCACAGTGGTGAGCCAAGATTTCCTGCTCTGGATGTGTTACTCTGTTTTTTTTCTTTTTCATCATGTTTATCCATGGCCATGATCTGGATCTTTTTTTTTATGCTAAAAGACTTGCACGCTTTTCCATGAAATGGCTAGGTATGAATTTGCCCATTACAGACTGTATATAGGCATTGGTGTTTTGCCCTCATTGGCAATAAAGTTTAGGACTGTTTATGGAGCCTGTTTATGTATTACTTGGTGGCTTTTTAGCTACTTTAATCCTATGCATTTACAGAAAGAAAAAGAATGTGTGATTAATTCTACTTGTTCTAATAATGTGAAATATTCTGCTTGTCTCTTAGCTGAATCTTTACACTCTCTACGACTGCTTGTTGCTTGTGTGGTACTCTGATCTTAAAATAAATATGGGAATATACAAGAACTTTAAGCTTTAAAAACCATACTTGTGCAATTAATATCAATGCCTAACCATTTTATCCCAGTACAATTTAATCCTTTTTTTCCAGACAGTATGTTTGTCACTATTGTTCATCTATTTTACATACCTTTTAGTTAAAGGTACATAATAATAAAAAATATTACTAAATTTTCCTTGTGCAGCCATTAGGATAAATACTCTGTAGTGTCAGTACATCTCTTACTTCTTGCAATGCTCACTTAAGGGGCATATTTTGACCACTGTTGTATGTTAAAAGTGCTTTTATAATTTCTTTTTTTCCATTGTTGCAAATTGCAGTAAAATTTCTGTGCAGTGGGTGTTTACCCTAATTTCAATAGTGTCTAATGGAATCAGTGTCATATTGACTAGATTTAAAGATAAAATGTGTTCAGTATTGCAACACATTTAAAAAAAAAAGATTTTTTTCCAATGATCATAATAATTCTAGCTGATTAAACTTTGGATTGAATAAGATGCACTTGTATATGATATACAAACAAAATAAAAATGTTTTATAGTTTATTATAGTTGCGTGCATGTGCGCACACACGTGTGTGCATTTATTACTAGTTTGGTGCGTGACTTTTTCAAAAGTGAGTACACCCCACTAATGTTAAACATTTTAGTAGATACCACAAAAAAGATACCATAGGAATAAAGCATGGACATGCATTATATTTCCAAAAGTTTGTGGTCATCTGAGCAGCACAAACACATGTAATGTCAGACATCTTATTCCAGATTTATTCCTATTTTGCTATTAGACTAAGATCCACTGTTCTAGTAAGACTTTCCACTACAATTTAAAGGTAGGGTTAGTGTTTGTGAGATCAGACACTATTGTCAGATCTGGGGTGCATTCCAGTTTATCAGAAGGTGTTGAGTGACGTTAAAACTTTGTACCAAACACTCATGTTTTTTTTCACTTGTTATGTGACTTGCTATGGAGCTCAGGGGATTTGTAGTCAGGGTCATTTTCATGCTGGAACAGTTTTTTTTAGAGTATGAATTACTCCAAAATATGCAAGTCTCTTTTCTACAGTGGAGTCTCTTTAGTTTCAGTGAAGGAATAATGTAATTCTACAACGTAAAACCATTCTAGACAACTGTGTGCTTCTATATTAGTAGCAACAAATGGATGTGATGGTCAGGTGACCACAAACTTTTGGCAATATAATGTATATTAGAATAGTGAATATGCAGCTATAACTGAACATGATGAATAGGACATGGATATCGATGTACATTTAGTTGGCAGCTATTTTCGCAATAATAATACAAGCTGCATATGAACTATTGTAAAATATGCAAGCCTCTTTTCTACAGTGTTGTCCTTAGAGAAGATATATTACAATGTTTGCTAAAGTTGGAGGGGTGTACTCACTTTTGTGACATACTGGATGAAACAGAAAAATTCCTGTTTGTTATAGTCAGCCCAATCAAATTTACATAGCCACAGCATATATGTCTCACTATTTCACCTACAAGCTTCCACGTGTCTGTCTGAGCATGCAGACAGTAATGCTTTTATAGGCAACTAATTATAAGCTGCTATAAATATTTAAAAATATTTTTTGATGAGGGACAATCCTTAACTTAGCAAATGTGGCATTGTTGTTACTAAGCACACTACTGAGCAGTTTTGTAGTTGTAGCATTACATTATTCCTTTACTGGAACTAAGAGACTCAAACACTGTTTTAACATGACAATGACCCTGAGCACAAAATGCCTGAGCTCCATGATCACATTCTGTGTTATTATTAGAGTGAAAAAAAACGTGCTTGGCACAAAGTCATGATCTGAAATGCCGACTGCACCCCAGACCTCCTTACCTGACATTAGTATCTGATTTCAATACAATACTGTTGGAGCTAAATGAAAAGGTATCTCACGGTCAAGCCTTAAATTGACGTGGAAAGTCTTACTACAAGAGTGGTGCTTCATTAAATAGCAAAAGAGGAATAAATCTGGAATAGGATGTTTAAATTGCATGTGTTTGTGATGCTTAGGTAACCTCAAACTTTTGGCAATATAGTGTGTATATATATGTACACTTCTATACAAGGAATAAAGTTTTATCCCCAGAAAACCCAACCCAAAGGAAGAACAGCAGGTGGTAATTAGATAGGATATCAAAATAAAACATTGATGTAAAATTTAGCAATTTTTGGAATTTGATTGATATATGTTATTGATGTGGGCAGCACGGTGGTGTTCGTAGGTTCGATTCCCGGGTCTTTCTGTGCGCAGTTTGCATGTTCTCCTTGCGCTTGCATGGGTTTCATTTGCAGCATTTGGCAGACGCCCTTAAGCAGAGTGACTTACAACTGAGCAATTGAGGATTAAGGGCCTTGCTCAGGAGCCCACAGTGGTGGCTTGGTGGTGCTGGAAATAAAGCCGCGGTCTTTCTGGTAATAGTCCAACACCTTAACCACCCCTTTACCCCGGTTTCCTCACACAGTTCCATGTACATTAGGCTGATTAGGATGCTAAATGCCTCTAGAAGGGAATGTGGGTATTTGTTTGTTTGTCTAAATGTCCCCCTGCGACGGCCTTAAGACCTGTCCAGGGTGTACCCTACCTCTTGCCCTACTCCAGCAGGTCCCAATGACCCCAAGCTAGGGATTTAGCGGGTTGAAGATGAATAAATGAATATTGCCAATATAAATTTCATTTAAAAAGTTTCAACCAAAGATATCTAAGCACGGGGTTTCGAATAACCTTGGGCAGTATAAGCCTGTCCATTCTACCAGTTTGTCCTGTTTACATATCAAATGTTCAGCATTTGTGGTTAAATGGGAAGATGAAGCTCTTGGTAACATAATCTGTTCTATATATTTGACCCAGCAAAAACCACAGAACTGGGTGAATGAATGAGAATCAAAAACTTTTAAAATTCTATGTCATGTTTACAGATCCTTTTATTACATATACAAACTTGGAGGCCAACAACAAGAACCGTCTGAAGGTGTCTTTTGTTAGAACAGCCAGACATCATATGTCTTTTCAAAAGCACTGTTAGTAAAACTGTGACGCACATGGTTGTCACAAGAAGTGAATTCTTTGTTACTGACTCAGTCCTGATACTGGCTCCACCCACTTTGGTGGTGGAGCCACTCTAGGTACATAGAGCTTTACAAAGCGATCTAAAACTTCTGAAGGTATTAGAGCTGATTGTTTTATGTCTTTTAAACTGTAGCCAAAATAGATTATTATCCAGAAGAAAAACATTGAAGTCAACAGCAAAAAGGCCTGGGAATTAAACCCAGGACCTTCTAGCTGTGAGGCGACCGTGCTAACCACGCTGCCCCCACACTGTCAATGTTATGTAAAATGTAAAAAGCTATTAGGCTATAAAATGAATATTTTTTTGTCAATACCTTGGTTCTTCTAGCTACACATTTTAAAACAAACACATAAATGCAAAGGTGTTCAGGTTATTTCATTCTGATAAGATAAGCATGCATTTTATTACATTATGACTTCCACATCATTAAATTATATTTTCCAAAATGATAATGTACATTTTCAACAGGTAAAAATAATAAACTGCATTTACATTAGAATGTCCTTTAAGAGACACTTTGTTATATATTAATACACCAGCGGTGACAACACACACAAGGGTTTGTTAGTACTATACACATAAGATACAAATTTATAGAAGTGGATCGGCTCATAGCACACCTTTTTTCTGATATTCAAATTAAATGAATGAGCGCCAACATGCTGTAGTAAAAAAAAATGCTGTTTGATGAATGTAGTTTTCTTTTTTTTTTAAACAGGGTATTATCTTGCATAAAAAAACCTCAATCATGTTTTTAGTTTCAAATCTATTAAGTTTATCTCTCTTAAAGGAATTGCTACTAATCTCAGCTGCCTACTTGTCTATAAGACACCTGTCCACAGAAGTGGCCTAATCAGTCTTTCCTTGCTCCCATACAATATCTGTGGGGTTTAAGTTGCCAAATGTCAGCCACGAAATCTTAATAACTTAGAGATGTGGGCAAACCTGATGGTAACTAAACTACAAGAAACATCTGACCTCTGTGAGTGCCAAGAAGGGTTTTGCCACCAAGTGTAAAGTCTTGCAAAGGAATGAAATACTCATTCAAAGGTAAGATGTTAAATTAGGTTTTTTTTGGTTTTCTTTGTGTTTTTCTTTTTATTTTATCACTCACTGTATGAATAAAGCTACCAATAAAATTGTACACTGATCATTTCTTAGTCAAAATCAGCAATGGTTAAAATATTTTTTCCCAGTCACTGATTATTTAACACCATACTCTTTTTCTCATTATGGTTAAAATCGATCACAAACGTAAACATCAGTTTAAAAAAATTATCTTTAATTTACAGGAAGCTATTAAGCAAATAGTTCATTTTGTTTGCTGGTAATGATGATTATAACATACTCAATAACAAGTCTTACTGGTTATTTTTACTACCATTTTGTCTTAAGGCAATGCTAACTATTAACTAAATTTAAACTCCCATAAAAAAGCTGCAAGCCATTTACATGTTAACGACAGAAATAATGCAAATAGTTTGCAGTCAGCAGTTAAATATTAGTCAGTTTGAGATATAAAGTGTCTGTTTTAGTAAGAAATGAGACATGTCTTGTGAGATGAGTGTGCTGTGTGTGTGTGTTGGTAGAGTTGGTAGAGATTTACTCTAATACCTGTTGATGTTTGGGAAGATTTCCAGCCTAGAACATTCAAGGCCATTAAGCCGTGTGGAGGTTTATTCAGTGAACTCCGCTTAACCTCACAACTCAGCAATTCATCACCAAGGGACCTCATTTACAAATCTCTGTCCCTGTGGTTAACGGGATGGAGATGATGTGAGTAGGTGCACTATGTGTTAATTCATGTGCCTGCTTTGAGAAGTGAGCATGTCTTTATATGAATCTTATTTAAAAACTCAAAACATCTGCCCAAAATGATACTACAGAATATGAGAAACACAACATAGTTTTTAATTTGAACTTATTTCACTATTTAACTTTCTACTAATTCTACTAATTCCTGATTGCAAAGATGTCGAACCATTTAAACTCAGCCAGGGAATACACTGACTCCCGTTAGGACTCGTCTTTTCTCTTAATGTTTGCTCTTAATTGGTGTGTTCAAATGTCTTAGTGTTCATGTTTGCCAGGCTGCCATGGGGACAAGGATGCCTTGTGTCCCTGTAGAGGGAGTTTTTGTTGTACCAAGCAATTTTATCATTTTATATGGCCACCTCACACTACAGGAAATTGTGGAGCAATTATCACACCAATATTATATCAACACAGTCACCACCGAAATATGAGAGTGATAAATTGTTTTGTCATGAATAGATCTTGATATAATTATAGAATGATGAGTAATCTTGATCAGTCATCAGATGAATCAGTTTCATCATTTCATATTTTATAAAACTGAATGAATCCCAGAGGTGTGTAGGGAACCTCCTCTTCTCTGTCCTTCACTTGTTCACAAAGTACAGCTCTGCGTGTCACAAAGGTGTTATTCTGGAGATGCTAGCTTCACTAGGGGAGATGAACAGTGTGGTCTTTGTGTGAGACTCACAAAGCCGGACCTGTTTGGAGCTAGGTAACGTCCATCAGGCAGGCCAAGGGCATCTAAGCAATGCCATCACCCTCAATCTGTGCTCACCTGCCCAGATACTCATTCAGGTCTCTTTCACACTAATCTACCTGGATCTTATAGCATTACGAACCAAACTGAACTACCTAAACAGGATCAATGGTCTGATCAATGAAAAATAAAGTTAAAAATAAATACTACAGGCTAAGAGCTATTATGTTATATTTATCAGACTCTATTGAGCTTGTGTATAGTATATGTGTATAGTAATTCAACTATCTGCATGATCATGCAAACCATATGTAGTATAGTATAGTATAGCTATATAGTAGCCAAAGAACGAATATTACTAGTTTTTATAATATTATATATTTTCTTTAACTTTGTTTTATCATGTATGGCTTTCTTAGAGTTCTCCTGAGTCTGGGCTGGAAGATTCTGGATCCGGATTTTTATGTTTTCATCCATCTGCGTTCATTATGTTTAAAGTGTGTGCTTTGAGAAACAACTAATTTATTATTCTTAAAAGGTATTTTAAGTCAAATTCTTTAGATGAAAATAAGGCAATTGAAGATAACTGATTGAATAAAGTGTACATACTTTATAAATCCTTTAAATGTCATCACACATTTAGATTAAACATACTTAAAACTGATTGACATTATAAGCGTCTTTCTTTCTCACATAATAGAGCTCAGTGAGGGAGTGAAATGTCACACATCCCATCTTATACAGTTGGGGTTAGAGTGCAGGGTCTTGCTCAAGGACCCTTATGATTTGAATAATTACATGAAAACAAAAACAGAATTTAGAAAGGTTAGAAGTAATTTTGTGTTACTAAAAATAGTGCATTACTTACGTTCTAACTTTCCATCTGTCCAACTTCAAATGAGTCAGTCTTTAACTAGAACTGGATAGGGTGTGTTTTTTTTGTTTTTTGTTTAGCATTTACCCTGAATACAAAACAAACATGTTATGGTTGAAGAATTTAGGCTGTGATAAGAGTTTATTTGGTATTTTGTCTCTGTATTTATGTATTTAGATTTTTGCCATCAGCTGTAGAGAGGGTTGATAAACACGAGATCTAGAATGTGCCGACTGGTTCAGAAAGCTTGCCAGTCAAAAAGCAATTTCCTTTACAGTAGGAATTTAAGAAAAATTGAAGAAAAAGAAAACCTTGTTAGGGCGGCGCGGTGGCGCAGTGGTTAGCACCGTCACCTCACAACAAGAAGGTCC
>JAOTQW010000041.1:3140905-3153442 GCA_026260075.1 Sisor rabdophorus | reverse complement strand
TGCATTAGGTTGATTGGTGACTCTAAATTGCCCATAGGAGTAAGTGTGAGTGTGTATGGTTGTATGAGTGTGGCCCTGCGATGGACTGGTGACCTTTCCAGGGTGTATCCCCTGCCTTTTGCCCTATGTGCGCCGGGATAGGCTCCAGCAGAACCATGCAACCCTGGATTCGGAAATAAGCGGGATTAAAAGATGAATGAATAAATTATTTCCCCAATGATGACAGCTTTACTCTGAGAGTTTATTTGGTATTTTGTCTCTGGCTATATTTATGTATTTTAGATTTCTGGCCATCAGCTGTAGAGAGAATTGATAAACACGAGAGCTAAAATGAATTTGTTCTCTTAGACTCATTGGATGGAAATAGTTCTATTCAAGATAAGTAAATAAAAACTATTAAATTTTTTTCCACAAGCATTTAAATAGCTTAGTTAATTAACTAATTTAGGGTCACAGGAGTCTGCTGGAACCTTTATTTGTACCCCTGCCCTATGTGCGCTGGGATAGGCTTCAGCAAACCCCTGTGATGCCAAGTTAGGGAATAAGCGGGTATAGAAGATAAATGAATTTATAAACAATGATCAAATAACCAAAACAATGTGCTCCATCAACTCAATATCAAGCCTTGTGTTTAAGAATGAGACGTGCACATGGTGCGGTACAAATCACAATCAGCAGCATGAGAAAGCTACAGGTCTCAAGAGATACTGTAAGTCGTTTCCAAGGCCATGCTTGTCAAGCAAGCAGACCTATGGGAGTAGATGACTACGTCTCTCTCTCTCTCTCTCTTTCATACATACACACACAGACTTAATAACGCTTTAATAAAAGATTAAACATAAAACCTGTTGTCAAAGTATTAAAGACAGCCACTTCAAAGAGCTTTTTTTTCCATATTAAAAAGGTTATATTATTGCACATATTCCCACAGACTGGTTTAGGTAATATTTTTTTAAGAACACGATTGATGTCAAATTGTCTGTAAGGCTTCAAAGGACAAAAAGTCAACAGTGACTAATAAAAAAGGGAGGAACTGTTTCATTCAATGCATTTAATTGACAATAGTTACAGTATTGAACTAATAAATAAATTGTATATAAATTGGCCAGGAGTAGAAAAGGACAAATAAATAGAAACTTTAATAACATAAAATCAGAATTTAAGAAAATCCTTTATTTAAAGTAAAAACGTATACATGAATTGTGTAAAAATGTATACATAAATTATAAACATTATATAAAACATTTTCTTTCTGTAGTATATTTTTTATTTATTTCTTTTACCTACTGTTTCTAACCATTTGTTTCCTTTAAAATGCTGATTATTTATATTAAATATACGATAACCCAGACCAACAATGTTTAAAAAGTATTAATTAATAGTTTAACAATGTTTAAATATTATTAATGTTTTCAATAAATTCTATTAATGATTTAAAAAAACTACAATATTGACTATCACTGCCCTCTACTGAACAATTGTGATAATGCAGTACACTACATGTCCCACCCACAATCGTCGTCGTCGATTGGTCACGGGACCGGCCCCCCGCCCCCTTCCGCCGCATTAGCACCGGAAGTAAAATAATAGCGTTTCAAGGCTGTTATCTGCCTTGATTTTGTCGGGCGATATGCTTCAGGTCCGAATATCTTTTTAATTTAGAAAATGTCTGCAAATCACGCTTCACCATGTTTGCAGAAGGTCTGTATCTTTTCCTAGCGAAACGGAACTACAGCAACCAACGGTTCTTTTTACATGTTTTCACATGTGAAGTGTGTGTAAACTAATACCATTTAACGAAAACAACTAAAAATGACGCATGAACCTGTCTCTATTGTATGTAATAATATATTGGTCATGTGATCAGATGAACAGTCTGTACTCCACGTGAGATGCATTGTATTTGTTTGTGACCTTTGACACACATTCGACTGTAACGTTAATATATCATGTCGCTTCCTCCACAGCTGCTAACCTTCCACTTGTCCCAAATAAGAAGGAAACCCTTCTACATCACTACCTTCTTTTTTCAAAGCCGTCGTCTCCACCATACTCCTCATCACTTTCGGTCTAAAAGCATATCTTCACACTTCTCCCAGTCTCCTGCTGCTCTATCACATAGTTCTACAGACACAGCAGATCCAGGTCCTCCGCCTCCTCCGACGTGCTGCTGCATGAGCGGTTGCCATAACTGCGTGTGGATTGAGTACGCTGCAGAGCTGCTGAAGTACTACAACGATGGTGGAGAAAAAGCACTGGCTGCCATGGAGGATCACATTCATGATGAAAACCTTAAGGCTTACCTCAAAATGGAAATCAGGCTACTGAAAAAATCATGATTTTCTTGTATTCATGTATTACTTGCATGACTTTTTTTTGTTTTCCTTAAATTTGAGAAATTGAGACGATATTTAAAAAGCTACTAAATGGCACTGACTTTTGTGGTAGTTTTATGGTAAATTTTCTGGAGGCTAATTTGTGTTTGTGGGGTGATGCATTGGCATAGCATGGTCGCCTCGCAGCAAGAAGGTCCCAGGTTCGATCCTGTGTTCTGTGTGGAGTTGGCATGTTCTCCCTGCGCTTGTGTGGGTTTATTCTGAGTGCTTCGGGTTCCTTTCACAGTCCAAAAACATCTACCTTATGTGGTTTGGTGATTGGCCCATAGCAGTAAATGTGAGTGCTTGTGGTTGTTCATCTATAAGTGGCAATTCTGACTATTTTTTTAAAGCATGATTTTTATTCATGCTTAAAAGTCTTTATCAAAGCCTAGTTATAAGGATAAATAAGGTGTAGTGGTTATCAGGTTCGCCTCACAGGTCCTAGGTTCGATTCCCAGACATGGGGTCTTTTTGTGCAGAGTTAGCCTCTTTCTCCCCATGCTTGTATAGGTTTACTATGGGTACTCCGGTTTCCTCCCATAGTCCAAAACATTTAGATTAGGTTGATTGTTGACTCTAAATTGCCCATTAGAGCGAGTGTGCGTGTGTGGTTGGTCATCTATTTGTGGTCCTGTAATGGACTGGCAGCCTGTTCAGGGTGTGCCCGTCCCTTTTTGCCATATGTGTGCTGGGATAGGCTCCAGCAGACCCCCCTGACCCTGAGTTAAGGAATAGGCTGTCATACAAGATAAATATATGAATGAATGGATTTTAACAAAGTACATAATTACAAGACGCTATTATTTATTTACTCAAATACAAGTTTTTTTTTTACGGTTTGGTAATTTAAAATGTATTGTTCGAAATTGTTTATAAAAAATATTTCATATTTAGTGTAGATACCAGAATTGCGGGGGGGCGGGGGCAGACGCAGGTAGGCGTCGTTTTCTAATCTGCTAAGGGGACAGTGGATAAAACCACCTCATTAGTATTGCCTTCTTAAGAAAGCCTGGCGTAACCACCGCTTTCCTGCAGCAGAGACGCAGACACCACCAGCCAGCGGTGCTGCACACAAACAGGCAGGCAGTCAGCTGAGGCGGTAAGTAGAGTTTTGAAACTCTGTAGAAGATAGAATCCTGAATTCAGTATAACATAAGATTGGAGTAATATAACAAAAATACAATTTGGAATTTTAAAAATTATGTTTTACATAGTGAAGGTCAACAAAATTTGGTTACTGGTGAAGCATCCAGAAATGTGGATATCTCACTTTATTTGTGGGCATATTCCCATCTCTTCAAAAATCTCATCAGAGTTATTCCTCATAGTGTGTGTGTATATGTGTGTGTGTATATGTGTGTGTGCGTGCGTACAGACTGGTAAATGTACACTATATTTAAATATGTTTTTGGTCAGCTGACAATCAGATCCATTGGTGGCTCCTTTCCAAATTGTTGCTACAAATATGGTAGCACACAGTTGTATAGAATATTTTTGTATGTTGTAGCATTACATTATTCTTTCACTGGAATTAGGAAACCCCAACACTGTTCCAGCACCGTTATTATTTAAAAAAAAAAACACTGAGTTTTTTACTTAACACCACTGGGATGAACTGGAATGCTGACTGCATCCCAAACCAAGACCTGATATTAGTGTCTGACTAAATAAATACTGTTGAAGCGAATAAAAAGATATCTCGCAGTCAAGCTTTACATTGTAGTGGAAAGAACTAGAATAGTGGAACTTCATCAAATAGCAAAAGGGGAATAAATCTAAAATAAGATGTTTGAAGCATGTGTTTGTGATGCTCAGGTGACCACAAACCTTCTGGCAAAATATTTTATATCCATGTTTACAGAAAGAACTCCAGATCCAATGCCAAACTAAACCGGAAAAAGCCACTCTTGAGGATGAATAAAGTATTTAAAATCAGTCGGAAAATTGTGTGAAATTCATTCATTCATTTATCTTCTATACTTGCTTATTCCCAAACTTGGGGTCCCGGCGGTTTGCTAGAGTCTATTCCAGTGCACGTAGGGCGAAAGGCAGGGGGTACACCCTGGACAGGTCGCCAGTTTATCGCAGGGCCACACATTGTGTAAAATAATAAAAAAAAAGGATTATTAAATGCATTTAAAAGAGCAATTGTATACCTGCTTTTTTTTAATCAGCCAAGCTCACTTCAAGGTTTGTACAGTTTGGAGGTAAAATATGCAGCCAAAGAGTCAGTTTGTCATTCAGATCGGCTCAAGACGATTCATTTGACTCAGCTCTTTTCTGACTTAGTACATCCATCATTGTTTCTTTGTATAATAAGCTTAGACTATTCAGCATGGATTTACTGAAATTGAGCTCTGGATTAGATAAACTGGGTCACCCCTGGGTTGTACCTCCTGTTTCGCTCTAGCTCATGAAGCATTCATTTGTCTATAGACATGTTGTTATTATTATTATAGATTATAAATATATAAAAGGAGATAAATGTAAGTCACTCTGAAAAAGGGTGTCTGCCAAAGGCCGTAAATGCAATGCATAGCACTGTGAGGATGGCTGACTTAATGTGAGATTCATTTTAGCTTAGTATGATTTGAACTCTTTCTATTTCTTTTCATAAATAACACATTGTTAGCAACTACATATAAAATTGGACGTTAAACCCTTATTTAGGTCAATAGAATCAGATTATGTTAATGCTTACCTTTATGGCAATGAGCAGACGGCCTTATCCAGAGCGACTTACATACAATTTAGCAATAGGTGGTTAAGGGCCTTGTTTAGGGGCCAAGAGCTGGTAACTAGTTGGAATTTGAAAGCAAAATTTATAATAATAATTATTATTATTATTTTATATCTGGGACATATGTAGAACATGATTATAATAAAATAAAGAGAAAAACATTTTATAACTATTTTAGAGTTAATTAAAGATCAAATTTAACAGATTACTATAAAAAATTGGAATTTAAATAAATTGGAATTGTATACAATGAGGGATTACTTAATTAAGGTGGTTAACCCTATCCAAAGTGACTTACATTTTTTACCTTATTTATACAACTTAACTATTGGTGATAAAGGGCCTCGCTCAGGGGCCAAGTGGTGGTAACTTGCTGGAACTGTGAATCAAACCCACAATCTTCTGGTTAGCAGTCCAACATCTTGACCACTACCATCATCTAAATATAAATGTCTCTCGCCTTTTCTCTTTCTGTGTCTTTCTCTATCATTCTATTAGACTGAAACGCTACATCAGAAAGAAAATATACAGAGGGGGTTAAACACATAACTACAACTATTTATTAGTGTTTTTGTCAAAATAGCAAACAAAAATGAATCTTGAGCCCCCTAAAACTGAATTTAAGTCGGCCACCCGAGTGACCGGAGGTCCAGCTACACCACGCAAAGGCCCACCGAAATTTAAACAGAGGCAGACTCGCCAGTTTAAAAGCAAACCACCAAAAAAGGGAATCCAGGGGTAAGTATGCTTTATTATAGAAAATTGTAGACGTGTATAAATAAGGGATATTTTACAGTAATTTTAACAGTAAAATAAAACAAAATTTACTAGATTACTGTGAAAATGAAGTGATTTTGCAATAAATGAAAACTGCATATGATAAAGGAGATTAGCTTTACTGGGTAAATATATTATAATTATTATTTGAATTATATGTACATAAAAATTCAGCAATTGTAGCCCATTCTATCTACTTGCACTATTTAGTAGTCGAGTAGTATATACATTTTAAACTTTTCTGCTGGCTCTTCAGATTTGGAGATGATATTCCTGGAATGGAAGGTTTAGGCACTGGTAAGTGCAATCTTTACTTTATTATCTTTACACATGCACTATAGCGTCATCTTAACGTCATAATAACTTTAGCTGTGTCTGCTTTTTTCTGAAGACCAAAGTACGGATTATATTGTACTTCATGACTTGATCCTGATTTATTAGATATGCTGAGAGTCTGATTATTATATGTACTTTATTTTATATGTACGGCAAGTGCCTTTAGCAACCATGTTAAAAGTTTTGTGGAGCTGCTCCCTTGTTTTAGTACATTTTGCTAAAACTAAAATCTACACCCATTTTTAAAAATAATTAAACAATCTACTATATGGCATTACTCAGTGAGTTTTTAAGAAAAAAAAATTCTTTGTAAATTTGGTAATTTACCCTAAAGTTTTAAATGTAAGATTTATTTAAAGCTGCTATAATATTAATTACTAATATTAATTAGTAAATTATCAATATTACTAACTAAGCATCACTTAATCCATATTGTACGGTGTTGTATTTTAAGCTTTCAGAGACCCATTTGTATGTCTGTTAGGTGACTATTTGTTTGTCGTTACCCACAGACATCACAGTCATCTGCCCTTGGGAGGCTTTCAGTCACTTGGAGCTGCACGAGCTGGCTCAATATGGCATCATCTAAGTTCAACAACTTTCCACTATCCTCTACATATTTTCCCATTCATTCTGCCTCAAGCCAGGACATTTACACCTTATCATAGAACATTATAACAATGGATAGATGTCTGTTTTGTATCTGTTGAACTCTATTATCTTAAAGTTATCAGATCTTTTCTGTCCCCATTTTTTCATATCTATTCAGCCCGGAGGTTTTTTCACCTATTTTTGGGTGTAAAGGTCATACTCCTGTCCAGAGATGATGGATGCATTAAACCATTGATGATTTATTTAACATCTGGACTATATGAACTCTGTGAGTGAAGCAACAACATATTTCCTCTACAGGATAAGATCAAAATAAAAATGTAAAAAGGATTTCTTGATTGTCAAGGATTTCTTGGTTGATTTCTTGGGAGTCCAGACGTACAAAACATTTCTACATATTTTTCTAGATAGTTTTATTACATTCAATATGTTTCTGTTTTTAAAAACTTTTCTCAAATCCAGCTGGTAAAGATTTGTAGTGTTTCCCCTTTACTTTGCCTATTGAGATTTACATGGTCTACGTTGCACTTCGGTCTGCATGCGGTCATCTCTTCTAAAACACAAATACTGTTATATGTTTGTCGGTAGAAGCTGTGGGTGCCTCTGGCTTATCAAGATTAAAAACTTTGGAGGCTTGCTTGATTGTCTTGTGCCAAAGCATGCACACGCATATCCAAAACAAACATCCGCATGCCAGATATATTACTCTCTGGTTTTTAATCTACTGAACCGGTATTTATGTATATATTGGTATAGACCTGCTAAATGCTGTAAATGTCTCTGAGATGGTTAAGATAGGCTCTAGCAAACCCTCATGACCACAAATTAGGAAATAAGTAGGAGTAGATGAATAAATTAATTAATAAACTTTCTTTCGTTTTTGAACTAGGTTTTGGCCTAAATTTAGAAACCTTTAAAAATGCATGTACAAATCCTAGTTTTTTTAATACAATATATAATGTATATATGATATATGTTATTTGTTTCATATTATAGTGGCAATTGTGTACATTATAAAGAATTGTATGTTTAAATATCGTATGTTTATTTTTCTTTGATTTCAGCTTTGAAATAGCGCTTAAAAAGTCTTTAATTTTGAAAAAAAAACATTTCCGGCAACAGTATTGTTACGTGAAATGATTTGTCCCACCAGTTTTCATGAGAACGTTGTAGTAGCCGTGACACTAATTTCTCAATGTATGCATACCGATTGGTTAAAAGAGCATTCTTAAAATACATTATCCAATCAGAAATCATAGCGTTTTGATATATATCAACTACTAGCCAATCGTCTCGTAGACTGTGGGACCTTCCTTAATGAGGGTGGGAAAACAATGTCAGAAACGGAAGTGATGTTACACTACGGCTGTTTTCACACACGCACGAACACACAGTGCGGAGTTATGGAGTTGAGTTTCTCACAGACTGTAACGTTCATAGCCGGTACTGTAAACGCTAATATTGTTGTCTGAGTTCAGGGTGTAGGAATACAGATCCGAGTAAACATGTCGGAAAACATTGTAAGTATGTGTTTACGCAGTTTTGATTTTATCTAATTGGGGAACGCGTTAAGTTACGTGAAATGTGTAGTTTATATCGGGTGATGAGGCAGCAGAAATGTTAGCGTGATGCTATCTGATTAGCAAGCTAACAGTTAAGAAAAGTCAGGGCCCGGTTATCATAAATATTAAAATTTACAGTAACCAGATGAACAAAAAAAGGAGAGTTTAGCGGGGTTATTGAGTGAAAACGCTCAGGCGTGTGGAATGACTGAGGGCGGTGTGTTTATGAGCTCAGTCTCCGTCACAATACAGCAAGAGAAGTTAGCAGTCTATCGGTTATTAAACTCTTGAAATGCGCAACAGCTGGTAATTAGTTACAATTAATTATTAATAAACAGAAGACAGGTTTACATTTTATCCCGCTGTGAGGAGCAAACAAAGGACGCCTTCTCTGGCCATTGACTCCTAACTGTTTAGTAATATAATGTATAAATGTAATATCACGTTCTTTTTTACAAACAGGGAAAAAAACAAACGTTTTTAGACAGTTGTCTTAGCAATAACGTTCCAATTAACTGTCTGGAAAGCCGAGTTATGGTCCGGATTGTGTGTTTGTGTTTGGACGAGAAGCCTGTCAATCATTATGTTTGACTGTCTTACTTCATAGGACATGAGTACGCATATGGGCGGGCTTTTGTGAACATGGGCGGGGTTAATGTGTGATTTAGTCTTTTAAAAGTTATTAAACGTTTACTGGCGGCGTAGTGGTTAGCACGGTCGTCCTAAAAGGTTCCGGGTTCGATTCCCAGGCAAGGGGTTTTTCTTAGTCTATGTGTGGCCTTGCAATGGACTGGCGACCTGTCCATGGTGTACCCTTCCTGCCTCTCGCCCTGTGTGAGCTGGGATAGACTCCAGCTCTATGATCCCGAGAAATATGGCTGACGATTAATTGTCAAAGAAATAATTGCTTTATTGCCTGTTTTGAGGCTTTAAAAAATAATTAAAAAAACCCCAAACAGTTAAGCATTTAACTCAAAGTATTTTATAATCCCTCCAATTTATGCCTTAATGCTGTATTGTATATACTTTATTATTAATGAATAGTATTTAAATAAGATATTCTGTGTCCTGTTGGTGTGTTGACCTGTTTAGCAACATATCAATTAATTCTTTATCTTTGCAGTTGCATTCTGGGTCTTAAATGAAATTTCCTTGGATAGGGGTCTTTCCTGAATGCCAGAAATGTAAATCCAAATGTACTTTTAAGAACATGATTCAGCAAATCATATTTTTTTTCCTTAAATGTGTGAATAACACTGCAATTGCCGGTCACAGTTGATTTTCCTTCTCTATAGAGTATATATTTTATAGAAAGTAGAAGTGGTGTGTCTATTAGTGTGTTGAAATGTAAACATCATTAAATATATTTAATGTATCCAAATACTTTATATAATAGAGTTCTGGTCCATCCGGAAGTTGAATCATGTAAAAGTGAAGAAAAATCGAGTCTTTCAAATCAAACTCTTTACTGTTCACATTACCCATGATTCAAATGTCTACAATGGACAATTAGAGAGAAATTAATAAGAACATTTTTTTTAGGAATTCATGTAATAAAAATATATTGACTATATCACAGGGAATATTATTATTACAGCTAAAATCTTTGAAGATTACAACATAAGTGGTAAAAGGCTTTAGATGTTTTCATTAGCAAATGCCAACACTTTTGGAAAGCTCACTTCTGGTTCCGAATGTGTGTTGGTGTTTGGGTGAGTTGCCTAGGTACATTAGTACATAAGGCCATTAGTACGCTTACAGGTGGAGCTTTGTGAGCATCTGCGAGTTTGATGTGTGAGCTTAAACTTTTTTCTTAGGTTACTAAAATATTTGATTCACTCACAAGTTCTTCAATTAAAATTGAGACTCAAGCTGCCTATTGCCCAATAGTCACATTACAGGTTGTGTAATGCCCAGTGGAGATTATGCTTAACTGCACCACAGTTCAGAGGACATTAGATTTGTGAACCAATTGTGATGCCTTCTTGATAACGCAGGTAAAATTAGTACTTATTTTTATTATATTGATTACTTGCAATGATACGTAGTGTTTATACTACTTGGTATACTACTTTAATACTACTATATTGTTGTTGCCCACGTTTTGGTGGCGATTGGTTAAAATCCTAGAGGAAAGCTGACCCTTAGTTTGGCAACTAAGGGTCAGCTTTCACTTCAAACTCTCTTAAACGTTAGGATGCTGTATGAGGAGACAGATCCATACCCTGTTCTGCTGAACTGGCAGGCAGTCCCAATTGCAGAACTGCAGTGTAAAACTGCCCATTGAGTTTTCGAATCCGCATTATCCTGTCCTCTCTTGCATTTGTTTTTGTTTTTTCTGGACAACTAGTCCTCCTAAGGGAGTTTGCAACATTAAGCAATATTTTAGAAATCAAATATTTGAAATTAACAGCTTTTCTTGCTATGGTTTATTCCCTTTTGTGGCAAAGGTTGCCAAAGGGAAATATCTAAAAAAAATGATTTTTTCAAAGTTAAATTTCTTTTTCAGTTTTTTAAAATATATGCATAAATTGTAGGTTGTTTACTTATTTTCTTCCCTGTACTCCAGTGGTTTTCAACTGTTTTCCTTGACTAAGACCCCCCCTTTTTCCCAAGAAACTATTTTATGATTTTCACTATTTTTTAATAGTGAACTATTTCACTTACTTGACTTTGACTTGACTTCTCACAGAGGTCGCTGAGGCCCCCTTGTAGGATTGTCATATTACTATTTTTGGCCTTTAGTGTATAATTTGCATTGTTTATTTGACTTATTGGATGCTAGTTAGATATCTCTTTCAATGCAACAATGAGTAAACTAAGAGTTTAAATCCTTCAGTTTGTATTTTTTATTTTGCTTTGCTTGCTTCATTAAAAGACGTGTCTAACAAGCATGCATTACAAATATTTTTGCTATCTAACTGCAACAAAAGATTCAGGGGTAGGTATGACTACTTAATTAGGACATATAATTAGAAGTATAAAAAAACATTTTATGCAGTTTTTGGCAGCTGTTTACTTTTCATCTGCTTGTAATATTTTTGTTGGCATGTGGACATGAATATGGAAGTCATAAGGAAAATCAGTCCAGGGTAGATTAGTGAAGATGCAGCGTTCACCAATGGTAAGTTTCAATTCAGCGTAGTCTTTTTATTAGCACAATCCAATTGTCAACACTCATGTTGCTGTCTTAAGTGATCCAGAATCCATTGTTTTGCAGTTAAGCATAAATGAAAATGTAATCTTGCATCTGTACCCCATGTAAAAAGGCTGAACATAAAATTTATTTCCTAATGTATTTACTTCTAGATCATTCGCGTCCAGTCTCCGGAGGGGATGAAAAAAATCACTTCAACCAAGCGTGAGACTGCTGCAGCTTTTCTGAAGAAGGTTTGTATAACATGTTGAACAGATTTTATTAAAGTAATAATATTTTATTGTTTGAGCATGTTGGGGTGTACATACACACAGCAAGCATTTACCTTTTGCTAAATCATTTGTTCCGTGGCTACAAAAATTAAACAATGTGGGTAAATTGAAAGAAAAAAAAATGAAAAAAATCATTTTAAAGCCAGAGTGCACAAAACAAAGGCACCAATAAAGCAGGCTGAAACAAACACGGTTCATCTCCGCCTACCTGAAATCACTTTCCGATTCTTAACAAATTGACATGCTTCTTTAGGATAGTCTGACAATAAAAAGTTATTATTAGAAGTAGGCAACATTATGCTTAAGATACAATACTATGTCGGGCAGTTACATTTTATGCAGGGAGATTCTGTGCTAAAACGGCAGTGTAATGTCATAACATCAAGCACCTGAAAACAGTTCCTGAAAACTGGATGGCACAGGATGGCACATAAACTGATACTAACTGCACTAAATATCACAAGTTTTCCTGAATTCCACTTCCTCCACCGTTTTTAGCCTGTTGTGCTTCATGTTGTTGACCTGGTCTTTATCCTCCTGTTCGTAAGCAGATTTATCAGACTAACAAAGGGGTCTTTAGAGGTGTAGCGGGTCATACGGGTCCTGGATGTTAAACTTCCCATTCTTACTAACACACAGAGCTAAGGACAGTTAGACTGGGAGGTTTAAATCTTTAGTCAAACTCATACAGGTTTTCAGCAAG
>JAOTQW010000041.1:3125211-3138918 GCA_026260075.1 Sisor rabdophorus | reverse complement strand
TCAGTTGTAAGTCACTCTGGATAAGAGCGTCTGCCAAATGCTGTAAATATAAATGATTTTGAAATAATATATTATATCAGGGCAATATGGTGGCTTGGTGGTTAGCACCATTGCCTCCTAGTAAGAAGGGACCAGGTTCGATACTCGGGTTAATGTGTGTCTTGCATATTTTTCTGTGCATGTGTGGGTTTTCTTATGGTACACTAGTTTCTTTCTTTAGTCTAAAACATGCATGAGTTTATGAATAAAGGGTGTGTAATCGCTATGAAAATAGCCCTGCAATAGACTTCAGCAGACCTCTGTGACCCCAAGTTAGGGAATAAATGGGTATAAAAGATAAACTAATAAATACATTATTTTTTATACCATGGAGCAATTGGAATTGTGTTGCCGGGAATTTAATTTGCATGTTGCCCCCTGCCCTTGCATAGGTTTACTATGAGTTCTTCAGTTTCCACCCAAAGTTTAAAGACACATCCATTAGGCTGATTGGTGATTGCCCATAGGAGTGAGAGTGTGTGTGGTTGTCCATCTTTGAGTGGCCCTGCAATAGACTCGCAACCTGGCCAGGGTTTATCCCTGGGGGCAATTTAAAATCACCGTGTAAACTAATGGACATGTTTTTGGACTGTGTGAGAAAATCGGAAAACACAGAGTCAGCCCCCACACAGAGAGACCCCTTCAGGACCTTCTTGCTGTGAGACGACTATGCTAACCACAATCGCCCTTGTTTTACATTTTTGTTTTATATTTTAGTTGATTTTAATTCATTAAAGGGTGAAAATTGCATTTTCTTTTATAGTTACACAAAATAAAATGTGATTTTTCATGTGATTATTAACCACCATGTTTTAAAAAATGTTTTTATTTTTAGGCAAAAAACAACTCAAATTGGATAAAATCACTATTGATGCAGAAAGACTACTTAATCAGAGAGAGAAGGATTGCCAAGCCTTGCTGGACCATAGAAAATATATAGATGTTCTAATAAAAATGGTTGGAAAAATCTCAGAAATAATTTCCGGTGCGTTTGCTACACTAGACAGAGAGAGAATTTACATTTATCTGCATTCTTTATTTTACTTAATATTTCTGTTCTTGTGCCACCAGTTCCTGAGATCTTACTACTGGAAAAAGAACAGAAGATTGATATGCAGACAGTGCCATTAAATGAGCTGGTGGTAATAAAGCCGTGCTTCTCCAATGAAGATCTAACAGATATTGCCACAGGAAAAGTTTTATACCATAGGGTTGACTTATCAACAGCGCTAGTTGCAGCAAATAATATGCACAAATTACAAGACAGCAATCTGATTCTTAAATCATGGATGGACAAAGCAAATGCACTAGCATGTCATGGCTCTGGCACTGATCAGCTGGGACTGAATGAAGTAATTTCTAAAATCTGGCAACCTTCTTTTACTGACTTTTACCAGCTAGGTGCAAGGATAGGAGAAGGATTTGTGACCTTCATGGAAGTGGAAAAGTTTGTTGAACGGTGTGAAGACAAAGGTGATGGTGACCGTCTGAAGAAAGAGATGAAACTTATGGCCAGTTTGCTTCAGGAATATCCAGGTCTGGAAAAAAATTGGCTGGAACAAAGATTTAGTCAGATCCAGGAGTATAGACAGCTTCACCATGCAGCTGAGTCTGCCAGCGCAATTCTGAAGATAAAAGCCAGGCTCAATCTTAAAGGAGACTTCAGTCATGTATGCAGCCTTATTCAGCTGGTAAACTCATCTTAATCTCAGTTCTTATCTGAGTTCTTTATATGTGTGTTTTGGTCATGCATTTTTTAAATTGAATTTGTAATATTGATCTACTGTACGTATTTTTTTAAATTATTTTATTTTAACTGTAGTAATAAAAGCAACATTGTGTTGTGCAGAAAGAGGTTTCATTCAAACAGAAGCTGCTAACTTCGCTAGGCGATGACTTTACCCATGCCAAACAAAAGCTTTCCCACATCAACCATCAACACACGGCTTGTCTGGAGGCTTTCCTCAGCAGCGAAATATTAATTAACTGGGTTAAGGACACTATTAAGGGTAAGTAGTATTCTCTGTATTATAATAATAAATTATTGCTTTTTTCATAAAATTGTTACTCAATAGGTTGTTCAAGTAGGTAGACAGAGAGTTGATGTAGTAAGCATTAATAGTAAACTAAAAGTTTCTCATGGGAAATATTATTATGGAATAATGTATAATTTTGGTTTATAAAAAATTTAAAATGCATAACTTTATTATTAATGAATCGTGATTTATTAATTAATAAGTAGTACTTAAGTGATAATAGTTTATTAGTTGGTGTACCTATTTAATTTGTTCTTGCTTCGTCCGTTACCTATGAGTGATGAGCCATACTGTGAAGTGTTACCCACTTTTTGTTAATGACTGATCAAGAAGTAGGTGCAGGTGCAATAAGGAACATTTTATTATAACCAAGGCAGAGAATTCCAATACAGTTTTCCAAAAAACAGTACAGAGTTCAGGTGATGTGCGGACAATAGAACCTTAGGGAAGGGGAGACTCTGTGTTTAGGGTGCCTAAAAGACAGTGATTCAATTCCCAGCACCACACTTCCAATTGGTCCATTGTATAAAAAAGAATGTATTTATTCATTCACCTTCTATACCCCACTTATTCCCTAACTCAGGGTCACAGAGGTCTGCTAAAGCCTATTGCAGTGCACATAGGGCGAAAGGCTGGGGTACACCCTGAAAAGGTCGCCAGTCCATAACAGAGCCATACACACTCACAACAGCAATCAACTGCAGAATCACACACACAATCACACACTAAAACTTACTTGCAATCAACCTAATGTAAATTTTTTTTGGACTGTGGGAGTTTGCATGTTCTTCCCGCAGGCACGGGAAAACTCCGCACAAAATGACCCCTTACCCGAGAATCGAACCCAGGACCTTCTAGGTGTGAGGCGACCATGCTAACCACTTTGTCACCAGCCCGCTCTTTGTTAACAAAATCTACAAAAGAAATTGAGGAATCAAGATTTTAGGGAAATATTTAGGGGAGTGTTTATTTTATACAAAACTGTGATAATCTATGATAAAGTTTTTGTTTCTCACAGTAACCGCCCCTTTGTTCTTTTAACAGATCGAAGCGAGCTGAAGTCATTTATCGATTTGTCAGCCATTTCAGTTGGAGAGGATGATGTTGAGACTGACAGACTGAAAAGTTTTGAAACAGCTGTGTTGGGTTACAGTCCATTGATATACTCTTTAAACGAGAATGCAGATTTTGAAGTGTTTCTTGGATGTGCTCAGGAGGTTTGGGACATTCTAAAAATAGATGCAAACCTTCCTGAAAAGCTGGTAAGGTTTTATTCAGAACAGTAAAGTAAATAGACCTGTTTTAGTTTTTGTAAAGTGGTTTCATGTTAAGAACTGAAACCACTGGGAGCGGTGAGGTAGCATAGTGGTTAGCATGGTCGCCCATGAGTTCGGGAATAAGTAAGATGAATAAATGAATGAAACCACTGGGTGTGAGTATTTGGAATGTAAGCATGATGTTTACAATGTGTGGAGTTCTGGAGTATATTTATGCATATGTTTAAAATTAATTTAATGCTGTTTATAGAAACACTCTTCTTGTTGGTTGGACTGGCTGAAAGAACTCGGGGAGACTCATGGCGATGTGGAAAAGTCCTCTCTTAACTTGGCTTCAGCGATCAATTCACATGGAGTGTACAATGTTGGCTGGCCAGATAACCTAGGAAAGGTTAGTATACAATTTTATTTATACAATTTTATGTTTTTCTTCAGTTACAACTTTAATCTAAAATAGAATAATGTGCAAAGCATCAGTTTTTATTATAAAATATTAAAGTGAGTTAAGATAATATGTAAGTAAGAATGATATACATGCCATTGCTTTATATCTAAATAAAGATTCATGTTCATATGGAAAGCAACTTTATCTACTACAATTTCATTGACTGGATAACATTATCAATGAATATTTATTACAGTTTATTAAAATCAAAATAGGCACTATATGATAACAGTTAATATAATGTCACAGCATAATAATACAGAATAATAATTACAGAATAATATATCGTGAATTATATATATATATATATATATATAATGTGTGTATACATATATATTGTACAATAATATATTTTAAATTATAAATTCTTATATAAATTGTAATGAGAAAATTATATGTTTTATAAATGTATTTATTATATATATTATTATTTTGTCTTGTCAATGAAATAAACCTTCATATGTGTAGACATATATACATTTTCATGAAGTTGAAAAGAGAAATGTGTTTAAATGACTATTTTGTTGCCATTTTTTAATAGAAATCCCTTGCCAGTGTTTTATGTGTAAAGGTAAAACGCAGCGAAATGGAAAAAGCATACAGTCTCGATAAACTGTTGGAATTACAGAACAAATTGATGCTGATGTCATCTGAGGGAGATCATAGCAAGGAGCAAGTAAACAAGTTCACAGAGGTAAGGCCACCAAATCACATATTATATAATAGTAATATTTTGATAAATAGATATAGAATATTTAATGAGTTTATGGTTGGCGGACATTATAAAAAGATTTTATAAACATTTTGAAAATTATATTTTGCTATTTTAGATATTTGAGAGTGTCCAGAGACTGGCACATATCCTAATACAGCTATATTTATCTGGAAACTTGTTCTTCTGGGATATGTTTGCACTTGTAACATGCAACAATGAAGAGGGCCCTTGCATTTCCCTACACATTCCTTTGCTTGGGAAACCAATCTTGTGTAATGGACATGTTGCAGAGGAACTTCAAAAAGTTTGCCGCGTTATGGAAGCCTGCCATAAAGATTGGCTTAGTTTTATGTCTGAGATGCGCTCTCAGTTTCATGCTCTTAATTATTATACTTCAGAACAAGTGGTCTATCTTTGCCAGAATATTAACAAAATTTGTGAAAAAGGAATATCTGTGCCACAGGAAATTTGGCACTTACTCACCCCACTTAAGCAAGATAGTACACTGATTGATATCAGACTTGCCTTTCAACAGGCTAAACAGCGTATTCAGCCTGCGCTTCAGAGTCACTTTGGTACTCATTCAAGATCTATAGATATTTGTAAGCCCGGGAAGCTAGATGAAAATTTACTTACAGATGAAGACATGGAAGAAGATGGCGTTAAACACTTTACTATGGATATGGTAGAAGATCTTTCATCTAGCTCTTCAGTATCTTTAGTAGAATATTGTGAAATTAGCAAGCATTACGATGTACTAAAGTTAGCTGAAGTGCCTCTGGAGGAATTGGACAACAGTAGGAATAAAACTAATTCAGAGAAAAATGTGATAAACATTCCTGTCTTTGCAGCACAGGACCACAAATGCAAAATTGCCCACACACCTATCGACACTCTTGAGAATTTGTGGCAGGACTTTAGATATAACATGCCCAAATACCTTACACAACACATGGATGTTAAGACACTTGCCCAGTTTCTTACCTGTTTCTCTGCTATGAACAAGCTGAACATCATACGCAAGTTGCCTTCTATTCTACAAGAAGGAAAGCCCAATCTAATACTTTGCCCTGCTAGAGAAATAATAACCACCACACTTGCTTTGTACATGCAATGCCCAAAACAGATTTTCCCCTCAGTTGATGAAGTTTTAATGTGCCAAGAGGACACAAGTGAAGAAGAGGCTGAAATCTTTCTTCGACGATGTTTAGGCCAAGGTTCTCTGAGCCATCATCAGAAAATTTATACCTTGGTTAATCCAGGTTTACTGACCTATGATGTCAGTGTGTCTCTGGCAGAGCATTTTGAGGAAATGGAGCGAAGTGCCGGGTCCACTTTTCGTCTGGTTATCATCTGTCCTGTGAACCAAGACAGCTACATCCCATCATACTTTAGCAGCTACAAGGTACAAGCAGGATTGTCTATTTCTGTAGAACATGCCAAGCAATACCTCCGGTATCACTTATCAACTCCGTATCTCCAAGGCCATCAGCAGAGAGTCTTTCCAGAGGGAATTTCATCCTGGTTAATAATGTCCAAACGCGCTGCTGTTGGTTTGTATTTGAAAATTTAATTAAAATAAAATTACACAATATTAAGGTAAATTACTGATTAGTCCTGTTTACCACACTATAAATGATTTTGACCTATTGCAGGAAAGTCACTTTATGTTACAAGGATGTTCCAGAACTTCCAAACAGCTTTTCCAAATGTCACTTATTTGCCAGTTCGACTAATAAAACACACTGTTGATATTGATTGCTTAGTCCAAACTCTTTGTGATAAGCACTTATCACAGAGACAACAAGATCCTCTTTTTATGCATATTGATGCTGCAGCTGTAAGTTTTTTTTGTATGTATGCTTCTATTTTATAATTTCAACTGATTTATTTTCAGTTTTATGCTAATAGATGACATTTGTCTTTCCAGATTCGTTGTGGTTTGGAGGAGTTCCTGTTTAAATTACTCATTTTAGGATGTTTTTGTGACAGTAAAGGAAAACTATGGAGAAGAAACTCAGCGCACTTGATTGCATTAGAAGCTCTTCTACCAGTTTCTGCTCATCATAAAGAAACCCATAAAGAGGTATGGCTTTTCCTGTGTTCTATTACAACCAAGATTAATTTTTTGTAAAGATGGCTTTTGACAGCTTATTTAATTTCTTTTTTTTTTATATTTGGCTCTGTAATTAATGTTGAAATTTCATGCATGAAGGCACGGGTTCGATTTCTGGGTAGTGGCCTTTCTCTGTGGAATTTGCATGTTCTTCACATGCTTGCAAGGGTTTACACCAGGTACTCTGGTTTCCCCCCACAGTCCAAAAACATGTACATTAGGGTAATTGATTATTCTAAATTGCCATAGAAGTGAGTGTGAGTCTGGCGAAATTCTGCCGTCCACCAGCAGCCCTCTGTGACCCAGAATAAAGGAATAATCGTGTATAGAAAATGAAAGAATAAATACATTTTAATTGAAGCATTTTAAAATAAATTATTATTTTGTTTCTTTTTAGTCAAACCAAGGTCTTCTTAGTTTATTGCCAACCATTTACTGTTACCCACCAACAAAAGTAAAAAAAATGGAAATTGAAATGGGAAGTGAAAAATATGAATCCTTGGAGCCATTGATGGATATACAAGAGTTTAAAAGTGAAGGTGTTCAGAGACCCTACCAATATTTAAAAAGATTTAACAGAAATGAGAATCTGGATCATTTTATTCATAAACCTGGATCTGTAGAGGGCAATAAAGTGGATTGTCTTCATCATCTTTTGTCAAACTGTGGACTAAAGGACCCGTCATGGGCAGAACTAAAGCACTTCTCTTGGTTCCTAAACCTTCAACTTAAAGACTGTGAAAATTCTGGATTCTGTGATCCAGACTTTTTTGGCAACATTTTGAGTGGCTTCAAGAACTTTATAGTCAAATTTATGATATACATGGCTAGGGACTTTGCATCCCCATCGATAAACATCTCTGACCAAAGCCCTTCACTTCTTCCAGAGAGTGACCATGAAGATGACCTCTTAGCTGGGTTAACCATAAGGAAGCAATGGGAAAATAATTCTCATCCATATATTTTCTTTAATGCAGATCATATATCTATGACTTTTCTTGGCTTTCATGCAAAAAAACATCCCACCCGAAATTCTGTAAATGCCGTTGACCCAAAGACAAATGAAGTCTTGATCGGAGATGTGATGTCACCTGACTTGTTAACAGGACTTCAGAATCAAGGAATTTCATTTTCTGAAAACTTTGACCAGCTGCCAAGAAAGATGAAGATAAAAAAGATATCGTTTGTTGTTGGTGCTGAGGTAAGGGATCAATTTGATCCTGATCCCAGTTACGAGCTCACTTCTGACAATGTAAAGAAGATGCTAGCCATCCATATGAGATTCAGGTGTGAAATCCCAGTAATTATTATGGGGGAAACTGGTTGTGGGAAAACCAGACTAGTCAAGTTTCTTTGTGATCTGCAAAGGGAGGGTAAAAATGTTGAAAACATGAAACTACTTAAAGTTCATGGAGGAACTTCTGCTGACACAATATACAAGAAGGTAAGGGAGGCTGAAAAACTTGCCCAGAGAAATAGCAGAAAATTTAAACTAGACACCATTTTGTTTTTTGATGAGGCAAACACGACAGAAGCTATTTTTGCTATTAAAGAGGTACTTTGTGACAAGACCGTGCAAGGAGTTCCTTTAAAGAAAGATTCTGGACTGAAAATAATTGCTGCATGCAATCCCTACAGAAGACACATGCCTAGGATGATTGAACGCTTAGAGAGAGCTGGACTGGGGTACAGAGTAAAGGCTGAGGAAACAGAGGATAAACTTCATCAAGTTCCTATGCGCCAGCTTGTATATAGAGTTCATCAATTGCCTCCAAGTATGATACCACTTGTTTGGGACTTTGGGCAGTTAAGTGATTCAGCAGAATTTTCTTATATACAACAAATTGTTCAGAAACAAATGAAAAAACACAGCCTGCCATTTCAATGCCAGAGTGTTATTACTCAAGCTTTGGCAGCTTCTCAAAGGCACATGCGGCACCAGGTGGATGAGTGCAGTTTTGTAAGTCTTAGGGATGTAGAGAGATCAATGAGGGTGCTAGTGTGGTTCTACGAGCACAAACAGCTACTTTTCCCAAATTATCAAGACATTAACATTGTACAAATAACCTTTAAATGCTTGGCTCTTACTTTGGGCATTTGCTATTATCCATCACTTGAGTCGAGGGACATGTATCTGCAGAATATTTGCCAGCACTTTCCACAGCCACTAAACTCCAAAGAGGCGCTGGAGCAAGAGATTTTTTCTTGCCAAGACGTCTTTCTCAAGAACATTCAAACCAAAGAGACGATAGCTAGGAATTTAGCCTTGAAAGAAAATGTCTTTCTCATGGTGGTCTGCATTGAGTTAAAGATTCCACTATTCCTGGTAGGCAAGCCAGGAAGTTCTAAATCTCTTGCCAAGACAGTCGTAGCTAAAGCCATGGAAAGGCAGGCCTCTCACAGTGAATTGTTTAGGCAGCTGAAAGAGGTGCATATGGTTTCTTTTCAGTGTAGTCCTCACTCAAGTTCAGAAGGCATCATTGGAGTATTCAAGAGTTGTGCGCATTTTCAAAAAGACAGAAACCTGGATGAGTATGTATCAGTGGTAGTTCTGGATGAAATAGGATTGGCAGAAGATTCCCAGCAGATGCCGCTAAAAACTTTACACCCTCTTTTGGAGGATGGTTGCATTGACAATGACAAGCCGGATCCACACATGAAAGTGGGCTTTGTTGGAATTTCAAACTGGGCTCTTGATCCTGCTAAGATGAATCGAGGTATTTTTGTTTCTCGCCGGGATCCTAGTGAAAATGAATTAGTGGAGACAGCCAAAGGTATTTGCTCATCATTGCCATCAGTTTGTCACAAAATCAGTCATCTCCTGCCTAAATTGGCTAAAGGTTTTTTAAGAGTTTGTGAAAGTGACAGAGATCAATTTTTTGGGCTTAGGGATTACTACAGTTTGGTGAAAATGATTTTTGCTGTAGTAAAAAAAACAGACCATGATCCCAGTGACAATGACTTGGCACATGCAATATTGCGAAATTTCAGTGGACAAAAAGACAACCATGATCCTCTCTGTCATTTCCGAGACCTTTTCTTAAACCCTCATGAAGTTCCTTTGATAAACACACTGAAAATGATTGAACAGAACCTTGATCGAAAGGATGAGGAAGAATGTCGTTATCTTCTTCTGCTTACAACAAACAATGCTGCCCTATACTTGATTCAGCAGCATATTTTTTCAAAAAAAGAATACACCTGCCCTGAAATTGTATTCGGTTCAGGATTTCCCAAAGATCAAGAATATGCTCAAATCTGCCGAAATGTCAGTCGAATAAAGACATGCATGGAAACTGGCAGGACAGTCATCCTCTTGAATCTGCTTAATCTATATGAGAGTCTGTATGATGCATTGAACCAGTACTATGTTTACTTTTGTGGGCAGCAGTATGTCGACCTGGGATTAGGGTCACACAGAGTGAAGTGTAGAGTTAGTAAAAGTTTCAGACTAGTTGTAATAGAGGACCAGGAAAAGGTCCATGACAAGTTTCCTACACCACTAAAAAACAGGCTGGAAAAGCACAGAGTTGACAGAAGTACAGATTTGACACTATGGCAACACAGAGTTCTTGAAAAACTCAAGAATTGGGTGAATAATTTTTCTCTGTATCCTGAAACAGAGACATCAGATTTTAGCTCTTCCGATGCCTTTGTTGGCTTTCATGGAGATGCTTGTGCCAGTGCACTTTTGCAGGCATTAGAACAAAGACAAAAGCAGGATCAGCAGAATGTGATAGCTCATCAAATCAACACTAACATGCCCAGTAAGAGGATGTCCCCAAAGGATGAGGCAAATAAACATGAGGAACATAGCTTCATTGTTGAGTTTCTACATACTGCACCCAATGAAAACATGAAGACAGGCAATGATACAGAAAAGACTGTCCTCTGTAAAACCAATGAGGGACTTGTTGTGAAATATGAAGATGATAATAAGGATGGTAAAGAAGCTGAACATGAACAAGATGTTTTTGAGGAAATTCTTATGCCTATGGAAATAGATACAGATGACCTTGTAGAGACAGCACTAAATGTACCAAAAGAATCCAAAGATGATGAGGAAGAGGTCTTTGAATTTTCCAAATACTTTTTGTTGAACTGTGCCACACCCGATTCTGTGTTGAGATTAAAAAAATCAGGGCTCGGACACCATGAAGCAGAAAAACTTCAAAGATTGTATTTTCATCAGCAAGACCACCATTCACTTAGAACATTTATGGACAGCTATTTAAAGAGGGCTGACCAGGACACCAAGAAATTTATAGAGGTGAGTAATGTTAATCTTCTCAAATTTGGTATCTGCGTATCATTAGTGGGTTGTACAAAATTCTATATCAGATAAGGGGGCCATTTAATTAAATTTAAATCTTGTGCTAGGTAACCACCTTCTCTAGTCTGCTGACAAAAGTTGATGTGCAAAACCTGTCCAAAGCGTTGGGTGTGTCCATGGAGTGTCTCCTTTTGCTCTCTCTGCATCAGTTTGACACTGAAGTTTCTTTTTGCAAAAAAATACAGTATGAAAAATAATCACATGTTTCTATAAATAATCATATGTTTCTTTAGGATTGTAAAAAATGTTTTCTATTTTATTCTTTTCAGAGGCTTTCTAAAGACTACACAATTGTCTTTGCGCATCCTTTTGGTTCAGATAGATATGGAGGAATCACTCTGCAAAAATGAACTTATTGCCTCTGCAAAGTAATGGTTTACTTTGTAATTATGAATTACACTGTAATTCACTTAACAATATTAGTTATCCTTTTTACTTCAGTGTTGTATTACCACATGGATTCTTATTTCAGGTACTGCACCATGAATGAACTTTTATCCTCTCAGCCAGAAGATCCCAGCTGCTATATAGTGTTTATCACAAAACTTTCAAGGATTGCAAGTGGCAATAAATACATTGGCTTCCAAGGAGGCGAGTAACTCAACAGTCCTATATAAAAACAACTATGCAGTCTTTCTTGAAAATTACTTATTTCATTTCTCATGATAGGCTCATGGATTTCGATACATATTGACGACCTTAGAGACACAAATGATATGAGTTTGGATCTCTCTGTTTTTTGTGGAACACCAATCAGCAAATTACTCTCCAAGCCTGGTGTGTTGCTACCTATTAAATATAACATAATATATACTATATTTGCAGAACATATTATCATCTGCTTTAGTAAAATGAATAATAGCCTGAATTTGATTTCTCTTTTTATTGTTATTTTTTAATTCAAAATGTTCTTGTGCCTGCTGAAAAAATTTGCATGTGTAGATGCTATGGAAGTAGGTGATCGAAAAGAAACTGCAGTCATAAACTCTCAGGTAAATATCACAAAATGTTTACTTATTAAAAATATTAGAGTAAACCTCATCCAGAAAACTCCTCTTATTTGGCCAACAGGAAGAATCTGCATACCTGCACAGTTTGTCGTTGGTAAAATCATGCACCCAGAAAGCTGTTTCGCTTCTTCGAGACCCTAATAAAAAGGCTCCCAGAAGTATGGTGTGCATGGATATCCTTCTAAGCCTTTTGAAAAATGACTTGAGGCCGGATGGAGGTCAGTTTCTTGGTTATTTTTAATATGGTATGGATTACTAAAATGTTGTATATACAAATATATATTTTCCTTTTTTTGCATCAGCTCGTTTTCAGGAAGTTATGCTGAAGCGTATAGTGGTTGCACTAACACGAAAAGAGGAGAATATACATAATTCAGGAGACTGGGTAAACAGAGAAATAATGAAGAGGGAGGCTTTGCAAGAAGGCGGCACTCTCAGGTATGAAAGTAAATGAAATACTACTAATTTAATTGAGTTTTTTAATTCTGTGAAGCCATTTTAACATTAATGTATACATTCCATAAATCATAAACCTATAATTTTATTCTAAATGGGCATGTTGGAAGTGTAGTGGCAAAAAAATTCTATGAGAAGACATAGAAGAAAACTTAAAAGGCACTATATTTAGACAGGATGTCTTCCTTATCTGTTATAAATTAGATTGTGTGATAAATTATATTATAGATTTTTTTTAATTTATAACTCAGTATAGTCAAATTTGCAATTAATTGGTCAGTAGTAACAGTAATGTCTTCGACACAGACATAAAACTTGACTTTAACTTAACAAATTCAACTACAAATACTGTATAAACTGCAAATAAGGTCAGAAGTGTCACATCATTCTCTGTTGAATCATGATTTTTATACACAGGCACACTCTTTGGCGATATCTACAGGGAGTTCTGACCCCAATTCTGGCCCAGATATTGGAGGTCCTGGACAGAGACTGTAACCTAGACTTGTTGTATGGTGCAGGGCTTAGTGATGGGCTTGTCCAGTTCTGGTTGGACATCTTTGACGATGAACAGATTTTAGACCTATCAGTGCTACAAAACTTGAGGTGTTAAATTTTTGTGATATGATATATTTTAGATCAAGTCAATTGTGCAAAAAGTCTTTTATACCAAAAAATTAATGCGGCCTGTTATTTGATTTTTTTTTAGCTCTTCGGACCAGGAAATTGAGGTGCAGTGCAATCTGGTGGTGGGAGGGGAGGCATGTCCCTGCACTGCTCCTTTTAGTTGGCTTATCAGACAGTATTGTTATAACCTATGGGAGGAGGCTCAGTTTATGCAGGGTAAGAAGACAAAGGGATATACATCTCTATTTGCAACTGTAATTGCTCAATTTGAACCTTTTTTACCCACAAAGTAAAAATAGGCCAATCTTCACAATTTAAAGGTACTTTTTTTAAACTGGCTATGTCATTTTTAGTGGCTTGAAATAACCTAATTCCATTAAAGTATAAAAAAAACTGCATCAAGAATCACTGGTTGTCTTTGGAGAAGTTCGGAGGATCTTGATCATGTATGATAATTATATCATAATAATGAATGCAATAAATTATTTATTTTACCTTTTTGTTGTGAGGTGACTGTGCTAACCACTACGCCACCACGTTGCCCAATAATCAGATAATACTCATTTGACTTAAGAAATTAATTAAAGTCATGTTTTGCTTTTAGGGCGGCGCGGTGGCGCAGTGGTTAGCACCGTCGCCTCACAACAAGAAGG
>JAOTQW010000041.1:3057385-3070619 GCA_026260075.1 Sisor rabdophorus | reverse complement strand
AAGAAAGCAGAGACTTTGGCTGACTGTGAGAATTACATCACTTTGATATAGATGTAGAGTAGAAAAGCTCATTTGTCTCATTTTAATATGTAAAAATGTTTACCATTAAGCAGCTCTTTATTATTGCAGCCTCATATGCACTCCATTTACAAATTTCAGACAAATTTATGCAACCTAAAGGACTCAAAGCCTTTTAAATTGAAAGGTTGTAAGAAGTTTGAAGATTCTGCATGTCAGTTCCTTGAAGATTTAAGGGGCTAATAAGTTTTATTATAGAAGGGAGAGAAAAGATGGATGTTTCGTCTTCTCAGGTAGGTGAAAAGGTGCCTGGACGAGTGAGGGGGAAACAACCGAGTGAGGAGGTGAGGGAAGAAGAGCAGATGGTGTCTGTGTGTCTGTCCTTTCACACTGTCGAAATCAATTTGACCTCGGAACTGTGGAACAAAAGAGGGAGAGGCTGCCAGGTTGGATTTAGACACATGCAGACATGCACACGTACGCACATATACACATACAAACACAAACACACACACATACACACACACATCCCACCAACAACAGCAAAGCAACACTCCAGAATTAGCACAAGGAGCTCAAACAGATAATTATGACAAGTACAGCTTTCAGCAGTGATATACTTAAAGGCATACTTTAACTAATAATGCTAATGCTGCCAAATAAAATCAGCTAGTCATCATTAAGCATTGCATCATTTGCATAATGCTAATTGCTGGCCAGTGGCTTTTACTCATCATTAGAATTTGGTTTAATGCGATCCTGTCTGAGGTGGCATTTTCTTTGTAATACAGCTTTCTTGTTTTAAGTTGGTAAGGAATCTTTAAATGATGCAATCGAAATAACTAAACAAACAATTTAATTCCTGAGAATTTTCTAAATAAATGAGCTAAGTTTATATAACTTCAACTGTTCAGAAAAAAACTATTTAAATTTGACTGTAGATTATTATGAAGCTCCTTGTGATATCTGGCAGAATATGGGGGTATCTGTAGAATTTAGACTCCCTTTCTGGCTTTGTTTAATTTTCATCCCACCAAAAAGCACAGAATTTAAAAGATATATATGAATAAAACACCAAAAGACAGGCATAAAATTAAGCAAAAGCAAGTGTTAAAAACAAACACAAAATGGAATGGAATCACAGAATAAATAATAAAGCAAAGAAATATAAAATCAATAAAACTCCTGTAGTTTGATATGTTATCACAAATGGAAAGGATAGTTTCTCATAGATTAGCAAAGACTGCTAATTTGCTAAAATCAACATCTTAGACCAATGTTGGATTTATGATTCACACTTGATAACAACCCTAATTTCCCCATGGTGGACATGATTTTGCCAAGTAGGATGTGATCCTGGATTAACATCCTTTGTTGATCCTGAATCCTAAACCTTTCAGTCAACAATTCCTAACCATCAGCACATGACATCAGTGTGTGCTGACCAAACCTGCCTCAATCCATTTGGTTGAAAGACGCTAATGTCAACAGGAAAGGGGTGGCCTAGTGGTTATGGTGTTAGACTGACACCAGAAAGACCAGTGTTCGATTCCCATCACCACCAAGCCACCACTGTGGGCTCCTGAGCAAGGTCCCTAACCCCCAATTGCTCAGTTGTAAGTCGCTCTAGATAAGGGCGTCTGCCAAATGCTATGAATGTATTTCAGATGGTTATGAACTGGTTAATTAAAATGATGATCCAGGATTACCAAAGGATCACATCTTACTTTGCAAAATCTCACCCTCTGCAGCTACCACAGCTTTACTATCAACTTCACAAACAATATAATAACATTTCAAGACTTCAAGACTTAAATTAATAATTAAAAATAAGAAAAAGATGAATACAGTAGTAGCTAGGTATTTCTATTGCTGGTTGACTAACAAGGAACTACAACAAAGCAGATTTTTTAGGTTGTTTGCATTTAATTAAAATGCATTATATTGTGGCAACACGGCCTGATTATCTGGTGTGTCACCAACACCATAGATAAATATGATCAATAATGCTTTTGAAATCACTAGCGTAAATAACTACACATGGTATTTCTAAGGATTCTCAAACCCATATAAACATCAGGAGGTTCCACCCCCGTCTGTCTATCATGGGTTTAGATTGTTGACCCACCCACCTCATCGAGTGCTTTAGCTGCAGGCCAAGAAGCAGACAGAAGCTGTGGTTTATCACATTTATAATGATTTTGATACACTTTGTGATTATTAAATTAAACACAGGAAATATGTCATAGAAAATGGAAAATAATAAGACAGAAAAGAGTTAAACCTTATTATTGCATGATATAATTAACTGACTGAACTATTCTACTTTAACCAGATGAAACCTGAAAACTCAGTGATTTTGGAAAGTCTTACCTTGTTGGAAAACGGGCCTCGTAGCCATTAAGAACTTGCTGTTAAAATAAAAAAAGAAATGTGTAATAAATATGCTTATTGGTGCTGTATAATAGCATAGTACGTGTCAAAATCAAACCCTTCTACTCTAGTGAATATGAGGATTAACGGTATAAGACGATCGGTGGACGCTAGGTGGCAGTAACAGTTCATTGAAAAGGCACACCATGGCAAAGAAGTCTACACTACAAATAAAATCAGGGAGGGTAAAATAAAATCATAGAATGTACGGGGCCCATAGTGACTTTCGTAGCCAGACCTTTGGACTTCTGGCAGAAGTATGTTGTAGGACTATGTAGTAGCTTTCATTATTCAACTAATGACAAGTGATGCATCCTCTCACTTTTATCATCACTTTTTTAGCATTATTTATCATTAAAATATATTGTATATTTTTTATAGATAAGTACTAGTCTAATGTGAGCTAAATGGGGGCTTTGGATATAAATCAGCAACTCTTCTGTTAAACTATGGATGCAAGGCACTGTTTAATCAATATTGATCATTTCTACACTGAAAACCACTTTTTATTTACTTAAATTCATTTTACTTGGCCTGTAAAAGAATCATTATTAAGAAGATATTTTTAAGTTATTATGCATAAAGCTGAATAAGATTTTAATGATGTTTCTCCTCTTTTCTTTCTTTATAACATTTTTTCCCAGCCAAATTTCACATGTCCACACACACAGCTGGGGTAATGGGCTCTGAAGAAGCTTTTTACCACTAGGTTGTTAAGCAAATGAGGTCCAGCTGCGCCTTTCTTTCTTTATTTTCTGTTTTATTCCTTGTATGCTATAGATTATCCTGAAAAAAGTACATTATATATATATTGTGTGTGTATACCTGTGAGAATCCTGGTGTTGCTCCACTGTATGTTCTCTGATGTCTGCCCTGTGAGATGCCATGTCCCATTAACCGAGTCGTCGAGCCGTAATCTGGAGATGGCAGAACTACTGATTCTCTTTCTAAAAGATTGCCTGTGCTGCAGCTCCTGCCATGATAAAAACTACACACACACATAATATAAATACAGTGTAGTAGTTAACATCAGTGATGTAAAAAGGTTATGCTAAAGATATCTGCTTAAGATACGTGATAAAAAATATTGTTATATTGTATAGAGTTGTTCACCTGACACCAAGTCGGCTGCCGTCTGTCTCAGGGATCACTCTGGTGTAAGAGAAAGGAAACCATCCTCGCCTGGTGTAAACACAGACAAATTCACCACCAAATAGGCGTTTATGTAAGCAATATATAGTAGAGCATTCTAGGTGTATATTCAATCAGTGCAATGTGAAACAATAGAAATAAAATGACCTAATCGAAGCTTTAAAACAAGCATAAGGCTTTTGTAAGAATGAATTGTTTTTAATTTTTATTTAAAAAACAAAAGTATTTAAAAGGGGAAACCCAGTAAGTAAAGGATGTTAGTAAAGAATGCAACATGCTGTTCATATAAACATGTTTTCTACTTGATTAAATGGGTTTTATATTAACATGAATTATATACACCTGTTGCTCTAAAAATGTGTTTTTAGATACTATATGTATCACTCACATCCTTGACTTCTCACTTTCTCCATAGTGCCACCCATCCCTAGCTTCAGGCACCAGCAGTGTGATGATATCACCCTCTGTGAAGCTGAGCAGTGTGTTGTTGTCTCCGGCTGAGTGTGAAAAGATTGCCTGGACACGGGTACGCCCATTCCTCTCCAGGCCAGCTGCTGCTGAGCTCGACCTAGGCAGTGTCTGCGTCTCTGCTGTAATTAAAGGTAAAAGTTCTTATTTTGAGTTCTGATAACTTAAAATCACTAGTCATCAAATATGAAGAAAAAGGAGTGTCTGAATATGATGTAACAAATCCAAACAGCTAGAGGTAAACGATCACTATGCTCCTAATACAACGGTACAGGCGTGTTCTGAATTTTAAGCTGAAGTTAAAACAGTTCACAAGAATAACAAGACATGCATATTCCATCTGTTTTATGCAGAAATGAGTTTTTAAAGCACCTGAAAATACCATCAGACACCATCTGTGTCCTTCACCCATTTTCTGGCTTTTTAAAGCCTGTCCCTTCTATTCCCTCCAGCTCTGGCCTATTTTCATTAAGCCTGTTTGGACTAATATTGCTAGTGTGCAAGAGGAACTTCTAGGTCTACTTATGCAGAGAGAGGAGGTAAAAGGTAAGAATGCTTCTCTTGTCCACATTTCCTGTATGTCTCAGGGTATAGCCTGGGGCTAAAGCCATTTTTATAGTGTGTATCTATCAACAACAGTACCTGTTAAGCTTTTTAAAGGCTACGTGTGCTTACCTAGAGTGCCCTTGCTCTTGGTGGGCGCCACTTTGCGGACAGGCAGTGTGTTAGAGTAGATCTCACTGCCTTGGCGGTGGACCTGTGTTGGGACTGATTTACTCTGTGCAGCTTGGCTCTCCAGCCAGTGTTGGTAGTCCTCTCCTCCATGCACCCCAGCTGTTCCATTTAACATGGGGACACTTTCCATTCCCATCATCCTCTAAGGAAGAAGCATCAGAAATGCAGCAAATAGTAACTAAGCAGATCCTTATTAGAATTAGCATTATTGTCATTTGAACGCTTCCTGTTGGTTCCAAGTTTGACGATATCAGCCTGGAATTTTTTTTTCTTTGAAATGGAATTAAAATGGTAGAAAATGCAATGTTATGGAGCGATTTAGAATTTTTTTGTATTTTTAGAAAAATATCAATTAATTAGTAGATGCATCCTTATTTGAACAATCAATAGCTTTTTTAATACTAATTTATACACTAATTTATACAGCAGAACTGTTGTAGGCTAAAATTCTTTGCCAGATTTAAGACTAGTGTATATACACTGAATAAAGACTGCATTTTCTCTTGTTACAATCCACTATAAATAAAGCTCCAGGGCTAGTCTTTTAATATTAAGTGAGAAAAGGAGAATGTATGCCTAATGGCTGTTTCATCACTATACAGTACAAAAGTCTTGCACAAAAGCACCAAGCACAATTTCCTTCGAGGTCCCTGGTCTGCCTCCACCTCAAAAAAACCCGTAAACGTTGAAAGTGCTTTTTTTGCCAATGCCTATTCACATATCTTGCTCAAGATGTCTTCCAGCTTCTCACCCAGTGGTTAGAATCTAGCACAGTCATGACTAGGAGAAAGCATTGACTGCAGATAAAAGAAGAAATGAATAAATGAATGAATAAATAAATAAATAAATAAACAAATGAATGAATGAATGCATGAAGTTATGCCTGGCTTAAATTATTGGCCGGACGTACAGTTCTGAATGTTATAAGCAATTCCTCCCTGCTTTAAGTAAGACACTATGAATTTTAAAGCTATTGTACAATTTACATAACAATTTAAGACAATTAAACAAGACATTCTTAACAACATTCATTCATTTATTCATCTTCTGTACCCGCTTATTCCCGAACTTTCCGGGGTCCTTCTTGTTGTGAGGCGACCGTGCTAACCACTGCGCCACCATGCCGCCCTCTTAACAACATATAAAACCAAAAAAATTCAGTATACCAAACCCCAAGGCGGCAAGAAAAGGTGTATTTTCCTAAACTCTCTAGCGACACAAACTTGTCTTAAAGTCCAATAGGGAAAATTTAGTTAGCATTTAATGCCTTGTTAAGAGAAAAAATGCATGAAAGAAGCTCTTAAAATAAATTTCAGTTCTACAGGGTGTTACATAAGTTTCAATAAATTTTTTATGAAAACCATTTTTATTTATATAAAAATACATGACTAACATTCTTTTGAAAACACATTCAGATATGTGTCCTCCACTGATGAAGAACATAGGCTTAAGCACAGCTGGGTTTGTAATGGGGTTGGTGATTTTTCCAGATACATGACCTTTAAATGCTCCAAAAGATTTTAAAAATCAAGTGGGATGAGATCAGAGGATCTGGAAAAATGTTTTTTATTAAAAAAAAATATTATTTCTCTATTGTATGTATGTAAACTCCTTAACAATCAATTTTGAAGCACTTTTGTACGTTGCTCTGGATAAGAGCGTCTGCTAAATGCTGTAAATGTAAATGTAAACTTATAGGGACACCCTATATAACAAATTATAGCCACATCCTTTACTCACCTGTTGGTTGCCCATGAGAGCAGCCAGTTCAGGTGAAACAGGTAAAGGTTTGGCTCCTGGTATAGGATCTGAAATCACCAAATTAGATTTAGAAGCATGCTGTTGTCCGGTACTTAGTGTCCCCCCTGAGCTCATCTGCTGTACAAGGAGAACAGCTCGATCTGGGAGTTTATGAGGGTTAGAACATGCCTGCTGCCACATCGGGATCTTCTGCATTAGCAGCTCTTTACCCTGAGTACACACATATAAATATATTTTTTAATTTTAACTGAGCTATTAACTATTTGTGGAATCTGAAGAAATTTTAAACAAAAAAAACATATTTCGTGGCTGAGTACAGAAAAAAAATATGTTTGAATTTTTGAAGACAATTTTAGTAGAGAAAACTTTCTTTTCTAAACACATGCACACACACACACACACACACAAACAGAGAGTAAGTGCAAGTGTGCTTAACTCCACCATTGATTAGGGTTTCTGACACTGAGAGAGTGATAGAGTGATCCCTCTTCACCATGTTAAATTACAAAAGCACAGACATCTGTCTCTATTATACTCCTTTAAAACACCAAGGCTTTGCTCTCTGCTATGCTACATTAAAGCAATGAAGCAATCAATCTTACACCTTAAGACCTGCCTTGTCTGCCTTTTTACACACACACACACACGACCAGATATCACTGCATTACCCCACAATATTCTTGGCTACGTGTCTATTGAGACAAGATCCTCAGACACCATGGGCACAAAATATACCTACACTGAAAAAAAGGAAAGCCAAGCTGAATTTATATGGGCCAACAGAGCAACTGTGTTTAAATTATTCCCATGTCCATGTATAGATGTCTGTGTTTGGATGCTGTTGAAGTGAGTCAGAATAGTCGTTATCACGGTTATCATACTATACATTTGGGATGAAACTGAATACAGACAAACAGATGGAAAGACAGAAAGGCAGCCGGGCTAAAACAGACAAATACCGCCTACACATTTCTCTGAAACACCCTCAAACGATCCCCCTGCTGGGGCAATTATCACTCATGCTGCTAACCTTGCACCCACATAGACACCTGGAGAGAGAATCGTGACCAACCCTTACTAAGGCACCAATGTGTTTTGAGAACAAACATCCAAAGACGAGGGTAAAGGATCCTAATACGAAATAAGAGTGATTGTCATTTGTCATCTGTGATACTCAGGTTGAGCACAGGTCAGAGACGGGTCAATATTCAGGATGGTATGGACAGTTGTAATCCTAATTGTAATCAATCATAATTATGTAATCAACATATTAAGTAGAATAACACATGATTGTACACTTTCCGTCTTTTGATTTTTTTATATATAGCTAATTATGATTAATTTTAATTGAATGTTGACATGTTACAAGAACACATGGGAATCTGACATTATTTACCTAATTATTTATTTAGATGTATTTATTGATAAATCTATAATTAATGCCAGATGTTTTATTAGTATTATATACCATAAAGTACATCAGTTATATTTCTATGTCAGAGTGACGTTTAAAAGCCATGCTCAAGGATCCAGTAATAGCAGCATGATCTGGCATTTGAACTCCCAAAATGTTGTTTGTAATTTAATCAATTAAAAAAGAAAATGAATTTGTAAAATGTTAAACAATAAAAACAACACTTAAACAAATTGCATGTACTAAAGATGGGGTGGTGCAGTGGCGTGGTGGTTAGCACAGTCGCCTTACAAAAAAAAGGTCCTGGGTTTGGAACATGAGCTTTCTGTAAGGAGTTTGCACGTTCTTCCTGCACTTGCAAGGGTTTACTCTGGGTTTTCCTTCTTTCTCCCACAGTCCAAAAACTTATACATTAGGTTGATTGTTGGTTCTAAATTGCTCATTGTCTATATGTGGATAGACACACGGTAGACTGGGACCTGTCCAGGGCGTACCCCTGCCTCTCGCCCCATGTGTCCCAAGTGACCTGGTGTTAGGGAATAAGCGGGGATAGTAGATAAATGAATAAATAAATGAATGTAACCATTACATAACTTTTTCAGCTTGCTGTTATGAACATAAAAAGTCCTTCTTGAGAGTTAAAAAATAAATAAGGAGTACTGTAAAAAACCCACACAAAAACAGGGAGAACATGCAAAGACCCGCACAGAAAGACCCCATGCCTGGGATTCAAACCCAAGACTTGTTGTGAGCCGACCGTGCTAACCACTACGCCACTTTGCCGCTCTATAACTAAATTAACATTACATATATTTTTAAATGTGTTTCGGTTGGTATAGACTATATATCATGAAATGACATAATGTACTGTACTTTTTCAATGTCTTCATTCATGAAAACTAAATCCACTTAAATGATCTAATTTAACCACAAGTGATGTGAGAGAAAGTTTTTTTTTGCTGTATCCTCTATATGCTCTGTTAGCCTTGGTGGCAGACATTGATTAATCACACAATAGTCTAAGTGTGTTGGCTGTGGGCGACGGTGTGGATATTATGGTGTCTATGTGCGAAGAAGGTCTGCTCCTTTTTACATTTCTTTGTTCCTGTGACTTTTATTATTTTTTATAGGACTTTACTTTTCTTCATCTTGAAAGAAAATAAAACGAGTAAACCCAATAAAGCCTTATTTCTGTAGTTCTCTGTTCTAATACCCGCACTTGTGCCCTTATTCCCCTTATTTGTAAGATCCTGCTGAACGGTGTATATGTGTAGGCTGTCCTAATTTGCTGGTGAGCTTCTACCTGTGCCCTTAATGCAACCTTTTTATAAGTGAAGGTTGAAGCAGACTTTGCTTAAGGATATTAACCAGTGGTGGTATATTGTTTTAAACCTATGAAGAAAATTATAGCAGATCAGTTGTGACTGACTTAAAAAAAGCTTGACAGAATGAACAAGGATAGTAAAGCTAGGTGTAATTAAAAGTTAACTTATGTAATTTTTTAAACCTATGAAGAAAATTATAGCAGATCAGTTGTGACTGGCTTAAAAAAAAGCTTGACAGAATGAACAGGGATAGTAAAGTTAGGTGTAATTAAAAGTTTACTTATGTAATTAATATTTTTCACACTGGCTACTGACCTACATTTTTGTCTGATGGGGTGTCTTCACCTTTTCTGTAGCAATGCTACTTGATTCAAGTAGGTGACGTCCCCTTAACTGTCCCAATTTCACATGTACTTGCTTGTTTCCTTGCACACTTATCAATTAAAGCTTGCTCTTCCAAAAGTATTGGGACAGGACCACTCTCTCATTCTTAAATAAGTGGGCCATTCCTCCTCTTTGTTGCTCCCTCTTTTCCTCAACCAGACACATTTCCTCTACTCACTCTGCAGTTAGTGTTATAGTATTGTAAACCAAATACATAAACAATAGAAGCTCTTTTGGCCATACAACACTGGAGTCACTCATACTTAACAGCTCACCTTTGTTTCCATACAGACTATTTAACACAAATCATATCTCACACTGGCGCTGGCTCTTGTCTGTTCACTTTTCACATCTCACACTTTAGCTGGACAAGTCCACGAAAAGAAACAAGAGAACTGTTCATTGTAATAACATAGCCAACTGAAAACCAGACATACGCAGACCAGACATTTACACATATTCACAGCATGCTGCTTTAAAGAATGGTAAAGAGGGATTTTTTTAGGACTGAAACAGCTAATCAATGAGGATGGCTCTTAATTATTGTAGATGACTATAGTATAATAATGCAATTACACAAAATATAAAAGAAATTATGATATACAATATACTGTATGACAGAAAAAGAATATTTAAATAAAATGTGTCGTGGTCTGGAAATACCTTTTACTAGATTTTGTGAAACGCTGATAAGTGTTCTGCTATATCATAGGGCTGGGCAAAATGATATTTTTTTAAATAAATGTTTTTTGTTGTTTAATAATAATTCACAAATGGTGTAAAACTGATTTTTTATATTTATGCTCAATTTATGTTTAATTTATTTCCAATTTTTTAAAAACTCTTTGATAGCATTTAGTCTGAGTCTATATTTATTGAATCAAATCAAGAATAAAAAACTAAATCAAAACTTATGAATTTACATTTTTGGTTTAATGTTTCACAGAAATACAATAAGTCAAGACAAGAACTAATGGATTTGTATTCAGAGTGCCACACATTTATTAAAGTTCTTCAAACTAGTTTTACTAGGAATACTATGAATTACATATGATAATATACTTTTACCATGTCTAATAGTGCCTACTACCAAAAACTTTTTTAACAGAAATGTATTCATAGTCATCAAATTACTACAATTGTATAGTATGTAAAATTACCAAATTTAGTAGGAATTCTCTGCAATAATTTGAAATCAAAAGTTTTTTATGTCAGTCTTGGTAGTGGACATTGTGGTACTGTCTATCTACATTTTAAAGCATAATGATGGCTGGATTGCCCCCACTCTGAGTCATACAGCAGAAGCATGATGAATGAAAGCAGATGAGATGATTGAATGATTCTTACCTTGGTGTGGTAAGTGCTGGCGCTTTTGGCTAAGGCACAATGGCGGTCCACCAGAAAGCAGTATCTCCTTCTCTCCTCGGTTAGAGCATTTTTGTAGCCCTCTGCGATGTGGTTGTCCAGCTCACTCTGCCTGCTACTGATTGCCTCCACATACTGAATGACAGGGGAGGTGATGTAAAGCTGAAATAAGGTAGCCATGCCCTCAAGCCTTCCCTCAAGCTTAAACACTGAACAACATGCATGCAGGCAAAATGATACATAAAGCATTCAGAAGCTGAATAAGCTGCAAAGATGGCAACGGGTGCATTTGATGAGTTAAGCTGAGGAACAGTTGATTAAAAAAAATCAATTAAGTTCACTTCTTAGCATTATTTTATGTGATAATTAAGCTAAATCGGTTAAAAACAAAGTCAATGTCTCACTTTATATATTTTTTAAAATCTCTTGACACTCCTGAAGTGATTTGAATTTGTTGTCTCTAACTATTGGGTTGCGTTGCTTGTACCCCTGTAATCTAAATAATCTATCGCAGGGCCATGCATAGACAACCAACTACTTGCACACCTATGGGCAATTTATAATCACCAATCAACCTAATGTACATGTTTTTGTGGGAGAAAACCATAGTAACCAGAATAAACCCACGCAAGTGTAGGAAGAACTCACAGAAAGATCTTTTGCCCCTGCTAACCACTCCGCCACCACGCGCTCTGTGTATCTATTGCTAATAATAAATTACGTAATATATAATGCTATGTTTTTATTTTTAAATGACTCCAAATATTGACATTATATAATGTAAAGGCAATAGGTTTGATCCTGTATATCTTCAACATACCTTAAGAGCAATCAGTTTTAAATGACTAGAAATTAGGTTTGGACAGGTTACTTAAAAAAGTAATCATTTATAGTTACTTGTTACATCTCACAAATAGTAAGAGGAAATGGAAAGTACATAGGTGCTTAACTGTAGTACATATTTAAAATAGTGTGTGTATGTGCATGTTTGTGATTGGCATTGAAAGGTAAGTTGTAATCATCAAAAATTTACTCTCCTAAGCCATCTATCACACACACGCACACACACACACACACACACACACACACATACACATGGAAAAAATATGGCTGAGAGAGTCTAGTCAATTTAATCTAACTAAACTAACTAGTCCGTTTCAGTGAATTCCTTTCGAATTAATCATTAAAAAAGTAGCGTTGTTAGTAACGCAAACCTTAATTATAATGCCGTTTATCGATCAGTGCTAGTTATAATTGATTAGCATTAATTTTTGACAGTCAGTTGTTTTAACTAAGGACATCCATGTTTTCTGACTCACCATAAAGCTACAGTGTTAAGTCATGTTGTCTCTTGTTTTTGATCAATATTATGTAATGCCAAGATTCCTGCTACTCTGTTGCCCATGAATCCTGTGTCCTTTATCAACAACACAGCATCACAAAGATTGATGTATTTTGGTAACACATTCCCAAATCAACACACATGACTCAGGACATGTGGTTTTGTGTGTGTGAGTGTGTGTTTGTGTAAGACACATCCTGAGCAAAGATAAACTAAACAAGTACCTGTGAGTGGAATATTGTGATTTCCACCTGCCAAGTGTTAATGAACATAGCTGAGCTCACCAATGAAACTAAAAATAATCCAAGGTCACTGTTCTCACCATTAGACTCCTAGAGTGCTATGAGGTATTAAATTAGATGATCTCTTTTCATTCCTATATTCAGCATCGGCTATACGTTCAACATTAACGTTCATAGACGGTTAAACAGCAAAACAATTACAATTTGATAAAAGTCAGCGGATTAATTTTTTAGAATCAGGTGGATTCCCTTGTGTTAAGTATAATCGAATAATTTTAATCATTGCATAAATGTCTAAAAAATAATTACTGATTAATTTCTAAATCAAGAGGCGAACGGGTGGCGTAGTGGTTAGCACAGTCACCTCACAGCGAGAAGGTCCTGGGTTTGAGTCCCAGGTTCTATTCCTCAGAGTTTGCATGTTCTCCCTGCGTGGGATTACTACAGTTTTTATAGTTTCCTCTCACAGTTCAAAACATGTGCATAAGGTTGTTTCTGAAAAGGGGTGGCCTAGTGGTTAAGGTGTTGGACTAATACCAGAAAAAAAACGGGGTTCGATTCCCAGCACCACCAAGCCACCACTGTGGGTTCCTGA
>JAOTQW010000041.1:3032177-3053237 GCA_026260075.1 Sisor rabdophorus | reverse complement strand
CCTGGACAGGTCGCCAGTCCATCGCAGGGCCACACACACACACACAACCAAGCACGGGGAGAACATGCAAACTCCGCACAGAAAGACCCAGAGCCCGGGATTTGAACCCAGGACCATCATGTTGTGAGGCGACGGTGCTAACCACTGCGCCACCGCGGCGCCCTGAGACCATTATTGATATTGAATATACTAATCATCAATGTTATACAACTTTTTTCAAGTTTGTAGTATTATGTTTTTTTAAGGCAAATACGTTGGTGAGGAGCCTTTTAAGCCTATCATCGAGTAGAAAACCATTCCATGTATGACATTTGCTTTAAGAAAGTGACCACATCTAGGCTGTCATCCAAGGACAAATCCAGCTGAAAGCCTCTGAGGCATGACTTTAAAACATTCAATCTATTCAACGATTTTGGAAAAGCCCTTTAAAGCTATTTTGAGTGGGTGTAGCATCCATACCTGCATCTCATTATCTCTGTACTTGGATGCACTCTTGCTGCCTTGCTGGCTTTTCCGCCGCAGTTTCTTTAGCTCTGCCTGGCACTTTTCCAGACTTTCTCCTTTGCTTCGGTGCTCCATCTGGTATTTTTTCAAAGCAGCCTGTAAAACAAAACCACACATGAAAAAGCCTGCCTGGTTCTGTGTATCCCCTCTTACATTAGTCACATATTTTTTTAGGAGTAATGTGTAATAGTCGGTTAGAGAAACATTAAATACACAAATCAATGCACTGTTTTATAATTTATATTATAAAATATAATTTTTTGTAATTTGTTAGCCTTAACTTGACACTCAACAAATTATTTTCCGTGAAGTCCTGCTTTTTATTCGTCTAATTCTAATTCTGACAATTTAGACAAAAGAAACAAAGTTTGCCAAATGTCACAGTAACTGCACTCACTGCCTCACAAAGTTTAACAGACATATAGATTAGTTAAGTTTCAAACAAAGGTTCAAAACCTAAAAGTATGTGTATATATCATTTATGTTTATGGATATATGAGTAAGGTGGCGTAGTGGTTAGCACGGTCGCCTCACAACAAGTAGGTCCTGGGTTCGAATCCCAGGCATGGGGTCTTTCTGTGCAGTTTGCATGTCCTCCCCACACTTGTGACGAGTGAGTGTGTGGTTGTTTGTCTGTATGTGGCCTGTAATGGACTGGTCCAAAGTGTACCCCTGCCTCTCGTTCTATGTGCGCTGGAATAGGCTCCAGCAGACCCCCGTGACCTTGAATTAGGGAATGAGCGGGTATAGAAGATGAATAAATGAATGATATTTGAGTTTTTAAGTAGTTAAAAGAGTATTTTGTCTATGTGACTCTGTCTTCTATTCTAACCACCTACAGATCTTTCCTATAGAATTGAGATTTTTAAGATGTATAATATAATAATTAAATATAATCTAAATCAGCCACTGATTTATAATAAATTAGACTCTGCAATACTCTATATAAAAGATTACCACTCCTAACATTTATAGCTTATATGTAAAAAAGGCTAAAAATTTAATTAAATGTGTTCACATTCATAATATTGCATTTTTGCATTATAACACAACAGCTTTAAAAAGATTATTATGCTTTCTTTAATAATCTCTTAAACACTTTATAGTGTGAATAAGACTTTTAACTGTGAATATTTAAATTAGAAACTGATGATGATGATGAAGATGAGTGTATCTGTATAATATTTTAAATCCTTCTGTTGAGGTCAGTGCCACTTATAAATATAAGAATAAATATGAATGCTGATTTAAAAGAGGGCAACATGGTGGCTTAATAGTTACCACTGTTGTCTTACAGCAAGAAGCTCCCGGGTTCGATTACTGGGCCTTTCTACATGGAGATTGCAAGTTCTTGTGTGGGTTTACTCAAAGTTTCTTTTCATGTTAGATTGAGATCCAGCAGATACCAGGGACCCCGAATTAGGGAATAATTGGGTATAGAAGATATATGAGTGAATGTATTAATAATTTAAAAGCATATCTGAGAGTGGAAATTCTACTTACATTAAGGTAACGGGCATCCAGCTCGACCTTTTTCTCCAGTTCTGTCAGAAGTTCATTATGGAAGGATTTTAGCTAAAAAGAAAACAAAGCAAACCAAAATGAGGTAATGGCATATTCATTTCTATCTCTCCTACTCTCCCAATCATTTTTTCACTCTCTCACACTCATAAATAAAGAGAAATTTAAAATAAATTGCACAATGCTGAGGTGGTGCGGCCCTGCGATGGACTCTCGCCCTATGTGTGCTGGGATAGGCTCCAGCAGACCCCCGTGACCCCGGATCCGGGATAAGCGGGTAAAGAAGATGAATGAATGAATGCACAATGCAGTCGGAACAGATACATTAATTAAAGAAGAGATGAGCATTTGGAGACTTTATTCATTCATCTTCTATACCCGCTTATTCCCTAAAAGCACACATAGGGCAAAAGGCAGTGGTACACTCTGGACAGGACGCCAGTCCATTGCAGGGCCACACAAGCAAGGAGAGTCATTGCTTCAAATCCTTTATATCATATAATTACAATTACTTTCTCATTGAACAATTAAATAGGCCCTCAACCCCTGTTGATGGGTGAGTCTCTCTAAGAAAGATCACTCCTATCCTATCATTGTAGGAGAAGTGGTGGAGCACTGGTTTAGGTGTTGTATAAAAATTACTTAGTTGTATAAAAGAGATAAATGACAATAACTGTGGATAAAGGCCTCTGCCAAATATCATAACTAAATTTAAAAAAGACATCTTTTTTCAGCAATTAGACTGCTGATTTTCCTGTACAGGCATCTATCTTATACTTACATTTCCAATGCTGGGACAGGCTAAGAGGTGCACACTCAAGCACTATTTTATCTAACATTAGGTACTTAAATACAACTCTTTCAGCTAGGCTTACTTTAACTATACTTTCACCCTTCTACGTGTTTTCGGTCTGTTGGACCTGATTTCAAACTTTGTTTAAATCTAAATTATTCTAAATTATTTTTTATCCTCCCCATCATTAGCCTTGGCTTATTTTCCAGGTAGAACATAACAGATGGTTTCAAATGTGATCTTACCGAGTAAATGACAAATAAAAACCATAAATGATGTCTATATTGCTTTTACTGTAAGTGAGCTAAAGTAAACAGCTTTTCATAAATTGATATGACGGTGTTGACGGTCTAAAACTCTATAATGTGGTGCGGCCACCATACCTGAAAACATTGGTTATGTAACATATATATTTAGACTACATGGGGATTAAAATAAAAAAGCTTATCACAAAAAGTAGTAATAGCACACAGATTTCATTCGCCTGCTTTCCAATGGTATTATTTAAAGTATCATTGTTGTTAAACTGGTGTGAGAGCATGGTACTGAACAGAAAATCCCCTATTATTTTCTAGCCTGAAGGAGGATAATACTGCAGATAGGTGCCATTGTTCAGGTGCCATTTTGAGTCAATACACCCTTTTCCTACTACTGAGGCAGATAAAAACGGGATAGTAATAGGTAATAGTAAAAGTAAAGAAATCCCCCCACACACAATACAGACATTTAAGGATATTTAATGGTCTTTACACCACAGTGCTGTTGAATACATGAATCTAATTGAACAAAAGTAGTCCTGCTGGTTGAGTGTAGGAATGTTTTCCAAGTATTACATGTAAAAGTGGCCTAAAGTTGACTTTTAATATATATAATTAATGTTTATAGATAAAAAAATAAGCAAGAAGGCCTAGATTCGATTCCCAGGGAAAGGGGTCTTTCTGTGCAGAGTTTGTATGTTCTCCTTTATCTTGCTTGGGTTTACTCTGGGTATTCCCACAGTCCAAAAACATGTACATCAGGTTGACTGGAGATCTAAAATGCCCATAGAAGTGTATGTGTGGTTGTTCGTCTATGTGTGTGGCCCTGCATTAGACTGCCGATCTGTAATGGGTGTACCCCTGCCTCTCACCCTATGTGCGCTGGGATAGGCTTTGTTGGTTAGATTTTAGCACAGTCGCCTCACAACAAGAAGGTCCTATGTTCGAATTGCGAATCGAGTTTGCATGTTCTTCCTGTGCTCGGGTGGGTTTCCTCCATTTACTCTGGTTTCCTCCCACAGTCCAAAAACATAAGCCCATAGGAGTGAGTTTGTGGTTGTGTGTGCGGCCCTGAGATGGACTGGGCCTGTTATAGGTGTACCCCCTGCCTTTTGCCCTATGTGTGCTGGGATAGATTTTTCACAACAGCAAATTTGAGCAAATTCATTTAATTTCTTTCATATTATTAATATATATGAAAGAGTAAAATAATAATAATACACACCATGTCTTCCAGTTGCATCTGAATCTGTCTATGGACTTCAGCCATCTGAAAGAGTACATCCCCTAAACAGCAAAAAAGAGAGACAGAAATCTATGTAACTTTGAGGCATGTACGCATTCTCCACCATCTACATGCATGCAGGTCCAAGCTGTGTTACGCAAATATAAAAAGAGAAAGAAGAAAAGGAGGTAGAGAGAGACTGATTGATGAAGAAACCGGAAATAATAAATAAAAACTAAGAGCTATAAACAGGTTTTGTCATTAAGCAAATACAAGATTATACAAATTATAATGATAATCACAGCAACAAAAGCTTTTCACAGTAGCTGGAACAAATATAAAACAAAAACAAAAAAACAACAACAACAAAGCAGAAGCAGCACATTATTTTTACCAGCACATTGTTTTGCATAATGTGAACATTAGTCTTAAACAACAAAGCTATATGACAGTCATTCATGCATCCGAGAGGTGTGGGGTCTCGGTGAGTGAGGTATGCAGGGTACCTACACGCAGCTTCTTCTGATTATGCAGTGCATTGTGAAACAAAAAAAGAAAAGAGCTGGTTTAAGAAAAAAAAAGAAGTACAGTATAGCAGTTCACCTGGAGAAACTAGAAAAGAGAGAAAACATTTCCCCAGGGATAAAACAACAGACAAACAGAACACCCCCCCACACACACACACAAACCGTTTTCACTCATAAACACAGCCAAAGCTGCCTTAATATGGACCAGAGAGAGAGATCTAACACAAGTATTGTCTTTTACATCTTTGCAAGAAAAAAAATTTGTTGAAGTTTTACCAAGATATGTATGAAATAATCAAAAATATTTAATTTAACATATTGTGCAAGGTGGTCTAGGAAAAAAACCTGCATAATGTTAAAATGTATCGTCTTTTCCTACATTTTTCTTTTTCGCACTGTATTCATACACATCAGCTTTATGACAATAATTCTAAAAAACAAATTACAGATTTGCTTCCTACAAAAATTATAAATTTTTTTAAAAGCCAGGTTAACAAATAAGAGGTCTGCCTACAGATGTCCTGTTAGCTAAGTGTGAAATGTCAGGCTTTAATCAAGCTATTGATCACCTACTGTATGTAAATTAATTAAATATTAAATCTGTCTGACACTGGGTATTTTAGATTCTGAAGCTTTAATATGGGTCAAGAGACATCAGAAAGAAAAATTTTTAGTTCATATGAAGGAAATTCCAAGGCCTACAAACACTCATAAAAGTGGGCTCACATTTAGGCTTATTAATTCATCCATTCGGTGGCACAGTGGCATAGAGGTTAGCACTGTCACCTCACAACAACAAGGTCCTGGGTTATATATATATAAGCACATTGATGCATACTGATTACATGCTACTTCATGGTACAGAAATGTTAATAAACAGTGTTCTTGATGTGACAGTCTGCCCTGTCTAAGTCCGTATTAATCAGGTTTTGGCTGGTTCAACACTGTTTTGGTAAGAAACAATCATTAGTAGACACTATGTTCCTTACAGGAAAAGGTGTTTACATACAAGGTCAAGGGAGCACACACGTAAACACACACACACGTAAACACACATACATAACCTCTTCACACACACAGAAATAACCAACAAAAACATGTGCCATATCTCTCTACCTCCATTTCCAGATTAAGTCAGAGTGTTTGTTGGAAACTGGTGTGTGTTTGTGTATGTAGTGTTGTATTAAAGCACACAGCAATCACTTCTACCTTCTCCTATCTGTTCCTGTCTCCCAACACAGAGCAAGAAGAGGCTTGGACTAATGGCTCTATCTTTCACTAAAAAGTGGGTTTCTATAAGGAATGTCACTGTGTGCTGTTTTCCTATTTACACAAGACCTGTGTATTATTATTCCACACTAACATGCATCTAATCTGCTCTAAATTTCAGAAGCAATCTTAAGTGGTGAGTTTACAGATGAGATACAGAAGAACTTAGTGGTCTTAGATAAACCAATATGGTAAAATCATATGAGAAACTGCTTTATCAACAAATCATACATTTGCCACAACCAGTTATTACACAATCGATAAACTTAGCCTTGTTCACATAGTTTGGTAGTGACATTGCTCTAACCAACAAACACAGTTTATTTCCAGTTCCATTGTCTCACTTTTTCATATTTAAATGTATTTTAATTGAAGAAAAAAGCACTTAATATAAGGTGATGGTGCTTTTACACCCAATTATACACAAATTAAAAGTAGGTAATCCAAATAGGAGTGTAATTTCGAGAAGCTGAAGGAAAATTTGATTACGTGACTGTAATGCGACAAATGAACTCACAGAATGAAAACACAGACCCTAGGGCTATGGTTTATATCCTTTTATATCTAGGAATATTTTTTTTTCATAATTTACTCAGTTGGATGTAAATTATAGAATAAAAATTATTTTAATGACACAGTAATGTTATATGACCATTAATGTCCTATATGCAATAAAGTGGTGCCCAGGAATCAAGGATTACCACTAGGGAAAAAGTTTAATACCAATACTAATGCCGTGCAGTGATTGATTAAATGGATAAGAAGCTGAGTTGTTCATTGAAAGACCAGAGTTTAGACCCCACCACTGACAAGTCTGCCATTGTTGGGTCTTTTAGCTGCACCTGTGCTCTGACCTCAACTCACTAAAAAACACATGTATATAGTCAGTTTGGCTGACAAATAAGGTAGGCCATTTGGAGGGGAGAGATTACCTTAGGGACCTCTGAGACTTAAAATAACCCTATGGATTAAGGCTAATACACAGCAGGTAAAGCATAAGGTAAAGCCAAGGAAAGTAAAGCACAGGACAGATGTGTGATTAAGAGTCTGATCGTTACTAAAGTCCATACTGTGTGGATAATTAACATTTTTTTTCAGCCAAAATTAATCCAAAATCACACACAAACAGTAATTAAGAACAGAGCACAGAAGGCATCACCCTCAGATATAATTTTTCACCTACTTTGTCCTCCCTGTTTTAAAATCGTATACTCAAGCTATTGTTTTCAGTCATGATCAATGATCAATGATCAATGATCTAATTCCAATTTACCTGCTCCTCCTTCCCTCTCTCCACTCGCATTAATCTGCTTACTGATAATCAGCACTGATCCTGCAGCCAAAGCTTATGGGGCCTTCAGCATAGTGTGGTTCGGGCTTAAGGGGTAGGCGCAATTAAAATCTAACCAATTAAAGTCGATAGCCAAGGCCAGGCATTCAGCCAGCCATTGGCGGCGTCAGGCTCTTCTTTCTGCAGGGATGGAATGTGGACCAGGCTTATTTGAAGTACTGCAAGATAATTCTGCTTTCTACATAGTGAATGAAAATGAAAAAAATGAGACCTTATGAAAGGGTAGTGAATGGTTTGACTAAAAATAATAAGTCCCATTTAGGGATTAAAAAATTTACCAGAGAATTTACCAGAGAACCCACTCTAAGAGCTTTCTCTGTTTCCCAGAGAATCATTTATTATTTCTTGACTTGCTACCCGTAGCAGAAAAAAACACTTGTAAGACTTGTCAGGGTTCAATAGTAACATCAAGTTGCCAGTAACTAAAATATAAAAATATAAAATATCTAAAATATTTTTCTTTTACCTGACAGAGCTATTTGTTTCTCTTGAAAGCTACTATCTTATGAGAACCAATGCCTGCTTTCTCTTTCTGTACATGTAAAGTATTTATTTCCTGCTTTTTTTTTAGCTTACTACCAGCATTCATTTTATTATTCTATCCACTTGCTCATATTTCGGCTTGATATTGATTAACCTTCCATTTCCCCCTTTTTATAGCCCTGAAATTCACTACTCTACCTTCTTCCTCAATTCCTCGCATGTGACCTTGGTGGAGATAATAAAAGTGGACAGTATAAGAATCATGCAGCACACAGATGCTACTGATAAGCATAAGCACCTTATTACCAAGCAGGAGACATAATCACATTCAGGGTTTGTTGTTTTTCCAAAGCTGTATAGTGGGACAGGTGTAGATGTGCCATTTACCAGCATCCTATTTTAAGACTCTTTAAAGGAAAGCCTGCTTGAATTCTTAAGGCTTGTATAAAACAATTGTAGAGTTCTAAATATGGTTTATACATGTTTTTTACATTATATAAAGTAAAAACACAGCATGCAATTTTGATGTCAAGCTTTGGAGCTGTTATGGCTCAGTGATTAGTGGGGGTGGGCTGTTACCAAAAAGATTGTTGAATTTATTTCCACTGCTAACCCCAATATAAGAAGATACACATTTATCTTCTTCTAAATATGGATTTCTGCCTTTTGGCTAAACATGCCTGAGAATAATAAAACAAGAAAAATATATTTAAAAAAAATTAAGTTACCACTACGTTAAATTTAGGCATTTTTTCAAAGTTATCCATCATATTTTAAAAAAAAAACACTGATAAGATGAATCACCATTATTTTAGATCTTAATCCCGTGGGGTTAAGACAAAATACAGAGATGTAAAAATCCACTAGCTCTGAGCTTCTCATTTTCTTCAAGTGAGAGAAAAAACACCAGAGAGTTTTTATCCACACCTGCAGGTGAACACCAGCATGTGAGCTAATAAAAGTTCCAGTCTGTTTTGCACATCTGTTAGATTCCTCTTGAGCTGAGAGCATCCTCAGCAGCGGCTGTGATTATAACACCATGTTATTATCTGGAATATTCCCTCAACACACTTTTGCCTGCTCTCTGAAAATAGCTAAGCCTTAAAACTTTATTTTAGCTAATTTATTTTCAATAGTTGGAGATCTGCATTACTAAACAACTTCATTTACTGTATATGAGCAAAGTTGAAATTTTCTTGAAAAAAACACTTTTTTTCCCAAAGAAGTAGAAGACCAAGAAGTCAAATTTTTCAGTTTAACCATTTACAAAAACACTGTACAAATATTTAAATCCCTGTCATATCCCGGAGATAACTCACTTAAAGGTGCCATGTGCACTGTTTCTTCATACAAAACGAATAGAAAAAAACAAAAAACTCACATACATTATGTTAAATTCTTTCAAGTTCCCCTGTGGGCTCTGATGATGCAGGTTCATACGATTATTTAAGTTACACTGTTGGCATTTGGTAGAAGCTCATATTCAGAGCCACATACATTCTTCTTCTAACCTGCTAATTTCCTAACTTGGAGTCACAGGGGTATGCTGGAGCCTATCCCCGCAAACATAGGGTGAGAGGCAGGGGTACATCCTGGACAGGTCACCAGTCCATCGCAGGGCCACACATAGACGAACAACCACACAATTTAGAGTCACCAATCAAGCTAATGTGCATGTTTTGGACTCTGGGAGGAAACCCATGCAAGCGCAGGGAGAACATGCAAACTCTGCACAGAAATAGCAGGGAATAGAACCCATGACCTTCTCGCTGTGAGGCAAACATGCTAACTACTACACCGCCATCTATTTTTTTTTATCAAGCTAGGCAGTTTATTGTTAAGAGCCCTACTTAGGAGCTCAGCAGTGGCAACTTGGTGTTAGTGTTAAGGACTAAAACCATAACATTTTGATTAGCACCCTAACACCTTTACTGCTTTGCTACTAATTATAAAGATAATAATAAAGAAAGCAAACAAACAGCAATGATGACATTTTCCAGAGTGGATTTAAAATTGTCATGCTAATAACTTGACCGGATTTGGGCTCTGATTGGTGGTTGGTTTGATAGGTGTTGTAGAAGGTCACTCTGCAGGAAAGTGTTCATTCATTCATCGTCTATACCTGCTTATTACCAAACTCGGGGTCACAGGGTCTGCTGGAGCCTATCCCAGCACACATAGGGCGAAAGGCAGGGGGTACACCCTAGACAGGTCAAGCAATACAATGTAAGCTATGAATACAGGTTAAAATTATTCATTAGCTTGTCTTAATTCATTTTTTCTAAATGAGAAAACCTCAAGATTCTGTCCTGGAAACAGTTCTGGGAGAGTAATGCAAATATGGAAGGACAGTGCATCACAGGACATCATTCAAACACACGATTAGACTTTTGTTCACATCTTAAATTAATTTAAGTATGCAAGACCCAAACCAATCCAGGGTAAATATTTGGAGAAGTGACACAAATAATGACAAAAAACGAAATAAGGAAATAAGATCTTCATTAAACATGTGAACATTGCAAAAATGGAAATAGTGGAAATAATGGAAATAGAAATGGTGCTACAAAACAGCTAGGGAAAAAACCTAGGTGGAAGAAAATGGAGGAAAGAAACTCCAGACTACTCACATGCAAAACATTACTTCTCGCCTGTTAGCTATTTAATTAGTAGAGATTTTTACCTACAGCATGATAAATTGACACTTTAAATGATGGTAGATGTCTTAAGTTACTAAAGACATGTCAACAGTGCCAAATGTAATAACTGCTGTACTACAGTATAAGGGAAAAAAGCAATGTGTTGCTGAAAGTTCACATTTAGACTGTCTGTGGTCATTTTTTTTATCCTGTTAGTGAATGTAAACCTCTGATTAAGGGTTTTAATTAGATCTTTGTTGTACAGGCATTCACTAGCAAAGCGTCTATTCCAAGGTGGAAATGAACAGAAAATATCACCATATTATCTGGAATCTCATAGGAGGCTGTGGAAATGCTGCATTAAAAGCTCAACATCAATAAAGCACAGTCACTACCCAGGATGCTGACCATATTTGGGCAGGAGAAAGCCGGAAGCTGCTTAGTATCCCACACACTCATGCAGCGGGCAGGAGGCAGACAATGCAGGCTAAAACTGACATCACCAAAAATCCATTTTGGGACACTGCTCTTGTGAGCTCTTTCACGCCTCTTTCCCATTTTGCCTTTCTCTGTGGAGGAACAGAGTGTACTAAGGCGCGAATGTATGTATGTGTGGGGGGGCTCTATTTTTAAAGCTGTATTCTCCTCAGGAAGGCTACATTCTTGCATTTGTCCAGAGGTGATGAGAATTGGAGGTACACGCACCTTCTTTTAAACATTGAGGTTACACAAGGGACAGGAAGAACACACCAGTGTGTAACAAGATGTGTACAGTCTTTACTTTACAGTTTTCTTGGTAACTATTTAGTCCTGACCCATAAATTGTGTTTTTCCTCTCCTACAAATTAATGGCATATTAGTTATCCTATGAAATACAAAGTATTCATCACACCAATCTTATTCAAGAAAAATTGATGCTTATTTACTCAGCATGGCCAGAGCATCACATTTTTAATGCCATTCTTTTTTTCATCATTTTTAGGCAGGAACATGACTAAAACCACACCCATTCTGCACTGCTTATAAAACAGATTTCTGGGGGAATGGCACAAGTGTGTGCCCCTAAAATCGTCTTAACTCTGCAGAGAAAGACACAGAGCCTGGGATTCGAACCCAGGACCTTCTTGTTGTAAGGCAACCATGCTAACCACGCCACCGCGCCGCCCTACCTAAATCTATTTTACTGGAAAACTCCATTACAAGGGCAGCACGGTGGCTTATTGGTTAGCACAGTTGCTACAGTTTAATTCCTGGGCAGGGGCCTAATTCACCAAATCACCAAAATCACTGAAATTCTCCTCGATTGTCTATAGAAGTGACCTATAGAAGTGACCGTGTGCGTGTGTGTGTGTGTATGGTACCAAAGCAGGAGAATCATAAAATAATCCTAAAAAATATACAATCAATTTTATTAGGTCATATTATAAGAAGTGGCAGCTCAGTGGTTAAGATGTTGGGCTGCTAGAAGGAATCTGATTCCAGCACCAACAATTTACAATTGAACTGCTGAGCCCTTGAGCAAGACCCTACTCTATACTCGAATTGCTTAGTTGTATAAAAAGAGAAATGTAAGACGTTCTGAATGAGGGTGTCAAATGTGGAAATGTAAATGGTAATATAATAAAACTGTAAATTGTAATCGAATTAATCTCATAAATTTCTCAGCATTTTGTAACTGCTCCGCATCTTAATTTCCCCAGATTTTTATTCATTCTGCCCTCCCTCCTCTCTCTCTCTATGCATGGAATGTAAAATTGGACCACTAGGGTGGGATGTACACTTACAGTGCTATCAGGCTACTATTAGCATTTTCTAACATGTTCCACTGCACCTTAAAGAAATCTAAAACACTGCCATAGCCACATACCACAAATAGTTAGGAGAAAGGATTGTAATAATATTTGTAATTTGTTTGATAAAAAGCAGAGTCGTCTGTTGTATATATTTAAATTACTATTATTAAAAATACAGGCCATACTATAAAAACCAATATTTCCCTTACCAATGTTTGGCTTGCTGATATTATTAAGTATTGGTCTATAGACAAGAACATTTTGCACTCATATTAAATACATGTGTCCGACTGAATGAACTTTGTCTATGTTGCAATATCAGTCATGGAAAGATAAAATTGTCGTCAATAATCTAATTTAAGATATATAAAGGAATGGCAAATGTGGTCCTGCAGTTACCCTTTTGGATGAGAAAAAAAATTAAGGCTTTTTTGCCCAAAAAGCACATATATGTATATACATATATAAGCGCATATCAAATTCACAGTGTTTGTACTTTTAGAGTCACACTATGAATTATAAATCAGTTATTTCCATACAAATTCCAGAAGGTATATGGAGACTTTTGCAAAGTCCTGGGTACAGCATGGGGCACTACAGCTATATTCTATAACTCACCAAGGTCCTTAGAGCCGTGACTCTCGCTGGCCAGTTCACCCATCCGGACCAGTGCATCGAAGTAGCCTTTTGCTGCAAATGTCACACCTGAAAACATGGAAGCATTTGGGACATCAGAAAAGGGAACGTTCTTAATCTCTATGACCCTCGGGCATCCCTACACCCGGAATGGCTTCCTTAACCTATAGGGACAGGTGTTGAAAAAAACTATATTCCATGATGGAGAGCTTGGGGCGGCTTGGGATTGGGCTGCAATGCACAAAAAAATTTAATGTGAAAAAATGGCTAATCTATGCTTCAGATTTATTTGTCTTGCACACAATTGCCAAAAAGATGTGGCAGTTAATAGGCAGGCTGACTGAAATTAAAAAATGGTGAATATTTTAGCAGAGACCAAAGGATTCTATGGGATATCAAACTGGTTCAGGAAATCATAGAAATAAAACTCATATTTTATGTGGGGTATTTTTACACTAATGAAAGAATCTGCAGTGCAGCATAATCTACAGCTTGAAATGAAATGGCGAATGGAAGCGTATGCAAGCTCTGTTGGCCTGTTGACTCATCATCCACCATGATGTAAAGCCATGATAAGCATGTCCTGGTTCAGAGTAGATAAGAGTTTTTTTTGCTTCAAGCCTATTTAGCTTAACACATGTTGAGGTAAGTGTCCTTATGGAAAACGTGAGTTTCCAGAGAATTTAGCTGAAAGCAAATGAATTGTCTTAAACCACCAGGACAAAATAATTTTGGCCACACAACGTCCAAGGATATAAACCATATTCAATTGCAAGATTCAGAAGCACAAAGGGTTAATAGAGTCAACAGTTAATAGGTAAAATTGAAGTAAAGCAACCGGCAATAAAATGTCACTTAGCTTTGAGGTTAAAATACAGGCTACTTGCTGCAATCCTTAAAAATACTTTTAAAAAAATAAATAAAAATTGCAGATGAGATGAATCAGATGTAAATAAAAAAATCATTAATTTTTTTAAAGGTCCTTCTGTACCAATGACGAAAGTGATTTCCATGATATTCAATTCAGATTTTAAGAATACTATTGAAGAGCCCGCTGAGGCTTGTGTATTAGTACAGGATTTTGGTTCTCAGTCTGGGGGATTTGCTTTATTTACTATTTGACTGAATGATCCTTTCAACCCACAGTGGCACTGGCCCAGGCTGGGCTGGCATGATGAAAAGCAATTCCCTCTTTGGGCTTTTACACTATTTTTAACTAAACACAGTTTTATGTGAACACACATGTCCGCAAACACAAAGTTATTTTCTGAACACTGCATAGTGCACAATCATTTTTAACAGTAAGTAAAACATTTACAATAAATATAATTATTAATAATTGTATAATACAAAATTATAATTGATGATTTTATAACATATATGACACTATAATGCCAAAGGTTTGTGGTCAGCTGAGCATCACAAACACATGCGATTTCAAACATATTATTCCAAATTTATTCAAATTTACTTTATTTGACGAAGCTCTAATCCTCTAGTAAGACTTTCCACTACAATGTAAAGCTTAAATGTGAGATTTCTCTTTATTCAGCTACAACAGTATTAGCAAGACACTTGTCTGGGTGCAGTTGGTATTCCAGTTCATCCCAAAGGTGTTAAGTGGTGTTAAGATCAGGACTTATTATAATAGTGCACCATGTCATAATGGAGACCAGGTGCTTTGTGTTTAGGGTCATGCTGAAACAGTGTTGGAGTCTCTTAAGTCACACCACAACCTTTTTTCCTGTTTTGCTTTAATTAGGTTTTTTGGTTTTACAATTTATACAAAAACCGACATGACCTGATTGAGAGAAACGTCACTCCCTATAAATTTGTAGGTTTGTCCTGGATACTCAAGTGCACTGTTCCCTTTTTCGTTCTCTTTTATGAGACTGCGCTAACTTACATTGCCACCTGGCCCACTTCTGCCTGCTCTGTGTTCCACTTTGCCTTCCTTTTTTTTAGTATCATGGTGTTGCCTCTTTCATGATGACTGTCTCTGGTCCACATCCAAACTGTGCCTCTTTCATACAACCCGGAAACAAAAACACTTAGACAATGTGACACAACGGTTTATGAAGCCATGCACGAGTGAGAGGGATGCCAGGGGGTGCAAATGGATTTTGATATGAAACAGTTATTGACGATTTCAATACAACAGTGGAAGCCTCCACACAAATTAACATTTATTTTAACATACAGTACATTTGGAACATGTAAACAGCATTGAATTCCCATAAATAAAAATAAGTAAGAGAAAAAAGCGTTAATATTATCTGATGATATTCAGATTATAACCGCACCTGCTGAACTTAAAGCTTGATTAAGAAATTAGCAAGACAAAGGAAACATCCTTTATATACACTTGCAAGTGACCAAGCAAGACAGCTGGACAAATACCTGTGACAGAAAAAAATTAATTATACTCAATTGATTGCGATGTACTCACTAGACAAAGCCTTTTCGTACGTCTTTCCCATGGCTACAAAGTTCCTCAAGCAAGGGTTGAACTGCTCCATGATGGACTGAAAGAGACAAAAAGAGGTTTCAGTAAACATACAGGCAGTTAAAACTTACACATGTATAACTATTAACAGAAAAAAAGGCCTCCTTAAATCACCCATACAGTCAATGTTCAAAATATAACACAAACCTTAAACCTAAGCATTTTGTGATAATGTAGTGCAAAACATGACCTAAATTGCTCATTTGTATAATAAAGATGAATGTAGGTCTTTTTGGATAAGGGAATCTGAATCTCGATTCCCAGGCACTTGGTCTTTTTGTGCGGAGTCTGCATGTTCTCCCCGCACGTGTGTGGGTTTCCTCAGGGTCTACTGGTTTCCTCCCACCTTCCAAAAACATGTACATTAGGTTGATTGGTGAATCTAAATTGCCCATAGGAGTGAATGTGAGTGTGTGGTTGTCTGTATGTGGCCTTGCGATGGACTATGTCCAGGGTGTACCCCCTGGTTCTTGCACTATGTGGTTCAACAGTACATATCTGCTTCATTTCACATCTTTAGTGATTGCGGGCAACTATAAACCTGAGATGCAGAGAAAACAGGTTTTCCCCGCAAAAGTCTCTGCAGTTGATGATTGAAGACACACAGATCTCAAATGACTCATACACGCACTTAATCAAAGGTAGGCACTCAAACACAGTAGAATTGTTTAGGATGAAGTGAGGAGGCACAAGGTTGCGTGGTAAACCACGCTCCTTCGCTGACTCACCCGAGCCCACGTTTACAGCTGCCCTTTCGAGTCCATTTGTTCCATCTAAAACCCTTGAAATAAAAGGATGCTTTGCATACCATTCAAGCATCCTGAATAATTAGAATTATTTCCCTCTTGATCTTCTGCTGCTTGCAAAATAAAGCCTAAACTTTTCTTTATACAAGTGATCTAATCCTCTTTTCACAGGCTTTTTCTGTGGTGTGGCAGATTTAGGCTAAAATCTGAACAGACAATACAGAGCACTTTAAATTAGAGGATTTATGAACTAAAACTGGGGAGATAAAACATTTTTTGATAAATTAGCAAGGTTTTACATGCTTAAATTGTAGCAAAAAGTTAATATGAGGATTAGAGTCAACATAATAGAGCCATTTGGTTTTTGAAGTAAAGCTGTTGGAAAACTAAACTGGTTCAATGACTTCTAGAGTTGTACTTCAGAGAACTGAGAAAACAAGATTCAGGTAAAGACAAAAAGAAAGTAAAAAAACCATGAATTAAACAAGATGATAGATTTAATCTCTCACAAAAGTGTGTAAACTTTCCATACTTATTAAAAAGATATATTTTTTAATGAAAACTATTTTCCAAGATCCCCAGATGACACCCCACTTGATTTTATTGTTTGCAACATTTAAAGGCCATGCTGTATCTGGGAAAGATACAAAACATAAATCTCAAGGAAGGTACAACAACGTTGTTACAAGCATAACCCTAGCTGTGCATATACGTGTTCTTCAACAGAGGAGGACGCAAGTCCAAAATGACACACATCAAAACAATGATGGTCATGGAAAGCAAACTATATAAATTAAAATGTTTTTTCAGTAAGTATGGAAAGCTTTGGAACACCCTGTATAGTTTATTTGCAATAATAAATAATGTTTTTAAATACTTTTAAAGCCTTATAAATCCAACAAGACAATGTTAGCAATACATGGTTTTAATCTATAGCTACAGTCACCAAATGATTATAATGACATAGAAAAAAAATAAAGTGAAAAACCATAAAACTCCAATTTAAATTTTTACTGCCTGCTCCGTTCTCATTTAAGTGCTCATCTATTGGCTGTTTCACAAAAGAAGCTCAGCTGAGTCTTTTTTCCAGCTGTGATAATTAGCCTAACAACCCTGGCTGCTGGCAGCCGGCTGTCTAAGAGCACGCTTTTAAAAGATGAAACCCACTAATAATCTGGAAAGCACACAAAACTGTTAAGGGCTAGACTACAAGAAATCGTGAATTTGGCTTTACAGTTGCACAGCTGATCACAATTCAGACTCCAGACAAAAGTAGAGTCATGTTTCCTTGTGTTGCATTCATGCATGACTGACATAAAGGAAAAAGGACATACACAAGGAAATACAGGCCGACGGATACTCTCAGGAATTAGATTAGCGCTCAGCATTTGTGGTTAGATAAGATTGAATGAAAGTTATTAAGAAAAACTAAAATGAATCTGTAATACAATAACCCTAATAAAATACCTACACTAATAATTTTACTGAACGACTTTCATACATTGATCTTCTGTAGCTGCTTATTCCATAACTCGGGGTTATGGGGGCCTGCTGGAGCCTATCTCAGCGCACATAGGGCTAAAGGCAGGGGTCCACCCAGGACAGGTCGCCGAGTCACCAACCTAATGTACATGTTTTTGGACTGTGGGAGGAAACCCAAGTATCAGAAACAGACCTACAAAAGTGAGGAAAGGACATGCAAACTACACACAGAAACACCCCTTGCCGGGGAATCATTCATGAGACCTTCTTGCTGTAAGGCGACTGTGCTAACCACTACGCCACCCTACTTAACTATGTCAATTTATTAAAATATGATTAAGTCAATGGTGCTTTTGAGGTCAAGTGTACGAGCTAGTGATCTGAGCTTTGAGCCTAAATGCTTGTCACTTGACTCTTCCTCTTTACATACTTACAATGTCGCTATGATTGAGTCAGCAATGTCATTTCTTACACAGACCACACGCAATTTTTATGTCTTGCTTTGTGCCCACCACTAGGGACATAATGCATAGGATATAATGCCATGTGATATAATGTAAGAATATAGGAAATTATTTATTTTGTTTAGGCAGATAAAAGAATAATTTGGCAGATTTAATATACTAATCTACTAAAAGTCTTTATCTTGCATGTTACTAACTTATTATGGTCTGTATAAATTTGATGCTATTTTACTTTTATTTATATAATACTGTATATGAGATTAGTTCTGGCATGTGACCCTATAATGTATTTTATATTTCATCCTCTTATGTGCACTGGGGTAGGCTCCAGCAGACCCCGTGACCCGAGCTAGAGAATATACATTACTTTGTATAAAATCTAAAGAAATATATAAACAAGATTGTTAAAACCATTTTATATTTCAAGGTATATTTCAAGCTGTACCTCTCATCTGTTTCCGTCAGGGGTCGCGACATTCAAATGTCTACCTCCGCCTAGCATTCTCTTTGCTCACTAACTTCATGTCCTCATAAGACACATCCATATACTTTCTTTTGACTCACTGCCTGCAGCTTTAACTTTTCCAGCGTCCTACTACCAATATCAGATGGTTATGATTGGTTAATTGAAATGTTGGTTCCCTGAATGTAAAATCTACAATAAACGTTAATCCGGGAAAACATCCTACTTGGCAAATCCACTGTCTTATATACACTCTCACCTTTCTTACAATTAAATATTTTGGTACTTAATTGTAGTTATTGTAAGGGGTTAATTTATTTATTTTTATTAAATCTAAATGCACACTTCATCATCAGTTAGCTAATTCAATCTCACAGAACAAAACACCAGTTTTAACCTCTGTCATTTTTTTCCTAGTATAGCTGTACATTTCTATTATCTATAGCACATAAAGCCATAGACCCAGCACCATCATTTTATTCCTAATTAAAAAAAAGGGGAGAAGTATTTCAGTAAAATCTGTTTCTTATATTATCTCATCAGGTTTTACTGATCAGTGAAAGCAATAGCATCTGCAGCAAGCACAGATCCCCTCTGGCTATAACATCCTCGCTCAGTTCTCGTGAGATTTAGTGTCGTGAACACACACGTATGCATGCTCCAATTGCCATTTCAACGCAGTTCTATTTCAGATGAGTTGGTATCTGCTGTGAGAGTGTGTGCCGCCTCTGCACAACTGCGACAGCATGACTCCCACCTTATTGAGGCGAAGGGGAAGACTTCTGTGCCCATATCTGGTCATGACGGAATTCCCCCGCAGTCTACTCGATCTATTCTTTAGTTTATTGGCATTCTCTGCACATTCCGGCTCAACCAATTCTGTATAGCCAGTAGGGGTGTTCAGATGGAGCATTGAAAGCAATCATTCGTTAACAAAACGCGAGGCAGCAGAGGAACCCCGTCTGCAGAAACACGTTTCATTCAGAGAAAAACAGCAGTGGCTTGTGTGCATCAGTCTGGAGAGTAAGACGATGCGCGCACACACACACACCTGTGTGGCATTGGAAAAATATAAGAAAATGGTAGCTTATGTATGTGCACACGCCATGGGGGACCAATTAAAGCTATTTGCTACCATCCTGCTGTTTTATTAAGGAAAAAACTATTTTGTGTAGCCTCCTGCATGTCGAATGAATTAATCAATTAAACACATTAAATACAACTCGCTTAGTCAGTAAAATATTACTATACATTACATGGCCTATAATAATCTCTTATTATTAATCACAGATTATTCACAGGGAGAATAAATATTTCTCTCTATTATTTCAGTAACTCCTTTAGTTCAATTCTGACAATAGTGAATATGAATAACTCTCTCTCTCCTTTGCCAGTCTTGTTTTATATTCCACCACACTGACCTTGACTGCCCTAATCTGCAATTTTAAACAGCACAGCAGCAAAAAAGATTAATCTCATCACTGGTCCTTCTTTGCACCAAATTAGTTTTTAACCCGGCTGCCAAAGGGGGCATATGAGTTTACAGACCAGACACATTCCAGCCGAAATGGCACCACTAAGACAAATCAAAGGCTTTGGTCTGGAAACATTACTTGATTTTGTTTTTTTTTTTACATACACATTTGTATTAGAAGTGTATAAAAGCAGATTCTGTAGACAATATAGTCAATTATATTGACAAAATAGTTAATTATATTTTAATTATGATTTTAATTTAATAAATGAAATCAAGCTATTAAACTAACTAGTCCAGGAACAACATTCATGAATGTAGACTTTTTTCATTAATGAAATTTAGAACTGCAATAGAGCAACATACTATAAAAGAGTTAAAGGGTTATTTAATTAGGTCACAACCTTTTAAAATGTATTGATCACAAGCCATATTTCATTTCATTTCATCTTCTTTACCCGCTTATTCCCGGGTAAAGGCTCTAGCAGATCACCATGGCCCCGAGTTAGGTTTAAAAAACGAACGAATTTTGCAGATGCCTTTTTAGCCAGAGCAACATACATTTATTTATTTAATGCAACTGGGGGTTAAGTACCTTGCAAGTCTACAGCAGTGGTAATTTGGTGTTGATGGGAATCGAACCCCAATATTCCAATTAGCAGCCCATCACCCTAACTACTGCACCACCACTTCTCTCTTGTTATTTATGCATATACGTAAGAACTAAATACATTTTACAGCACACACACACCATTTCTGGTCATGAAATTCTCACACAAACTAAAATGCGCATAAATGTTGTATACAACTGTTTAGAACAGCATATACAGTATTACATGTCATTTAAGTAGTTCATTTCATTTCATCTTCTGTACCCGCTTATTCTCGAACTTTCCGGGGTCACGGGGGTCTGCCGGAGCCTATCCC
>JAOTQW010000041.1:3006868-3017164 GCA_026260075.1 Sisor rabdophorus | reverse complement strand
ATATATACATACACACACACACACTTAATATTCAACCCTCAAAATAACCCCATCAGAGATAACAGAACAGCTTGAGTCCACAGTAACACAGAGTAAATGCATCACAAATTCGGAACGGAAATCTCACTTCATTCACAATCTAAGCAGTAACCAGACTGAGAAGTTTATACTCACCCTCTGGTACTCAACAGCTTCCTGGGTCTCATCCATGATCCTTTCTACTTCTTCAATAGACATCACCTACATTGAAAGGAAATAGGATTTAAAAAAGCTAAAACAGGCTATATAATACCTCTACAAGTTAGCAGTAAAAAAAACTTAATAATTAAAAAAAAAGGCAAAATTACAGTTTCATACAATTTTAGTAACACACTATAGTGCCAAAAGTTTGTGGTCACCTGAGCATAACAAACACATGCATCAAACATCCAGAGTTATTCAAATTTTGTAATTTGATTAAGCTCCACTCTTTTTTAGTTAGACTTTCCACTACAATTTGAAGCTTGAATGTGAGATATGTCTTTATTTAGCTCCAACAGTATTTGTGAGATCAAACACCAACAGCAGGTAAGGAGGGTCTGGAGTGCAGTCGACATTCCAGTTCATCCTAAAGGTGTTTAGTGACATTAAGATCAGGACTGCTAAACACTTGTGTTTTTATTCTTTAATAACACTGCATGAGATGATGGAGCTCAGGGGTTTTGTGCTCAGGCTCACTGTCATGCTGAAACAGTGTTAGAGTCTAAATTATTTCTTTACCGCTACAACATACAAAAACATTCAAGACAACTGTGTGCTTCCATATTTGTAGGAATTTTAAAAAGGCATAAGATGTGAATCCGATGGTCAGGCAACCACAAATCTTGGGTATTATAGTGTATATGTAAGGGCAAACCCATAAAGCACTTAGGAAATAGGAATAGGAACACAGGAGTCAATACACACCTCGTGCATTTTCTTTAGGCAGTCGTTGCCAACCTTTAGTCCTTCAATGACCTTTATTTCTATCTGTGCAAATTCAATGTCTTGAACCTGGAGAACGAAAAAAAAAGGGAATAGCTTGGATCAAATAAAAACATAGAAAAGGATGTAATTACTTAAAACAATACTACATAATTTAACAGGCTTGAGTAACCAGGCTTTTTAATTTATTTTGATTAGCCCCAAATTAGACTTCGCAACTGATAAAAAAAAAGCAGAATTATAGAATATAGCTAAAATATTTTCATACGATAGTAATTTGTAACTAGGCAACAATATTTAGGGGTTTGATTATGTAATCAAACACTATATTGAGAATTTTTAAAAAAATGTTTTAATATAAATGTGTAAAAAAAATTTAAACCAACAGGGATCATTTGTATTCCACATTTTCTACCCAATTAGTTTGCCTGCCACCAACCATGACACCTACTGTAGAAAGCTGGTTACTCATGCTGTATCAGAAGCACACACAGTACCAGACAGGGCCAAAAATTGCTGTTAATAATTATACATCATCCCTCCCACCCAGAGTACAACCAATTTTGCTCTTTAGGCTCCCAAAACCCAGATGGCTGGTCCCCCGCCAGGATTAGTACTCGTGATCTCTTGACGATGGAGTAAATAATTTCTTTAAAAACCTTTACAATCACCAAAGGCTAAAAATCTAAAACTGCATTTACACTGCAGGTATCAAGAAAGATAATTCAGATTTTCCCGATGAGGTACAGATGGGATATGATCCACAACCTTGTAAGAACATAAATTCAGATTTTCAGATCGGTGTCAGGAACCATATTTTGTTGCGGAAGTAAATTGGATATAAATGTGAGCATTAAAGTAAGCCATGTGAGCAGTCAATGAATAAGCGTCAAATTACATTAGGTGGACACAGATTTGATTTATGTACATTCGTCCAGGCTGCAGCAAGGCTCTCTTCATTTTTTTTTGTCTAAAAAGCTTTTTGTGTCTATGTTTTTGTGTCTAAGTTACTAAATATTAATTTAATGTCCATTTATAATTTTATCATTTTACTTTCTATTCCAGTCAGTACGTCTACCCTAGGTTGTTTTTTCTTCTATATTGTAAATGCAGATTCTAGTCAGTTTTCAAAGATATAGTCACAATATCTCAATTGAGCATCGAGATCTGCAGTGTAAATGTGTCTTAAAAGAGACAAACTGTGTTATTAAACATATGCACTGACCTATTATACAAAAATAAATGCTTTTGATCAAGATCATCTTTTGGCTGTAGTACATGCTTTTTCAACATATCAGTTGAAGTTTATTTAATTATTTTATATGCAGTGATTCATTTGATTTACCATCCGCTCCAGGTTGCTTATCTGGTTCTCAGTCTTGTCCAGAAGTTGCTCCTGGAAGCGTTTCTTTTTAAGCAATAGGAGAGCCTTTCTGCAAAAAAAAAATACTTTCTCTTCTAAACTTGGGAGACATTTGTACAATGCAAATACAGATACAGTATTTACTGCACCAATTACAGTCTACTGATGCCATTCAATGGATATGCTTTCTTTACACAGAGTGTAAAAGCCAAGATGTGTAAAAATTATATACAATTTTTGAATCATTGCGAGAGGAGGACACATGTTGCAGGAGATCCTAAGCAGGGCTCTATGCTGGGGACCGAAACATTTGTGTTTTGTTTTTTCCGCTACTATCTCTAACCAAAATTATTAAGGATGTTTCATTTTGTTTTCGAGAGCAATATTTTAAAATATAACACCAGAAACAAATAGAATTTCACTTTTAAGGATTTTTGTTATTCCTTGTGTTAAGATCTTTCGGGGTGAATGGGAACACTGTTAATATGTTCCTAAATAAATTGAAGCCACTTCACACCCATCATAATGCAGCCATTAACCAGGGACTGTAAAACTGAGACCATACCAGGGACTGTGTGATAACTGAGCTCTGTCCACATCCTTAAGCTTACAACGCAGGGCTGTAGAATCATAGAGATGCCACCTAATAAACCCTTTTTTATATAAAAAAAATGTTTTTAAGGTAAGTATAAAAATGCTCAAAGACTTGTGTGGGGGCTTTGTATAAAATATAATTCCAAGTTAAAAAAGGGCCATTTGGCATTTCTAAGGACAGTTTGAATGTCTCAATTCTGTTCTTAGTCACATAGTCGAAGAATGAGATTGGAGCTAATGCTCTGGGTCCTTTTGCTCTTCTTTCTCTATGCTTTTACTCTATTGGGGCTCTCTTCTTGGGGCTTTGTCTTCTGTCCCTCTCTTAACCTCAGGTAGAATTTAACATACACACAGTCTATATATTGTCTATATTTGATTATATTGTAACCAATTTAAGTGTGACCAACTTTATACATAGACACATGTATACTCACTCTTTTTTGCCATCTTTCAGCAGCTGCTTGGCCAATAGTCTCTCCCTCTCCAGCTGAAGGTTGATCTTTTTCTGATACTGCTTTAGTTTATCTCTCTGCTGCTTCAGTTGCTGCATTAAAAACAAAAATGTCCTTAAACACATCCTTACAACTATAAACAGTAATAAAACTAGTTAGTTTAATTGTATATTCACATACTTGGTATTTTATCAGATTATATCATCATATACAAGCATAATCTAGGGAAATCTGCTCATCTCAGATCTGGACATAAATAAGGACTATTCCAGCTAAACTGAAAGTTAAATTCACACCACCATTGTGGTAGGAAGTGTGTGCCATCTCGCAAAGAATAGTCAACAACACTGGTAACATCTAATAGTGATTTTTAATAAGCACATTCTAACGTTTAAACCCTATCAGCAATTTCGTATTGTTAAAAGACTAATGCAACAAGTCCAATAAACCATTTTTTACATTACTTTTTCTTTTTTTATAACAATTCTACAGAATTGTCTTTCAATGTATTAGGAAAGGGAAAGAAAATATCAGTGTAAAAAGCACTAATATTTATGATAATAAAACAACAGTAATGATAATTTGGATTAAAATCATGATAAGAAGAAACAAAGAAGGGAAAATTTCAAGAATTAATCTGTATAAATTACTATTAATTATTTAATTTTACAGACTGAATAAATAAAAGTAAAATACCTGTAGCAGAATAACTTTTGGCTCACTTTTACACGATATTAAAACATTTCGCTATCAAATTTATTTACAATGAAAGCTAAATTGCGAGATAACTTTAGCTATGACTTGCCAACTAAACATTAATTCATTCATTTTTTTATTTATTTTCATGCATACATCTTCTATAGCCGCTTATTCCACAAATTTGGGGCATCGGGCCAATGGAGCCTAGCACACAGTGCAAGAGGCAGAGGTACACCCTGGACAGGCTGCAGGGCCTTACATAGACGAACAGCCTCATAGAGGAACAGCCTCACACACTCACATTCACATCTATGGGAAATTTCGAGTCCCCAATCAACCTAACCTACATGTTTATGGACTGTGGGAGGAAACCGGAGTACCCGGAGGAAAACGACGCAAGCGCGGGGAGAACTCCGCACAGGAAGAGTCAGTACCCGGGAATCGAACAAAGAACTTTATAACCCATATTATATTTAACATGTAACAAATATACATAATCCCATTTATTTCAAAAGGATGATCCCCTCCCTGTTGATGACTAGCCAAAAAGCTAATAGACAATTAAATAAATGATTACAATTATGTTTATTGAAGCGTCCCAGGGATTGTTTCTACTGCAATACCCACATCCCACGCTATTATACTGCAAATATATACATTTATAAAAACCCTCTACTGATCCGGTGGTGAACTGGTGTAATCAGATTAGCATAATAGCTAAGCGTATCTGACCAAAACAGCTCGGTCCTGTTCCGTCACTCGACTTCGTTTCTTTTTGCCGAAAATATTTCCCATTGCGATACAGCATCCCGTACTGTCTCCTCGGACAAGACTTTAGTGATTATTTAGCAAGCAAATCTCCATTTTACTCAGTGTTAATCTGTAATGTATTATAAAAGCATTAACATTGTAAAGGCGGCAGCCATTACCGGCTAAAATCACGGTTCCGCCTGAGCAAATAGATTTCAAATTAAAAGCCTCAAATTTTAAACGGGCATTTTTTTTAGAAATACACAATATAAACAAAAGTATTAGAAAAACGAATGTCCAGAAGGGCAGTGTTGGAAAAAAAATGGTGGCCATACAAAGTATTGATAATTTGGACAGTTTTAGTGGTGTTTTGTTGCCAGGGGTTTAGACATTAATGGTTGTGAGTGTTTTTATTTTTGATAAGACAGCAAATGCAGACTGTTACACAGACTGTACATTTACTCCTTGACATTGTAGCAGAGTTGAAATTATTTTTTTGATATTATATAAAAGGATATAATGAATATTTACAAGAAATGTAAAGAGTGTACTTACTTGTGACATACTGTGACATACTGTATATAAAATGACAAAAACATGTTTGAAAATACCCTGTGATGGACACTAATGACATTAACAGAGGGTATAGAAGATAAATGAATAAATTAATAAATGAATAAGTGATTGTCTAAAAATAACTCAATAATACAAATCCTAGGTCAACATGTTTTGGTTTTAACTAGTTTAGACAAGTATCACGTTACTTTAAATGCCAAAATGGCACAGACACCACGGCATACTGAAAGATCCTATCCCACATCATTACTCAGCAGTGTGTACCTAAATAAACTTTCCTCTGTGTAATCTGAATCATTTTAACACACACACACACACACACACACACAAACAAACACACACACACACACACAAGTTGTGTTCTAAAATAACATCTTTAAATATAGCCTGTAAACTAACCAATGGGAATTTCCACAAGTGAATAGAACACAGCATAGCCCGAGCATAAAAGCATAAACAAAATACTGTAGGACATGTAGAAGTAAACATCTTCGACTATTAGGAAACCTTAACAATAATCACCATCCTGCATGGCATCTGATCAGCTTTCTTTACCTCCAGGCGATCCTATTTGCCCTGGATGTCAGACGGAAGGGTCTCTCCTTCTCCCCTGTGGACACAGCTTGTGCCAGTCGTGTTTAGAGCTATGCCAGCTTGAGCTTGGTCATGAGCAGCAAAGATGCACCGAGTGTTATGGACGAGAGCTGCTTGACAACGTTCTCAATGGCCTGTTCAACAATATTTTTCAGGGTCAACCTCGACGGGACAGGACCCAAGCAGCGCTGGGGCTAGGCTTGATCAGTGAGGACTATGCCGGGGCTGAATGTGGTAAAGTTTGTCCTAGGCATGATGACAGCTTGACTCTGTTCTGCATGGAGGATGAAGAGCTGATCTGTGGTCAGTGTCAGGTAGAAGAGCATGAGGGTCATGATTGTAACAATACAGAGGAGGCAGCTGTGGAGTGCAAGGTAAGAGAAAGTTAAGAGGAAGAAACATCATTATGTGTCTGGTGTAAAGATTACTGTACTCATACAGAAACTAATAATATATATTTTTACTCTTGTTAAAGAGAGAGCTAAGATTTGCACTGAGGCCTTTACAGGAGAAGCTGGAGAGCCTTAACACAGCCAGACAAATCTGCCAGGAGACAGCAGATCACATCAGGGTAATTTCATTCCTAAATAGCGTCAGACAATTTTATCTAAAGGCTTGTGTGCCTTAGGGGTTTGGAAATAACTAACACAAATATTTAATACATGTACAGCATTTTGGAAGACGGCCTTATGTGTAAACCAATAAGAATGAACACAAAACTTAGCCAAAAGGCTAGTAAAAAGCAGTAATGCTACTATTTATTTGCTTTATAAATAAACATGTACTTGAGCTTGAAACACATTCATTCATGATCTTCTATACCCACTTATTCCCTAATTCGCGGTCATGGGGTTCTGCTGGAGCCTATCCCAGCGCACATAGGGTTAGAGGCAGACACACAGTCCTATGGGCAATTTCTCCTTCTTGTTGTGAGGCTTCAAAAATTCAATTGATTAATTAAAAAATGTCATTAAGACTCAGACTTTAAATATCTTTATTCTTTTGGCAGATAACCACTTTTTTGTAGTAGTTGATACTATAAATGAGCTAGGTAAAGTGAGTAAAGAGATGTAAAAATAACTAAGTAATCTAATCTTACTATACTCACTATATTCAGATTCTATTTATTTACTATATACTCAGATTTAAAATTTGCAAACACTATTGTATATAGCAAGCAAAAGGACATCATAAATAAAAGTGAAAAATTTATGCACATGTATTCCACTTTAGTGGCAGATTGTAAGCATTTACTATTTCTAGATAAAAGCAAGGTAAAAAGAAAGGGACACTTTCAAATGAAAAATAGGTTAAATTATCTCATAAATGTTCATCTAAAAAATATATTCATTTATTAATTCATTCAATCAAAGAAACTACAATTATGATATTATGCTTTTCAGTGTGTTAGAGGAAAATTATTTTTTATTAATTTAATACTGTAAATCAAATATATCAACCAGAATTAATCTTTTAATTTAAATTGCTCTCTATTAATCCACACAGATTACCGTAGTGTGAACCTTTATTTACAAGTTTTTATCTTTACATGAATCTTAAGAAAAAATTTGAATATTTCAACATGTGTAAAATTCTCTACCTCTGTGAGCAGAGACAGACCCAGAACACAGTGCGGCTGATAAAGGCTGACTTTGAAAAGCTACAGCAGTTCCTCCGTGACGAGGAGGCATCCTTGCTCACAGCTGTAAAGGAGGAAGAGGAGCAAAAGAGTCGCAAAATGAAGGAAAAGATAGAAAGACTAACCGATGAGATTACATCTCTGACTGAAACCATACACTTCACAGAGGAGGCTATTGCTTGGGAAGACTTTAAATTCCTAAAGGTGAGGATAATAATCCTTGATAGAAATTTTTATTCTTTTATTATCAGCCGTAGATCATTTTGGGTGCTAAAGTTGCTCAGCACCCACCTGGAAGAAAATGTTTTTAAAGGTGTGTTTATTAATGATTTATAGAAATAAGTTTCTTCCGAAGAAAGTTCCCAGTTTTCATAGAAATATAACTACAGTAGATTATAACAAAGGCTAATCCATTTGAAATCATTTGATCTATGTCCCTGTCTTGCAGAATTATAAGAAGGCGTCTGATTGGTAAGCAAACTAAGTTTACCGGAATGAAATCTCCCTCTTTACAGAGTCTGAATTTACGTATTCGTTTTTAGTTACAGAGTGGAATGCACACCACAGGACCTTAAAGAGATGAGCGGAGCTCTGATTGATGTGGCCAAACACCTGAGCAGCCTCAAATTTAGGGTTTGGGAGAAAATGCAAACTGAAGTCACATACAGTAAGTATCTGATGAACATAGAATAATATATTTATATTTATATTAAAAAAATAATAAAAAACAGAAAATAAAATAAAATAAATATAAAACAGAAAATAAAAACAGCATGGCAAATTACACTAAACTTGTAGTGTGATACAGTGTATTAATGTTTATTACTTTAAGATATTATAATGTGCAGTAGTACTGTCATTTTGTTATTATTATTATATAATTACACTCTCCAGTTACTCTAGTATATGTTAGTAATCCATGAAGTTACATTAATTACATGTATGTATCTATGTTACATTTATAATAATTTATCTTTGTAACCATTAACAAAGACACACAGAATTCATTTATCCATCTCCATAACTGCTTATTCAGGGACACAGGATTCTGCTGGAGCCTATCCCAGCTCTCTAGAATGGAGGGAAGGAGGGGTAAAGGGCACCAGTCCATCAATGAGCCAACACCCCCCCCCCCCCCACACACTTCTATGGGCAATTTAGAACTAGAGGGAAGGAATAATATAGATAATATAGACAATATTTGTCACTTTGGTACCACATTCTCTCTATTTATCCACTCTGTATATTAGATACAAACAGTGTATTTTTATTTTATTCTATTTTCTTTTTATCTCTCGACTAGTGCAAAGTTATAAAGAAAATTTCACTACATTTTCTATTGTGTTTAATATAATAATAATAAGTAAAAATTGAACTTCATAAAAAAACCTTTTTACAGTTTTTTTTCATAAATTTTTCATTTCATTTCATCAAAAATAAGCAACTTATATCTTTTCCTCCCCATCAGCTCCTGTGACCCTTGACCCCAACACAGCAGATGCGTGCCTGTCTCTGTCAGATGACCTCACTATCCTGCGCTACACTGATGATGAGCAGCCGATCCCTGATAACCCAGAACGCTTCTGTTACTATGAGTGCGCGCTTGGATCTGAGGCTTTAGGGACAGGCCGCCACAGCTGGGAGGTTGAGGTAGGCGACAGCACTGAGTGGGCACTCGGTGTGGTGTACAACAGTGTTCAACGAAAAGAGTGGTTTCCACCAAGTCCTGAGCATGGCATGTGGACCCTATGCCTGCACGGGGGTCACTATAGGGCTCCAAACTTTACCAGCGAGCCGATCCCAGTTAAGAAGAAACCACAAAAAGTGCGGGTTCAGCTGGACTGGGATGTGGGTCGGGTCATGTTCTCAGATGCTGCGGATAACACACTACTCTACAAATATAAAGCCAAATTCACTGAGAAATTACATCCATATTTGTCTAACACGTGTAAAAGGCATCCTCTACGTATCCTGCCTGAGAAGGTGTCCGTATATACAGAATAGTTTAAAAAGACAGAAATGATCTGGAATAGGAACATGATGGTATGTTAGAGAACAGAGATCTATGGTATGCTATATTTCCAAAAGCTTGTGATCATCTGACCAGATTTATTTCTATTTTGCTATTTGATTAAGCTTCACTCTTCCAGTGATACTTTCCACTACAGTTTGAAGTAAGAATGTGAGATATTTCCATTAAATAAGACGGTCTGGGGTGCAGTCGACATTGCAGTTTATCTTAAAGGTGTTTTCTCTAATAATAATCTGCATGTGATAATGGTGCTCAAGAGCTTTGTGCTCAGGGTCATTTTAAACAATGTTGAAAGCATTCTAGAGAACTGTGTGCTTTCATATTTGTAGCAACAGTTTTGAGAGGAACCACAAACTTTTGGCAATATAGTTTATATTACTGTATAATGTTATTATTTACAAAACGGTAGCTTTTATTTTATTTATTTTTGAGGAAAAAAAATATGAAACATGACCTGAAAACAATTTAATACTGATTTTGCATGTTAGTAATTTAGGTTTGCATTTGTTAAAAAGGCATTGTGTGCATATATTGATGTAAATAATAAAAAATTAAGCTTCACATCGCCCGAAAGTGGCAGCACAGTGGCGCAGTGGTTAGCACCGTTGCCTCACAGCAAGAAGGTCCTGGGTTC
>JAOTQW010000041.1:2976688-2987657 GCA_026260075.1 Sisor rabdophorus | reverse complement strand
CTGGCTTCCAGTAGCTGCTCGCATCAGATTCAAAACGCTGACGCTTGCCTACAAAGCCAAAAACCGAGCAGCACCCTCCTACCCTCAAGCACTACTTCTCGTAGAGCACCTCGCTCTTATAGATCCACCAGCACCGCCCGACTTGTTCCACCTTCCCATAGGTCCCAAGGTAGGTCTGCCTCAAGACTTCTGATCTGGCACCAAGATGGTGGAATGAACTTCCCATTCATGTCAGAAAAGCAGAGTCACTGGCTGTCTTCAAGAGACGCTTAAAGACCTCTTCCTTAAACACCAAATCACCTGACACAATTTAAAAAAGTCCCATTCTGCTCTAAAATTGTATTTATAATTGCTTTTTAAATTGTTTGTAGTTGTTACTGACTGTTCCTGTTTGCACTTTCAATCTTTTCTTGGTTGAACTATGATTGCGTTACTATTGTATCAGTATTGAGAAGGTCAACTATGAATTTTGAAGCACTTTTGTACGTCGCTCTGGATAAGAGCGTCTGCTAAATGCTGTAAATGTAAATGTAAGAAGAAACCAAACACATCTACATAAATTATTGGTAAGCGGAAAGCAGAAACCTGAATAGCGGCGTGCTAGCATTGGCATTTTTTACAGGATTAGATTTCCTAGTTGACCATCGAATCTGTCGAACTTTAGTTTTTTGGGGTCTTTTTGGAACATCGTGTGAGAAAACACAGACATGGCAGATCTGAATCAGTCAGTTTATCATTAAAAATGAACACAAAATACATATGCAGAACAACATGCAGGGAAATTCATAAAAGTGTATACATTAATTATATAGAAATTAATTTAAAAAAAAAAATTTTGGGGTGATAATTAGCTGGGGTGATAATTAGACTGGATACTTAATTCTTGAACAGCAGGTTGGTGCAGCATTCACCAGCAGCACAGTAAAAGTTGGGGAGTGAAATTTGCTTACAGAGTTAGTTGTGTTGTCTGCTGTGTCTCCTGCACCGGGTGAATATGGAACCTCTTTCTTTGGGCTGAGGTCTTTGATCACAGCCAACTGATCGCTTACAGCCAGGCTCTGCTGCTGTAGCTTCCGAGCGTTAGCCACCTGCACACCCAAGTCCCTCTCCAGACTGAGCACAGTGCGCTCTTTAACCTTAATCTCATCCATCTACAGGACAAAACACAGTACAGTCATGCACACACAGATTTCCTTAAGCGCCGAGTTATTCTAGCCCGAACACAGTATATACTTTTTCTTTCTTTCTTTTTCTCTTTCTTTCTCTCACACACGCATTCATCTTCATACCCTTATAAGAACACTCTTAATACGTAAACGTCTCTACACGTGGTCTGCACAAAAATCATGTGGTCACTATGGAAACAGCCTTTTATAGACTCCACCCTATTTATGAATAGCGCCAACAGGATAATATGGACTTTCTCTCTCTCTCTCTCTCCCTCTCTCTCTCTATATATATGGGCAATTTAGAGTCACCAATCAACCTAAAGCACATGTTTTTGGACTGTGAAAGAAAACAGGAGTATGTGAGTGTGTGTAAGTATGTGTGTTTGTAAGTGAGAAATAGTATGTGAGTGAGTGATCAAGTATGTGACTGAGGGGAAGAGTATGTAACTGTTTGAGTGTGTAAGTGAGTGACTGAGAGTATATTTCAGTAAGTTAGTGGTTGAGTGAGTGAGTGAGTAAGTGAGTGAGTATCGAAGTAAGTGATTATGCAGGTGAGTGAGTAAGTAAGTGATATGTAAGTGATGTGCTTTCATTTTACTTTTTATTTCTGCATGCTGTATGATTGACACTGTTTAACCTGGAATGGATCAGTATTTAGCTTCCACAAAGTATATTTTCCCTACAGACTACAGGGACTACAGACTCCCTGATCCAGTGTGACTTATTAACAGACATTTATCACTGGTTTACATCTAAGCAAACTTAAACACTGTGCTAGCACTTCCTCCTAAATTATGGTACTAAAAGTGGTAGACATGTATACTATACAATACTTCTATCTTTATCTCAGAGCTACAGTGGATCTTGGGCTTTTTCTGGGAGAAACAAGAACCTGTGTACCCACAAATCAAGTATTTACTCCTAAGCACACTTTAGCAAAGCTAGCATTAAAAAAATATTTATCCTTCAATGAATCACAGCAGTGTACTAGACAGCTTTAGGGTATACATTTGAGAAGAAAAATAATTACTGCTTTAATCCGGACCGATTGCATCTGTGTATTAATTGGAGGTTAAACTGAGAATAAACACAAACAAAAACAACAAATATGACCAAATAAAACTGCTTACAAATTATGAATAACTGCTGTAGTGTAGCCCACAGTTCATGGATGTTTGTTTAGATTAAATTGAGAAATGGCTGATAATGGAGGGCTATGGTTTTATGACGCTCGTTCTTTTTTGCACTTTCTATCACATACAAATCACTGTGGTAACACCAACACTGGGTGTGTATCTATGAGTCATCTTTCAAGAAAGAAGCAATAACCAATTTTAACATTACAGAGAGAGAAGGAAGGAGAGAGAGAGAGACAGAGACAGAGAGAAAGAGAGAGAAAAAAGAGAGAGACTATGAGAGAGACTAAAAGAGAGACTATGAGTGAGACTATGAGTGAGACTATGAGTGAGACTATGAGTGAGACTATGAGAGAGACAAAGAAAGAGACAAAGAGAGGGCAAGAACTAAAGATGGGGTAAGAGAGATAGAGGGGTACAAGATAGATAGAGACGGGGGGCAAGAGAGAGCTAGAACTAGAGATGGGGAAGAGAGAGAGAAAGAGAGAATTTGGAATATCATGGATGATGTGTCTTTAGAATTTCATGTAAACGTTTACTGCCTCTGCACATTTTTACTAAGAACACAACATTAAAACTGCATGATCCATCGATTTAAAAAAGATACATATTATCATTGACATTAACCCCTGTTAAACTTAAACATTGACTTTGAGTAGTGCAATAATTCTTTGTGATTCCAAATTAAAGGTTACACAATCAGATGAAGCCTACAACATGCTTCTGTTTTTACGATTTTTTTTCTTTCTGTTTTTATGAGTACGCATAAACTGTGTAAAAGGCAAAAATAAACTCTAAAAATGTCCCAGGCATCTTCACACAACGCCCTGAGGTTGGTCGCATATGGGGTTTGATCACACATCAAATGTCTGACATTTGAGTTCTATGCTGTACATGCAAGTCAACTTTGTTAAACAGGTTATTTATGTCTATTATTTACACCTAGCAGACTCACAAATGTCCTTATCTGCCATGGAGCTGAACAGATCTACCTTCAAGTCTTATTAATAGTTAACTCAGACTGATAAAATTGGAAAAACTCTAATACATTTAACATGATGCTAAATAATACAAGGTGAAATGGTAGCTCAGTCATGAAAGTGTTGGACGGGTAAGCTTGTATGTTGAAATGTAAGTCGATCTAGATAAAGGCTTACAAAAATGCAAATTTGATTGGCAATCAAACTTTGACTAGTTACTTTATATGTCTTGGCCAATAAAAATTGCTGTATAACTGTATAGAGTCTACCATTGGTCTGGCTACATGAGACAAGATCTCGTCTTCCTATGAAAAAACAAAGGCTGTAAAATATAACAAGGATAATCTCAATAATACTAAAACTTATCTCCAGTTTTCATTAGCACTATTTGTAGTGATATTTTTTTTGAACAAGCAGATTGATGCCTCTCCTTCTGCTCAGTGCAATTTCTGATACACTTGGCTGATCACATGCAAACTGGAGCCGAATGCCAGAGCTGCCTAGCAACATAAAACACTGCACAGCTCCATTCTGCAGCTCGTTGTAGACTGGGTTTAGCTGCAGGGTTTAGTGAAGGAGCGTTGCCTGGCCTTCATCCAACAATGGAAGGTGGAGTCATGTACTGTACTGTACATGTACTGCCAAGCCAGGAAACACAGGGATCATCAGCTTTCATTAAAAAAATACATTCCCTTCAATGCATGTAAATTAGCATAAAAATGCAGAAGATTAATGCTTATTTTGTCTAAAGCAAGCAGATATAAGTAAAAGTTTAATTTAGCCTGCTCAGGTTATCACTCACAACTGAAAATTCTGGCATATGAGCTTTTTCATCTTTGAAATGTATTTTTGATAAAATCTGAGGCTTTCTGTCCCACCAATAAACAGCAAGGTAACTATTATGTTTAAGCTTTAGAAAGGTTCCAGGATTATCAACAAGGTAGTACCTGTGTCATCAGCAGTTTAAACTTTAGGTTATGAAGAAAAAACAAGATTTAATTGGGGCATAAAGAAATAAAACCGAAAATGACATTATTCCACATTTTCGTCTTTACCGTGTGGAAAAAGCAAAAAAGACCAGGAAGACCTGAGTATATATATATACCTTGCACACATGACCACTGTCCCCATCACTTCACCATTCTATTGTTTTAATGTTAATAGGGCACAAACCTTTGCTTTTCTACTATACAAAATACACACAGTTTCAGGGATCGATAAAACCAGCGCATCAACTGCTGCAGCAGCACAGAATCTCTCAGCCCATTCAAGCTTTATGCTGACACAGCACACAAATCATATGCCAATATCAAATGATGCTTTATAAATCAGTTTTTTCATGAAAATGTTGGTCGGTTCATGTCTTTACGCTATCACATTACGCTTTACATCAGTAAGTGGGTATCTGTAATTATCTTTGGTTTTACAATTGGTATTACAATTCTGTAGCAATCCGAAGAAAACCCACGCTAGCCAGTGGAGAACATGTAAACTTCACAAAGAAAGACCCGGGAAATCGAACTCATGACTTGTTACTGTTAAGCGAACATGCTAACCCCTACACCACCGTGCCACCACAGCTTCATATAATTCTGGCAAATTTTATTTAGACCTGCATATGGTACCAAATAGTTTCCAGATTTCTTTTTGGGTTTCCTTGAAATATGATTATCTATTGGAACCTATGGATCACTCAACTCTTTTTAACTCACTTTAACTGTTTTATCCAAACATCAATCTCAAAGTCTTTGGAACACTCACTGTCCCAGTGTAGACTAAGCTGGCCTCTAAGAACCTAATTTTCTTTAAAACGGGTGATTATTCATTCATGGCGACAAATGAACGAATTAAATCAATAAATTGACATAGATGCACAAGACTAACGAAACCAACAGGTGAAGAAAAGACCCCAAAAGCACATTGTTTTAAAATTTTGTAAGAAATATGCACCAGTTCACTCTGTCATATACACTACCTCTAGATTTTATTATCACACTTAGCCACTTAGGGTTTATCTGTGTTTTATCCCCTACTCTCCTCTTGGGCTGTTAAATGAGATTACAGATGCAAAATGATTGGAGAAACAACAGCACTCACCAGTCTACGGATCTCCCGCTCACATTCCTTCTTGATGCGATTGATCTCCTCTTGGTGTAGGTGATACACACTGCGGATTTCGGCGGCTTTAACCTTGTCAGCCTGCAGTGCTATGTTCAGTGCCTCCTCCATCTGCCGTTTTACCCCTTTGAGCTCAGAGATCTCCTGTTGCAGACGTGAACGCTCGGCTTCGAAACCCCGACGAGCCTCTTCCCGTACCTCCACCATAAGTGCCGATTTCACCTGCACGTGGAGAGTATTTATTAATTACTTTTTATACTTATCCATTGATAAACCTTAATTAATTAAATAATTCATTCATTCATTCATCTTCTATACCTGCTTATTCCCTAACTCTGGGTCACAGAGGTCTGCTGGAGCCTATCCCAGTACACATATGGTGAAAGGCAGGGGGTACATCCTGGACAGGTCAGGTTGCCAGTTCATCACAGTAAAATAATTTAGATGAATTTCAATTTAAGTACAAAAGAAATCATAATATATAACATATTTAATTTGACAATTAAATGACAAATTGATAATTTTCTTTTGATTAAAAATTGGTATAAAAAGAAGACAAAATATCACTGAAAAGTGATATTTCACACATATATTAAAGAATTAACCAAACTAAAGCACTGTGTATAGTTGCATTACATTATAAAGTAATTATTAATTCATTCATCTTCTATACCCACTTATTCCCGAGCTCGGGGTCACAGGGGTCTGCTGGAGCCAATCCAGGCACACATCGAGAGGTCGAGAGGCAGCGGTACACCCTGGATAACCATACACACTCACATTCACTGCTATGAGCGATTTAGAGTCACCAATCAACCTAACACACAAAAAACCTGAGTACCCAGAGGAAACCCACACAAATACAGGGAGAACATGTACACTCCGCACAGAAAGACCTGGAAATCAAACCCACATTTCCCAGTTGGGATGAATAAAGTATTTCTAATCTATTCTATTCTATTCTATTCTATTCTATTTTATTCTATTCTATTGCAGGTTTGCAAACTTTTTCCAACCTTGTCTGTCGAGCCGTCTCGGAGAGCATTGACCAGCGCCTGCAGTCTCTGGATCTCTCCATCTTTGATTTTAATGACCCGCAGCAGCTCAGACTCGTGCTGGCGTAGCAGTGTCTCCCGGACAGAGTGCAGCTCGCGCAGCTTCTCCTCGTGTAGCTTGGCCCGCAGCTCACTCACCACTGCTGCAGACTTGTGCTGCTCATGACGGACCTCTTGCATTTTTTCTCTCTCAAGCTTACTCACCTACAAATGCCAAAACACAAGTAAAGATAATTGGTTAAACATAAAAGTTTTTAAACAAATGAATGAATAAATAAACAAAAGAATTATTGATTAATTATAAGAAATTATTATTTAAAATTACTTCAGGATATTGGATACCTCTAAAAATATGCAGGACAGATACTATATGTTATGGTAATTTCTTGGTCTTTCTTGTACTATGATGTATGAAGTATATTTTTAAGCTACTTTAATAGTAGCCACTGCTGGACTCATAAACACTCAACTGCCCAGTTAGTTGTAATTTTAAAAAAATGTAAGTCGCTCTGAATAATCCAATCTGCAATCTAAATCAGTTAATTTATGATTATGATTATTTTTAATGTTAGTAAATATAATAACCACAAAAAATCCATACAATTTAAATTCCTTAATTTTATTTGCAAAATTCATGGAAATTGCTGTTTTTACATTTAGTTAATACATTTACTCAACTAATTAAAAATATGGTTTTTCCCCCTTTAAACAAGGCTGCTTTAACACTAACACTTAAAATAATCTTATGTAATCTAATTTATAGATAACAAATCTTTTACTTTTTTACATTACTTTTGATTTGAATGTGTTTATTACCTACCACATACAGCAACGTCATTATTATTTCCTTGTTTTATTTTTATATTGTGCACATACAATATTGTAAAGGACACTTATGTGTAAAAACAACCTTTTCTCTTATAATGTATTGTATGTGCAGGGAAAAAATGGCTAGACAATCAACGAACATTAAACATGCTGTCAAAACATTGTAATATTCTTACCAAACCTAAATATACTGTTTATTATTTAATTAGCTTTCATGGCTAATAAAAGATCTCCTCCACACAGGCTATGACTGGAGTCATGCTGAGGGTGACATGTGCCTCATTTATCACTACTGTACATGTTCAGCATTGTTTATTTAGTCCTTAAACAGCAGAGGCGTCTCCACCATCCCCAGGTCCTGTCATTGTGAACACAATAGCACGCACAAGTCTGACTGTCTAGTTTGACAGCTTGGCATTAGTAAAACTGTGAGCTTTGTGCTTTCATTACTATGCAGTTGGACTGTTTTTCTGCCGCAGCTCATCACTTCACACTGACTTACGTAGGCTGATGTAAAACCCACTGAGTAAATCTCAGGATTCAAGCTAAAGTCAATTCTGCTAGTAAATATTTGTTTTTTTCTAACAATATTCACAGCATGCTTCCAGATCAAAATCTAATGCAATAAGACAGAATAATATAAATAGAAAAATATGCATGTATTTTAGTAGTTTTCTGTACCACCTTTCTGAGCATGGGACAGGTGAGGACCCAAGCCGGAGTCGAACACGTGTCACCGGAACGCAAGCACACGTGGGTTTACCCAAGTACCTTTACCCACTATATCACGGCACTGGCCCCTTGTTAAATTTTTTTTACACACTTATTACCAAATGTAGCATTACTACAAATCTTATCTACTATAACTTTATTTTCTATATTCCTAACAACTAACTTTAACCCATACATTAACTACACTTTGCTTTCTGGTGTAAGCTTCTTAAATTGACTTGGAACACAAAGGTTCTTTATAGCTTTACAACAAGACTGGTCTTTTCTAAAAGCAGAAGAATCTTGGTCCTTTCCCATGAAGTAATATACTCTTACTTTACTTGGTTATGCTTGGTGCTTCAAACTGGAATTAAATATTCCTTTCCTAAATACATTAAAAAACTTTTACTGCTAATTTAGGTAACTCTGTGATTTGCAACAATTTGAATATTTTAAATGGGCTTAAGTGACTTGTTTGGGGGACTACCATTATATCTTCAACAATATTCTCAACATTTTAAAAGGTAAAATTAATTTACTTATGCATATCTCAGGCTGTTAGGTAGTCATGTGTCTGCAGCCCCAGAACAGAGAGTGTTATAGGATTATTTATTTTCTCACCTTGTTCTTCTCCTGCTGCAGTTCTATCTGGATGTCTGTAAGTTTGGCCCTAAGCTCCTCATTAGCTGCCTGAAGGGCCGCCATTGCATCCGTCCGCTCACTCTTTCCCCGCCCACTGGGTGTCTTTTTAGCCATATTGGGTAAAGATCCACAGGCCACACCCTTCTCAAGGTTGACCTGAGGTTGTAAAGGATCCTGGTTTGATTTTTCTTAGCTGTTCAGCTACATCTTTTCACCCACCTGTAGATCACAGAAAGAGAAAAAGCTTAAAGGCAAATTTGGGGATTTAAGTGCATTCATTTAAACTCTGTACCCTTTTATTCCCTAAGCCAGCGCACATAGGGTGAAAAGCAAGGGTGCACCCTGGACAAGTCAGCAGTCCATCGCAGGGCCACACATAAAGGAACAACCACACACACACTCTCACATTCACACCTATGGGAAATTTAAAATCACCAATCAACCTAATGTACATGTTTTGAGACTGTGGAAGGAAACCAGAGAACCCAGAGTAAACACACACATACACTCATAATGCAATAACTCTTACACTGAGATTGCTTTCCCACAGACACACAACTTTATTTAAATTAGGAATAATAATATAAAAAGCTTGTTAAGATTTGCCTTACTAGTGTTTGTATTTACAAATGTAATAGTTTTTTTCTCATTTTCTTAATTTTTAGTAAAGCCAAACAGGAAAGCAAGCATGTATGAAAAACAAATAGAATTAGAAATCGATTGTCAGTATAATTTAAGGATAAGGTGTTACTTCAAAATACAAAAATTGAGGCCACTTTATCCGGGGGTTAATACAGTAAATAACAATAGAACAAAATTAAATCTAAAACAAATATAGCCTTAATTTCATTCTTACAATTTGTTCGTGAAATAAGCATTAGGAAATGTACACACAATATCCATGTGCCAGAATCTGTAAATTTATCTTCTTGTCCATCCTACCCATAATTGATTTTCAGTTTGGAATAGCATTTTCTCTATTTCTTTCATACTCAACAGCAAAAAAAGGTTTTTGAAGGTTAAAGGTCTTGCTCAAGGACCCACCAGAGGCTGACTGGTGGCAGTAGTAAAGCTTGAACCTGGTCACCCTGGTCTTCAGATCAACAATTGGCACTGGTTGGGCTTGAACCCAGGCCTTTTTGTCGTTCAGATCAACAACCCTGCGCCCTAACTTAATGTGCTGTATTATGTTAAATAATTAACATCATAAAAAATTTTAATAAAAATTATTTCAGATTTTGAAATGCAAAGAGCAGCTTTTTCTTCATGGAGCAGATTAACAATAAATGTTTTTAAACATAATTTGTTCATACAGAACAATGGTTTTGAAAGTTTATAGGATATTCAATGCATTATCATTATCTCACAATCTGAGATATAAATGTTAAAACATGCTTAAAACATGTGTGTCTGTCATGTAGACATTGGTTATGTTTAAAAAGGTTTTTAGTCGAACTCTGATTTGGCACTGACACTGATCCAATACCTGAATTACACAACTTTTGCTTGGATCTCTTTGCCTGTATTTTTAACATTTTTACATGAATTCTCATTATAATTAATGGTATATTCTAAGAGAATGGGTTTGAATAGAGTGTATTGTTTAGCACTACACACTGTGAACTTTAGTTAATAATTACTAAAACCCCATCGCTGCTGATAAATGTTAGCCTAATTATTTTGGGTTAGACCATTCATGTAATCTAAAGTTAAAAACAAAAAAATACACTGTAGCAGTAGTGAAAAGAATACTAAATTGTTTAGGGGACTAACATTAGCAGTTTGGTGATGATAGAAATCAAACCCAGATCATTCAATTAGCAGGCCAAAACCTTAACCACTACGCTACTATTTTCTCCATTAATCACAGGCAGAGAGCTGCTCTGGGTTCCTGATTTTTTTCAACAATATTCTCAACATTTTAAAACGTAAAATTAATTTACTTATGCATATCTCAGAATAACAACCTAAATATAAATACTCAACAACTGTAACAACACACCTAAAAATCCATGGTCAAACCCCTGTTCCATAATTACAATGCCCCTGTGCTCCTCGAGGACATCCGTTTCAATTCTTAGCTCAGTGTTTAAAATCAAGGCTCTATTGTATAAGCCTGAGACAAATATATCCACCACATTTTTTTGCTGTTGGCTGATTCACATCTTTAAGTAGTCTGTAGGGTGTAAATGTGTCATTGTGTCCTGTGATAAAATCCCTGCCTACACAAAATGGGTAGACAGACAGACATAAAAAATCTGTGGAACCACATGATGGACAGACAGACAGACAGACAGACAGACAGACAGACAGACAGACAGATAGATAGA
>JAOTQW010000041.1:2958313-2971863 GCA_026260075.1 Sisor rabdophorus | reverse complement strand
ATATATATATATATAAACAGTGTGTGGTGGATACCTTTATCCACAGTAACTTATTTCATTTTTACAAAGAAGCAGATTTACCCTTGGCTCTGGAAATCTACATCAAAATACCTTAACTTTTGATCTATGAGTTTGTGGTTCTAATATCATGATGTGTAAAGATGCATAATATGCCTGTAAAAAAATACGATTATCAGGAAATATAGCAATGCAGTTTAAAGTATGAAATAAGAATTGAAATGCAAAAAAAAGTGTAGAGAATTTGTAAATCACATTAGGCTATAACATTTATACTTGTAAGTTACTATTTCTTACCTACATAGGATTCAGTATGCATACAGTAGTGGCAGTATGATGGTCCTGGTATTTAAAAGTCTGACCTTCTAATCAGCTGTCTTGACTAACAATTAAAGAAACAATGTAGAGAACAGAATGAGTCTTTTAGCATTCAAAAATGCAGATCATCATATATAGGTTGACTAAAGGTCATTTATGGCCAACTGATTTTAGATATATTATTACTAGATATAACTAAAAGGTCAATAACAAATGTCCTATAGGTTACACACATTTTTTAATTAGATGGTGGACCTGATGGCCTGCTGAGTGACCACTATCTCTTTAAAGTTAAATCAGACTATTGAGACTTATCAGAAATTCTACTATCAGAAAGAAAAAGGTGTAATACAGCACTGTTTAAATGAAGGTCAAAAACATGCCTAAAAGCAAGAAGCCCAAGGTTCGTAGCCCCGGCAGGGGCATTTCTGTGTAAAGGTGGCATGCTCTCCACATGCTTGCTTCAGTGGATTTAATCCCAGCCCCAAAACATGAATAGCCAGTTGATTAAAAATGTGGTTGTTTGTCTGTTTGTGACCCTGTGATAAACTGAAATAACAGCTGGAATAAACTCCAGCAAACTCCTATGACCCTGATTTGTTTTCGTATATACTGTACCTGCCATGTAAAAATATTACATATTTTAGATTTTTAAATGAAAAACAACTGGCAAACTTCTTTGCAATAAAACGTGGGCGTGGTTATAATAAAAATTCTGTAAATGTACATTCGGAAAGGATCTTAGTGTGACTGGCGTCTATTTGCTCCAATCAGCGCACAACAGCAGGACAGATGGGTCTGACGTCAGCATGTTTTTGCAGGTTTTGTATTAAGGTAACACCGAGTCACATAAACACACACATGTGCGCTGTCGATGCGGCATTAAAAACTTAAAACTGAAGCGACTAATCGGGGTGTGAAAATCAGTCTGACTGTTCACGACCGGGTGCAACTGAAAGACTCTAGATCATCATCATCATCATCTCGAAGGAGATTGTGTTGTTTGAGGTTTTACTGGGGCTTTTCTGACATCATGTCGACAGAAAAACAAAGTCTTCCTGAAGAAAATCTGCAAGGTAAAACCCCCCTCATTTATTTACAATTTCGTACCATAACACACGTTTTGAATCGACGCGTCACGTGACAGGAAGTGTTTGACGATAACTGCTTTCTTGTAGTGTTTTTCAATCGTGTTTTTTCTTCGAAACATTTCAGACTTTAATAATATAAAAAAACAACGAAATGATTTTGTCAAAATTAGCATTTTAATAGATTATAATATTTTAAAAAATAAACCCGTGTTAGCTAGGTTAACGCACATGAGTGACGCAGTGACGTCAACGCTGCCCATTAAAACCGTTAAATTTACCTGTATATATTTTAATTATGCTAATTTATTTGTATTCTATGCGGACGAAAGCTGTCGTTTGTGCTGGCCTCCGTGTTTAACACCGACAACAACAACAATACCAGCATGGAGGGACAAACGCGTTCTTCCATTCAGGTTAAGGCGTCAGAGAGGCGGAGTCTGTGCTGCGATTTGATTGGCTGGCTGGCTGGCTGACACACACACGCACGCACACACAATGACTGAGCAGAGCTATTTTCAGCCTTATTTACAACACCAGGCTCAGACACACCTGTCCTTTGTTGAACTGATGTCCTTCATCTTATAAGCTATGTCTCAATACTGTTTTTTCCATTCCTCCCATATCAACAGCAGATAAAGTTGATGAACTTAGAATCCAAAAGCTGTAAAAATCTTAAAATGAAAAGATCCAGAATATCAGACTTAATCGATTTGTGACGCAACTAGACTTTTTTCCATTAGGGTCACCAAAAAAGCATAATTTACAACAGGGGCATTCGGCTTCCAACGTGGCTTTCAACACAATCTGCAACGGTTTCAAAAACTTTAAAAAACAACAAATCCAGTGCAAGCACACACACTCATACAACTGGTAAGACATCAGCTCATTTTCTGTTAGGTGAACAAGAAAATCTTAATATCACCACAATCCCCTTGCAAAAACCCGATTTTATTTTCACTTGTATGCTGTGATAGTGTTTGAATAGCCAAGAGTCATATTTAAATTTTATTCATCTTCTTTACCCACTTATTACCTAATTCAGGGTCATGGTGGTGTGCTAAAGTCTATAACCGTGCACATAGGGCGACAGGCAGGAGTTACCCAACATTGACCGAATACATATTTTTTGAGGCCTTTTTTGTCTAAAATTATCTCTAGAAAGCTCTAGAAACTGCAACGGACTTAAGTGGCTTTACTTATTTAGAACTGCAAATGATAAGAGCAGAAAGTTGTCTTAAAACAACCTAAATTAAAAAAAAAAATGTGTTTAACTCTGCTTCACTGACCGCTGTAATCAGAATTGCTGACAATAACTGGTTCAGTAATCACAGGCTAAATCTTTTTCCTGCTTATTAAATGGGGGTCTGCTGGCTCCCATGCCAGCGCACAGGGCAAAGGCAGTGACAGGTTGTTAGTCCATCGCAGGACCCCCCCACACAAAAAGAATTATAAAATATTATATATATATATATATATATATATATAACTTCAATGCTGCGTTCGGCAAGGCTGCAACCAGCAAAAAGGACCTTTTTTTTCTCCACCCAAAAAAAAATCTTTTGCCAACTTTTAAAACTGGTTTGGAAAGTAAAATATGGAATAATTGTTTTGTCTTTCATTGTTTCATTGTGTTCATTGCTTATTGTGCTGTTTTTACTTCCTTTTCCGGTCAAAATCCGAGTCAGTATGTCTAGTAGTGTATATGCAGATTTAAAGTCACAAAGTCGGTAATGGGCATCAAAATCTGCATTGTAACTGCATTCCTAAAGAACTGCACCTAAAAAAAAATAGATATATTGATATAAAATACACTAAAATGGTGTTTCAGTTACACCATTATACAGGGCTGCATTTTATAGTATACTTTATACTTTTATTTTTATAGAAATTATTGAAATATTGTAACAGTTTGTAATAAATGAGCAAATTAACACGTATAATGTCTGGTCAAAGTTTTGGGTCGATGAAGCCAGGACCATCAAGCAAGCCGCGAAGCTAAGTTAATCTTGATAAGCCAGAGGCACCTGCAGCCTCCACCAACAAACATATAACAGTATTTGGGTTTTAAAAGAGATGACCGCATGCAGACCGAGGTGCAATGTTAATGTCAGTTGGCAAAGTAAAGGGGAAACTCTACAAATCTTTACAGTCACTTTACTCCAAACCAGACAATCTGTATCAGCTTTGCTCAGCAGACTTAAAATATTCAAACAAAGGAATGGATTTGATAATTAAAAAAATATATATATCATATTGCATTTCAAATATCGCATTTTTTAGTATGCTATGGCAAATCACATTTTTTCACCCCAATATCGCACAGCTCTAAATAGAACACAATGTTGCTGATGTCTTCCAGTGAGCATGCAAAATTGGTTTTTCTTTGTCACAGGTGACTATACAAATGTTCGTTTTAACTATAACGAAGTTGTACAAGTTGAGTAACCTAACCACCTAACATAGATTAGTGATGTATTACAAAATACAAGGGTTATAAACAACTTACAATAGGTTATAAACAACTTGTGTCACAAAAATGCCATTTGACAATTTTAATCATTTTGAAGTTAATGTGATGAGTTACAGTCAAGAAATGAATCTTCCATTGTGAAGATTATCATACAGGTCTTCTTTTAAAGAAGCAGTAGACATTAAACACTATCCAATCGTTAATCTGATTAAGATTTAGAATAGTTAAATGTTTACTCACTAATGCATGGGCCTGACCCAAACAAGCCATGAACAGGATCGTTGTGAATTATTCCAGGCTCTTGGGTGGAGCTGCACTTTAATAACGGAGCTGGAGGAGCTTCTAAAGCATTGGTAGAGGATCTGGCACCCTCTGGAGACATGGAGAAGATGCTGCTGGACGCTCAGCACGAGTCTGGCAGAAGCAGCTCCAGAGGAAGTTTACCTTGTGAGAGGTCTGTTGTTGCACAAGGAGCTTATATAATATAATTAATATGTACAGTTCTTTTCCGGTTCATTTTTACTAAAACTCATAGATGACAAAATTTGAAACCATTGTGGAGAATTTAATTATGTAGTGTCCAAGAAAGAGACTTATACATCATCTTTTTACCTTTTTTCTAGTCCTCCAAGGTCCCAGACTCCTTTGCACTCAAGCAAAGGCTTAGAGGTCCACAGCGTTGGAGAAAAAAACAGCTTGCAGGTATAGATCAGTGACAGTTGGCTGCACACCTGGATTCTTTTAGCTGTATGGATTAGTCAGTGTTTAAATCCAGATGTTGATACCTTACTTACTAACCTGTAGATATGATCAAGTTTTCATTAAAATAATTGTCACAAGAAAAAAAAACCACTCCTTTTAGGTTTTAGGTTAACAAACCTATTTTGTTTTGTTTGGCTCTAGTCTGAAGAAGATTTCCTGGAAAGGAAGAAGATGGTCGATAGCCTGATGAAGAAAAACGCTGACTGGATATGGGACTGGTCAAGTCGCCCAGAAAACATCCCACCCAAGTAAATCACACCGTAATTACATGGTATTCTAATTATAATAATGGACTAAATACTGATGACAACAATATGCAGTGTAAATGACTAATACTAATAATACTCTTTAATACTATACAATGTGCGTTAGGAATTATTTTTTCTTGATTTACTATCAAGTTGTATCATCAGCTAGTGGCAGAGTAGAATCATCCATACCACCTTTTAGCTTAATTTGTATCAAGATTTATGAAGACTGTTTAAAAGAAATAAAAGTCATATAATAGGTAGTTGTAAGGAAGAGAAAGATAAAGACCAGTCTACTTGTACAGCTAATAAAATGTAGTTGGTGGTTCAGTTCAACCCAAAGATGTTCAGTGCTGTTAAGATCAGGACTTTTTGCCAAACATTTTGAGTTCTTTCCTATCGTAACACAGGTCAATGTCATGCTGAAGTTTTTTAGTTCCAGCAAAGAAATAATGTAATGCTACAAGATACAAAACATTTTTGACAATTATGTGCTTCCGTATTTGTATAAACAGAGGAACCACATGGATTTCATGGTCAGGTGACCACTTTTGGCAATATAGTGTATCAGCATGATGGTTTACGGTTCATGGAGCTGGACAGCTGCAGACCAGAGTCAGCATGCACATGCTGACCTCTGTCCTTTACTGGAATACCAAAACCAGTTTCATTTCAGAGGCAAAAACTGAAAAATGTTATTGTCTGCTAAAGATCTTTGTTTTTTAAAGACAATTTTGTAATCCAATTAATTGAAAATAATTAAATATTTATGCCACCTTGTGCTTAGGGAGTTTTTGCTAAAGCAGCCGAAACGCTCTGGTACTCTGAGCATCAGGAATACTAGTGTAATGAAGAAAGGAGGAATCTTCTCTGCCGAGTTCCTAAAAGTCTTCCTGCCCTCTCTTATTGTCTCTCACATCCTTGCTGTTGGGCTCGGGTAAGTGGCTCCCTTCTTTTTTGTTTTTTTTAAACACATTGGTTACTTTACATTAGATTATTGTATAACAAAGCAGGGATGCAACAAGTGTAGTGCTGAATTCTTAGAATTTTAGAATAGACTTTTGACCCTGATCCATTCGTGAACCTAAAACAAAGCTGAAGATGACAGGTCAGTCCAACAGAGGGCAGTGAAAACTTTGTGTAATAGCTACTTTTTCAGAGAAAAATAACTGCCAATGCAAATACTGTAGCTAAAATATTACTTTCTGGCTTTATGAAAAAGGCGTAAATAAAGTCTTCAATTACAGTTCTTTTTCCAGTGACTATTAATGAACCAAATTAATGTTAATTAATGGCCTTGCCTGTTCAGTCTAGATGATTGTCAAAGATAAGCCAGGCCTGCATATCATGCTTGGCCCTTTAACTTTGCTGCTACTCGTTGAAACTTATCTTTATCCATCTTTAAAGTAATAATTTAAATATATATATAAACTTTATCCATCTTTAAAGTAATAAGAAATTAAGTACAAGTGAAACAGATTCAAACAAGTTCAAGGGGGTAAGTGGTAGTGCAGTGGTTATAGTGTTGGACTAAGTCAACATAGTCAAGCACCAACAAGCTGCCCTTAACCCCTCAGTTGTGTGTGTACATAAGATAATGCTCTGGATAAGGGCATCTGGCAAATGGTAATGTAAATGATGTCTATACATTGTATCATTTATTTAAACTTTTTGTTTGTTGGTCAAAAATTACATATCACCACCGGTCTGGTTCTCAGTTTAGCATAGTGTCAAAAACAAAAATTTTCCCCACTACAGATCATGGAATCGGAATCACAGATCCTCTGTGGCCAACATTGGAAGATACACTGGCATGGCCTAATTTTAAAAACCTTAAAAACTGAGTGAATAACTAGGCTGAATTCATTATAATAATCAATATAATAATCAGGCTTATAGTACATAAGTTTAACAGAATCTAAATATTTTTTTTTTATTTTGAAACAGTAGACTAGGAATATTGAAAACCTGGTAGACAAATTTATAGCTGTAAATATGCACGTCCTAACTATTGTCTTTTCTCCATTATTAGCGTGTACATTGGACGCCGTATGACTACCTCCTTCAGCACATTCTGAGGAAGACCACCCCCCCATTCAAAACTGTCCCCTCGCCGTGCCTGTTGCTTAGTGTTGAATCAGTGTTTCAGTAGATCCAATTAGGTGAGAATTGCACAAATGTTTTCCACTCCTGGGCCGTGTGCTGTGTTACACTGCCTACATGTAATTCCGCTGGCTCATGCACTGCTTTTATAATCCTGCCTTCACCAAGCGATCTTTTTAGATTTACAGCTAGTGGCAGAGTAGAAACATCCATACCACCTTTTAGCTTAATTTGTATCAAGATTCATAAAGACTGTTTAAAAGAAATAAGGTCATATAATAGGTAGTCGTAAGGAAGAGAAAGATAAGGTGGCAAAATAAGATTTGCGCCAACAAAAGATTTATATAAAAAAAAGGGAAAATAGAATAGAATGCCAAAAATACCAGCAATCAGTTACTGAACTGTTCTTCTTGTTCAGTGATTACTCTGTAAAAAGAATCTAAATAGCAGCAAAAAAATCTATAAGGGAACAAAAGTTAAACAAATACAAAAAGCACAGTCGAAAGATTATACATTTCCCCGTTGCTGAATGTATGTTAGTTCAAACTTGTTGAACATTACATACCTGCAGTACAGCCCAGGTCCTAGTAGCGGTTATGAAATACACTACACTGTGCATCGAGTTATGTTGTAGGACATGTCAAAAACCTTTGGTTTAAACTGATCGACTGCATATGATTGCATACAGTCAAACCAAAAATCATTCAAATACAACTAACTGCTGCATACGGCAAAGCTTTCAAACCAAACGCTTACGATGACAAAATGGTAGTTTTACGATATTACAATATTAGTTTAACAATATCAATCCCATCATGTGAATATTTATGGCATCTAGCATTGTTTGATATACCTCAAATAATACAAAAATAGCTGGTGCAAAACTAGCAGCGTCAGTGACCATGCTTAAACTCGGACTATAGTTCACTAAACCTGTACTAAGAGTGCATTTACACTGCATGTATCAAGTGACCCAATTCTGCTTTTTTGCCCCTCCAATGTGGTACATATCGAATTGTAAAAACAAAGCCACAAAAAAAAACAAAAAAACGAATTGCAATATTTTCAAATTGGATTCAGGTTTCATTGTTATGTGGTAATGAATCAGATACGTGTATTAACCGTGTGTAGTGCAATGTAAGCAGAGAAACCGGATTTTTACCTGTTAATGAGAGTTGAACATCACTGATTAAGTGGGTGAACAACTTTACAGCACAAATATTACAGATCTCCAAAACAGTTTTAACAATTCATGATTAGAAGTTCATTTTCCCTGTACCGCGAGCTGCGGCTGATCGGAATCTCACGTTTTGCCAATGTTTGAATAAGATATGAAAGCAAGCTAATCATAATTTATCAACCCTTTTTTTTTTAACTTTCTTTTCCGGTCAGTACATTCAACTTGGTTTGTTTAGCCCTAAACAGTCTAAATACAAATATCAGGAATGGGTCAGTTATACAAAGATAATGTAAGTGGTTTATAAAAAAAATTATAAATGAAATTGAATGTAGTCACCAAATCAGATTGGATCATTAAGATCTGCATCGTAAATGCAGCACTAAAGTAGCTAGGTTACAGGTCAGATTTTCATCCTTAGCATGTTACACATCAAGGAAACATGATAAAGATTAAATAAGTATATTTTGGTTCATTGCTGTGATTTTTAACTCAGGTAATTATCTTGGAAGAGACAGAGGGAAAAACATGCAATTATTAGCCAGATCTCCAGTTCTGAAGGTTAAAAGAACCACAACATATTTTTATGCAACTTAAAAACAAACTAAAAATAAACTCGGTGTAAAACAGTTCTTATTACGATCAAGCATGTAATTATTCATTCTGCATGTCAAGGTATAAGTGTTTAGGCTTGTTTCCTTTGTCATTTGGATTCTGATCTGTCCAGCTTGGAGGATTAAGATTTGCAGCTTTCCTCCTAGCTGCAAAGAGAACTTCATGCAGGAATAAGGCAAGGAGAAAAAAAGGGAACTCAATGTAATCTAGTGCATGTTGTGTAGTGTGTAGAAATGGTACATCTATGTGCAAGTTTTGTATTGAGAGAAAACCAATAAAAAAAAATCTGTTATCAAAGTTGTTATTCAACTGCTCATTTTAACAATCTTTTTATAACCAAAAAAGGGTGGAGCAGCATCCCGTACTCAGGTAAACACAATTAAAATTTATTTAACTTTGGTCAAAATAATCAAACAAGTGTACACATCCACAATGTTAGCATTATTATTTAACAAGAAACAAGGCCAGACACAGGATGCCCCTTTGACCTGTCTGCGACTATAAATTTGGGAACAAAATCAACTGTACGACTTTGTACCTGAACCACCAAGTTATTTTTTGTGATCATGGGTTTTTGTGCCACCTGAGGAAATAAAGCAGCTTGATATTAAATTGTGATGCCAGTCTCGGAAAATGTTGACAAGCTGGCTAAAGGACAAATGCACAAAGGCATTTTTGCTGCTTACCTCACATGTGTGCACTTTTGACTTTTTGGAGAAAAGGCTAGAGGGCTGATTTTTTTTCTTTTCTTAATACCTCCCCCTCCCCCTGAAGCAACTAGACTGCATCAAAGGACCAAATTTCAAATACAGTATATTTTTATACATAAAGTGTGTCATTAGTGTCCTGATATGAAGCCACATTACTGAAGCAGGAAATTATACAGAAGGATTGAGTGATGTGTTGTCAGGAAAGGATACAAGTATGGGAAATTAGGGAAAAAATTTCAATGTAAAGGCAGGGAGTGGTTTTAATGATAAAATTTAATATTTATGGCTACTATGGATAATTCTGAGATATTCCCTCTATAGTCATACAGAGATTTAAGGCTGCAGTGTCCCTTTAAAATAAAATAAAATTAAAAAAAAGATCATAATTGACAAAGTCGGATGTTCGGAGCGCAAACAGCAATACTGACATTTAAAAATGGCCGAATGTCCTTTGTACAGTGCAACTGCAGCTTCAAGTAGTCCTATACTGAACATCTCTTTCCAACCAGCTGCTGATTGAAGCCTTGTCACCTGAAGATCAGCATTTTGTCACAATCAAGTTAGGTCCTAACTGCAAATAAAGGTTGCGTTGATTCATACGGAATAAAAACAAAGCTGGAGAATTAAAACCATGATGTGCAGGCGGACGTCATCTTTTTAGCAGCTGGCTGGAGATCAGCAGGTTAACTTCACATTTTTTTTATTACTGGTGCTCCGAATCCACATAACATGCAAATACAGAACGTAAAAACCCCATACATACCTGCTTGTAATGTAAAAAACGCTTTCTCTTGGTATTGTTGTAGTTTTGTTACTTTTATTAAGTGGTTTGCCACCAGATGGTGCAGTTATATAGAGAGACAGTCGGTGAGTAGAGGTTACTGAAATAACAAAAAATAATAATAGGAAAAAAAAAAATTGTCCACCGACCAACAGTGAGACCTGTATTAAGTGCTTAAAGGATAAAATACCAAGGCCTGAGATTATGGCCAGGGAGGGGGGGAATGTTGACAACAACAAGCAAAACAGTCATGTTTCTGGAGGTTTCCAGGTGACAGAGCATGTGCTCTGTTCTGACCGTTATGTCTGTGTGCTCCACAATGTCGGCGGACGAATAGAGTGATTGAAGGCTCAGACTAGAAGAAAAAGAAAAAGACAGGCTTGTGACGGCTGAAGTGTCCATTTTTTGGCCTTTGCGTTTTTTTATTTATGCGGTGTCGAGGAGGAGTGATGACATTCTCCTGGTTTTATTTTTAACAAGGGTAAGGTTTGGGATGGCATTTGTAAAATTTTCTTGTGTAAAATCAAGACGTTGGTGGCGGCAGCTTCTTTTAGGGACTTTAGAAACTAAACTATGGATAGAACAAGATTTCTTAGCGCATCCTCTGTCCTGTGCCAGGGGTAATATGGTTTGGGGCCATTCATTTCGACTCTCATTTCCCATCCCCCATACTCACTTTTATTAGTTTATTTTGTCCTGGAATATATACAGATTATTGGTGGCGGCCACGGCTATGACATTCTCTTTGGGATGCCAAGCAGTGTGCAGAATCTTCTTGTTGAAGTCCAGGCTGTCCACGCTGATCTCATCTTTCTTCCTCTTGCCGCCGGTACACACTCGACGCGGTTTGAGCATGGCCCGCGGTTTGCTGTTCTCGCGGGAAGCCTCCAGTGTGATGTCACGCCGTGTGTTCCTGTCGAACATTCTGAAGAAGTTGTTGTATGAGCCGGTCATGATGGCACTGGAAAAAAATGATAAGTGTAGGACTTATTAAACGTTACTCATCGTGACTTACATTAAGCAACAACTTAAAGGGTAATAAATCATCTTTACCTGTCGGATCCATTCCAGCAGCACTCAAACTTGTCAAAAATGCAGTCGTTCTCATACAATGAGCAAAGCTTGCTACGTAGGTATTCATGTACCTATAAATAAAATAGCATAAATGTAACCAAATGCATGGGCATGTTACATCTGGCAGCACTGATTAAAAGCAAGTCTAGTTGCAAATTTAACTCAATTTCGAGACACTTTATGTAAATGAGCACCTGAGGTATAGGGGCCGTTCCCAAGGGACCAGCAGTGGCATTGCGGCATCCCTAAAATTCAAACCTGCAATACTGTGATAATCTTCTGTCTTTTTTTTCTAATCAATAGTCCAACATCTTAAACTTATAATATTACTGGTACTGGGCAGCAGTTGCTCAGAGGTTACGAGACACTGGAGAAGCCAGAGCAGCCTGTTATTGAGCAGCAGACAATAAGAATCCAAAAACTAAGAATCTAGTCGGCTTAACTCCATATTGAGTTTTTAAATGAGAAGAGAAAAATAATAAATCTCAGAAAGGAAACTTGCTCAAGCTGCTTCAGTTAGTAATTAAGGTGCTTAAACGTTGGCAAAAGAATTCATGCAGTCCAAAAATATTGAGACTTCGACACATTTTGAAGCAATTAGACATGCCCTTAATTTACTAGAGGCATGCGTAATGTTTAATTGGATACCAGCAGATCAGCATGATTATTACCCGACAGGTGTTTACAGCAGACCAAGATGATGACTACTGAGTGCAAAAATAAGATTTAGATCCAGTCTTAAGATTTTTTTTCATAGTCACTTAATCGGCTAACCATATTGTGGAATCAATCACGAACAAGCTGCCACTGTTGGGCCCTAAACAAGGCCCTTAACAGCTCAGTTGTATAAACGAAATACATCGGGATTAAGGGTGTCTGCCAAAAAAGCATGCTGTGAACCAGTACCTGGTAGGTCTCTACTGGTCGGTTCTCCATGTTTAGGTCCCACACCTTTACAGAGAGATAGTCTCGGGTCATCATGTATCGACCGCTGTGGCTAAACTTTACATCAGATATAGACGAGATGATTTCAGAGAAGAAAGACCGGCTGCTCGGATCTTCTGGTTCTTCAAAAACTGATTAGAGAGGAAAAATAAACGCCCCAAAAACAGATTAAAACTAAAGTGTACGTAAAAAATAAACAGGTTGGAGTTCATTTTGTCAATGAAGAGACACTGACTACTATTTTACGTTCAAAAATAAACATTGAGCATGTATTTGCACGACTACATGCACTGCAGGAAACAAGTATGTCACGCTTCACAACAGAAAAAATAGATAAACAAACAAACACAGTTGGGGCTATTACATAATTGCACTTAATTAAAAAGAGCCATCCACACTTCACACAAGTTACATCACAGGTTTTAAATCCCAGTCATGATTTAAACCCTTATGGAGAAAAAGCACTCAACAATGCAGTACACTGTTACTGTCAATAACCCATCTGCATCAATAACGCACAGTTAACAGCACCCCACGAACCAACAGATCATTTCAAAAGGTCAGTAAATGTTTGGTACATGTTGTATTGTTTGTAACACTCTGGAGGTGATTACAGTTTTAGACCATTTGGCCCAATTTGTACAAAAGGCAGATTATACAAAGCCAGTAATGTAACAGATCAGTGAAAAACATGATGGCATGGGTGAATAGATTTCTAAAATGATGCTTGGAACAAACTAAGACTAAATATGGTTTATTGGGATAATGCTCAAGGTTCAATACCTGGTACTCAAAATTGTCTTAAATTACGTAAAGTAGCTGCTATGCACAGAGTCAGAGACCATTTTTTTCTGAGTTGAAGCAAGAAACATTGAGCAAAGCCGCTAACCAAAATAAGTTATCAAGCAACAGTTTTGAACATACTGAAAGAAATAGATGGTAGCTAGACTAACTGGACTTTCACTTAGCAAAACTGGACTGGACATCCACCTCAAACCTTTTGCCTAATGGGCTAAGCTAATGGATGGAGAAGGCTTAGCCATAAGACTGGTACCTTTTTAAATGCACAAACTTAGGACAGTTGGAGGAAAAAGTATCAAATGTACACCATATTCCAAAATGTTTGTGGTCACCTGAGCATCACAAACATTCATTCATTCATCTTCTATACCCGCTTATTCCCGGGGTCTGCTGGAGCCTATCCCAGCGCACATTGGGCGAGAGGTAGGGGGTACACC
>JAOTQW010000041.1:2924234-2938822 GCA_026260075.1 Sisor rabdophorus | reverse complement strand
CATGTTTTTGGACTGTGGGAGAAAACCAGAGTACCCGGAGAAAACCCATGCAAGCACGGGGAGAACATGCTAACTCCTCACAGATAGACCCCAAGCCCGGGATTGGAACCCAGGACCTTCTTGTTGTGAGGCGACAATGCTAACCACTTCGCCACCGCGCCTCCCCCAACTGCAGTTTATGAGGTAATATTTATAAGCATGCATTATAAAGTTTAATGTATTTTAGAGTTGATTCATGGCACGGTGCTTTACAGACTCTAACCGACTGCATTAAGGATATTCGAAAGCTGCATAGTCTGTACTACAAAGCATTTGAGAGTATTGTCACATTATCTTCTCCCAAAGGTCCCTTTTTTTCAGTCTGCCTTAAACCCACATTCTCTGAACTCAATAACTGTAAAAACAGTCATCCAAAGCAGAGAATAGTGTTTTATGTAAATCAATGCACATAGACCTCAAAGAAATTATCACTTATTGTGAGGCACATGAAGAAGAGGAAAAGAAGCTCCAGAGGGAGAAGAACTTTCTACCTCATTACTGCATGCTAAAGCGCCACTTCAGATTAACACTATTAATGCAGCAACTGGGTGAGTAAATCCCCTTAAAGGCATGCTTCAGATATGCTCCAGGCACTGCCATTATGGATGTGTCATAACTGGCTCAATGTCCCAGGTTGCACAGAATCAGCTGGTTAAATATTTGCATTTAACAAAATAAGTGTTTCGTTATGGAAAAAAAATCATCTTTAATTACACTGTTTGTCAACCAGATCGACTTCTTTTTGCCTATAAGGTCTCATCTCAGCAAGCCATTAAATCTGGTTGGCTGTTTAAACAAATACAAATTTAGGACAATATTAATTATTATAAGAGCAATAGATACAAAATGAAAATAAACCAAATGGAAGTTTCTAGAGATTTTCCACTGTATATAGAAATCCTCAAAAGAGTTCATTATAGAAGTAAACAAAAATCAATAGATGGATGCTCATATAATGTGTCTGAGGTAGGAAAGATCTGCTAAATCTTTAGTGTAAATTATAGCTAATATTAAGCCAAAATAATTTTGTCCACTGGGCCATGGTCAGGTCAGCAGTCTTTATTGTTCTGATCTAAACATTTTAATAATCTGTTCAAGTTGTAGCTCAATGGATAAGCTGTTGGACTGCTAATTAAAAGATTGGGGTTTAAACCCAGCATCACCAAGTTGCCACTGCTGGGCCCTTGAGAAAGCTCCTTAACCCCACATCGCTCAGTTGTATAAAATAGATTAATGTAAGTCGCTTCACTTATGGGTGTCTACCAAATCCTATAAATATAAATGGGTATGTTATGGTGATATTAACAAAATTAAGAAAAGTGTTTTTTGCAGAAGAACAACAAAAGTTTAGCCAAAATAGACATTAAATTGGTAGGAAAAGCACATGGTACATGTACATTTTGATGATCCATAGAAATACCACTATTTAAGTGGACTAAAATTACCAGGTACATTCGAGTTCATTACCTCACACAGATAGCAAGTGATTTCAGCTGCTTTATAAAATTCTCTGCCAAGTAGAGAAATCCAGGCTTTTAATTCAGGAAGCGGAGACAAGTAGAGCAGAGGGTGATTTGTCACTTGCTGTGTAAAAAATTGTTTATTCCAAATGTGTTGTGTAACAAACTCAGCGTGTAATGGACTTGATGGAACTTCTTGTGCTGCTGGCTTTACACCACCCATTTGTATGAAAAGGTTATCATATAAAGCTTCAATATATAATTTGTTAAAGTTTTTAATATGATAAGGCTTTATCACAGCTAGTAATTTGTCTTACCAGCATTCTTATCTTAGATATTAACAGGCAACAGCTGCTTCCTGTCTAAAAGCACACCGATGTTTATCAGCCGCAAGAAGAATGACACCGAAAGAAAAAATTTAATAATCAGTTTCCATAAAATGTTATTCTTTTGCTTTTGTTGTCCACACACACGCACACACACACACTCATTCTCTATTATTATTTCCTGAATTAGGGTCGTGGAGGAGCTTATCCCAGCACATGGGGCTCCTATGGGCAATTTTTGGTCACCAATCAACCTAATGGACTGCGAGGAAACCAGAGTACCCTGAGGAAACTTACACAAGCGCAGTGAAAACATGCAAAGCAATCAAACCCAGGACCTTTTTGTTGTGAAGCAATCATGCTCCACACAATCCACACCGCCCAACTAATTATAAAAAAAATAATTCATGACAGATCTTTTCCAATAAGTCAGTGAACCTTGCTTCACTTTAAGTACTTTTCTATTTTTACTTATCAATCTTCTTCTTCTTCTTCTTCTTTTGGCTGCTCCCATTTAAGATCAATAAGAAACAAAAAAGCTGAATGGTTTTCCTGAGGATGTTTTATGTGTAAAAAAAAAGTCTAATGTGGCGTTCTTAAATGGTAAAAAACTATTCCTGCATAGCATGATATAACCTGAAATAGGACTTATTACCAACCAATAATTTATTCAATTGGATTTTTAAAAATATTTCATTCCACTTATCATGATTCATTCATTAATGTATCTTTTATACCCTCTTATTCCCTTATGGCTTCTGAAAATGTAATTTTAAGAAGGTTGTGCTGTTTTATAGCAAAAATGTTGCTCTATTGCATGTTCTACAATCTAAATTTACTAATGTTGTTCCTAGACTAGCAAATTATTTTAATGTAGTTTGTCTAATTTCATGTTGTGATCAAATGTTAATAAAGGAATCACCATTGTCAGTAAACTGTTTCAGAATCAATGAATTATCATTGGATTAGAGTGGGTTTGTAATCACACACTGATGTGAACTGATAGTTCTGATTGATTAATTGATTAAAATGTTGGTTCAGGATTAACAACAGATGATAATCCAGGATCAAATTCTAGTTGAAAATTCTGTTACCCATTTCTATCTCTCTTTCTTGTATACGCATACACATACATAAATAAATCCATAAATACATGAGATAAGCAGTTCAAAGGCACTGGTTGCCGCATTGAAGAGAACTTATTTCAGAAAGATGCATAAAATACACTTGTGTATGTACAGTGACAGATTTGCAGTTTGTTTGTTTTTGTGCAGTCGAGCATAATGGTGGTAATTTTGTTCTCAGAATGCTCTTCTGTCAGCCACAGATACATACATTGTCACTACATATAACAGAAGGTATAATTCATGCCTTGCTGGACCAATATTCTGGATAGTTTAACGAAAAGAATAACAGCACTCGTGTGGTACGACATCTTTGACAAAAACAACTGGAATGGGTAAACAAATAAAATGGTTGTTTGTAAAAACAATTTTTAATACAAATGTGTGCATGTAAGCAGCAGAGGCGCAGGCTAGGACAAGCTGTGTGTGGTGTGTACAATGGAAAACTGATACTGCCTGTAATTGATACGTCTTTGATATTTTTTATTTTATACTTGGGTTACTATTTTCATTAAAAATGTATTTGAATAAACAATTTTTCTTATTAAATTCCAAACCAAATGCTACTTTATGATATTATTGCAAAATGAATTTTGGGTTACCTACTGTAAAAAGCTTTTTAAATTTTTGTTCTTGTGTTTAATGTGGTTGCATTACTTAATAATAAAATGTCATCCACCATACATTTTTCGGTACTTTAATGCTTTTATTACAAATACAACAGCTGCCTTTTTGTTTTTGTGCTTATTCTGGTGAATAAATGAAAAAATAATCAATCAACAGAATCAATTAACATGGTTACTAATTTTATAATTATAATTAAATACTAATGGCAGCAGGTTGGCTTGGTGGTTGATTCTGGTTTGAAGCAAAATATATTCTGTGTCCAGAAACATGTCCAAAAACATGTACTTTAGGTTGATTGAGGATTTTAAATTAACTATAGAAATGTGTGTGTGTGTGTGTGTGTGTCAAGGGTGTACCACTCCTGCCTTTTGCCCTTCAAAGAAGATGAACGAATTAATGGATAAATGTTAATACTGTATAATTAATTAATAAATTTATATATAATAGGGCCCGGTGGCATAGTGGTAAGCACAGTCGCCTCACAACAAGGTGGTAATTGGGAGTTTGGTTCAAATCCGGGACTTGGTGTCTTTCTGTGCGGCGTTTGTATGTTTTCCAGAGGCTTGTGTGGGTTTCCTCCAAGTACTCCTGTTTGTGCATTAGGTTATTTGGTGATTCTAAATTGCCCAGTGAATGTGAGTGCATGTGCTTGTGTGTGTGGTACTGAGATGGACTGGTGACCTTTCCAGGGTGTATGAATGAATATATAATAAATAATATAATAAATGAATAAAAAAATTATTTGATAAATAACACAAAATTAAGTCATTTATTTTAAAAGGCATAAATACATCTTATTTGTATGATGGTTAATGTAGTGCTATGGAATTAAAACAGTCAATGTATGTTGCTTTTTCTAGAAAATTTCATTGGTCTTGTTTGTTCATATGAAATTCTCATGAAAGCAAACTCAGTATAGGTCTCTAACTAATAACCTTTATTAAAGTTATAAACAACAAAAGGCAGTAAACCTGTGTGGTGAATGCAGAATTAAAATAAAATATTCAGAATTATAAAATATACAATATAAAAAAAAAATTGGGGGGGACATAAATCATTCATTCATTCATCTTCTTTAACCGCTTATTCCCGAATCTGGGGTCACGGGGATCTGCTAAAGCCTATCCCAGTGCACATTGGGCGAGAGGCAATCCATCACAGGGCCACACAATCACACGCACTCATACTTACTCCTATAGACAATTTATAGTTACCAATCAACCTAATGTGCATGTTTTTGGACTGAAGGAGAAGCAAGCGATAACCAACATTTAAAGAATTATATATGGAAAATATATATATTTTATTTCACAGATGTTTAGAAATGACATGTGCTGTGGTGCTCTATGCCAAGTCTTAAGCAAAGTTTGGCACAAGAGTCCTACTGTCTCTTGCTGAGTCTTTTAAAGTGCTAGACACAAACAGAAAACCAACAACGTTGTGGGATTACAGCCTAGGATAGAGAAAAAAGAAAGCAAAGAGAAGCACGTTGATGACAACAGACTAATGTGAAATGGTTTCATTCATTTCATTACCTACACATCTTCCTCAATAAGCCAGTAAACCTTGCTCTACTTTTCTATTTGTACTTTTTAAGGAGAAAGAAAAGCTGAACGATTTCCCTGAAGATGTTCTTTTAAAGGCTGGATGTAAAAAATAAAGCCTGATGTGGCTTTTGGTATTGGTAAAAATTTTCTGGGATAGCATGATATTACCTTAAATAGGACTTATTATTACCAAACAATAATTTATTTAGTTGGATTTTTCTGAAGTACTTTATTCCACTTATAATGATTAATTAATTAATTTATTTTCTGTTTACCGTAGCTGGGTCACGGGTGTCCGCTGGAGCCTATCCCAGCACACATGGGGAAGGTGGCAGGGGTACATCCTGGACAGGTCACCAGTCAATCGCAGGGCCAAAGATAGACTAAAAACCACACACACAACCTCTTCTATGGGCAATTTAGAGTCACCATACAACCTAATAACCATGTTTTTGGACTGTAAGAGAAATCGGAAAGGAAACCCATAAGAGTGCGGGGAAAATATGCAAACTCTGCAGAGAAAGACCCCTTGCTGTGAAGCAACCATGCTAACTACTACGCCACCGCATTGCACCTTATGACGATCAGTATTTTAATCTTTAAAAGCACTACATACATTTTAATTCAGTGGAAGCTTCACAAAGAAATTTAAAAAGCTTTAAAAACATTACCTGCCCATATGCTTTAAATACAGACTGTGAGGTTTAGATAATCAATGTTTTGTCTCGATTAAATAGTTTTGAAATGTTTTACCTAATCCTGGATACTCATATCATTACATTTTTAACAATACTGCATACACTACAGCATTATATTTCTTTGACACATTTCCCTTCATCTTTCTATTCAAGCCTGATATTGCCTATCAAACCTACTGAAGTCAAGCTCAGTGCATGTCCTCAAATCACACTCAGTTGGATTGTGTGTTATCAAATTAAAAGTGAGAGAATTTTCAAAACTAATTCTGGAGGTGTAAAAATATGTCAGGCAAATATAACAGATTCCAAGTTCACACCACTTTTACCAGTACTATGTGAGTCATGCAGGGCCATCACCTCACACGACAACAGTAGTGATGCTATAGGGATGCTGACAAAAATGTAGATACAATGCAGAACAAAATGTTTTAGAAAAGCAAGCTGAAAATACGGGCGGCACGGTGGTGTAGTGGTTAGCATGGTCGCCTTACAATAAGAAAGATCCTGGGTTCGATTCCAGGTCACAACGACTTTCTGTACGGAGTTTGAATGTTCTTCCCGCACTTGCGTGAGTTTCCGCCAAATATTCCGGTTTTTCCCACAGTCCAAAAACATGTACACACACATACTCACTCCTATGGCCAATTTAGAGTCACCAATTAACCTAGTGTACGTGTTTTTTACTGTGAAAGGTAACCTGAGTACCTGGAGGAAACCCATGCAAGCGCGGGGTGATATTATAAAACCTTAATTTTCATGTCTGACTGTCATGGTGAAAAAACTAAACATTTTAATCAAAGTGGCTCACACAATAAAAAACAAAACTACCTTATATTTTGGTGGCCTTGTCCAAATTACTGATTAGGTAATAAGATAAGATAACTAGGTTTTGAAGCATGTATGTTCTGGGTGAGTTAATGCATGCAAACATGCAATCAAGTTTTAAAATTCCTGTGACATTTGCACGCACAGTAACATTATTATATGTTACTATAAATATAACATTTTTCTAAAGATGGGCAGCATGGTGGCATAGTGGTTAGCACAGTTGCCTCACGGCAAGGGGTCAGGATTTCCCGCTTTAGCGTGGGTTTCCTCTGTGTGCTTTGGTACCTCCAACAGTCCAAAACATAACTCTCTGTCTCTTTCTGGAACTAAGAATGGTTAAAATAGCAGATAAAAAACTAAAGGAAAACTAAAAACAACAAAAAATGTGTGTGTAAATATACCAATGATTATTAAATGCTAAAGAGGTGCAGCTGCTAATAAGAGGTCTGGCAAAGTTGAACTGGTTTGTACAAAAACAAATTAGTTTAAAACATTAGTTTATGCATATGTTGGCACAGCTTGGACAATAAAAGCTGTTATGTAGCATAGACCTTCTGTTATTGTCTAAAAGAGGAAGTAGTGATTTAATAGTTACTATATTGAACTGCTAATTTGGGGTGGCCAGCAGTGTAGTTAGCACGTTCGCCTAGAAGCAAGTAGGTCGTTGGTTCAATTCCTGGGTCTTTTTGTGCAGAGTTTGCATGTTCTCCCCACGCTTGCGTGGGTTTACTTACTTCGTACTTCCATTTCATGTACAGTAGGTTGATTGCTGATTAAGAGTGTGTGGTTGTTTATTTATATGTGGCCCTGCGATGGACTGGCAACCTGTCCAGGGTGTTTCCCCTCCCTCTCGCCCTATGTGCACTGGGATAGGCTCCAGCAGACCTGTGACCCAGAGTTAGGGAATTATTGGGTATAGAAGATGAATGAATAAATGAACTGCAATGAACTTTAAGCTTCAGCCAGCTTCCCCTGAGCAAGACCCATTTACCCTCAGCTACCTAGATGAGTAAAGAAAAATAAGACAAATAGCCACTCCAGCACTAACCTGACAAGGCAATAACTGCATATCAATGATTTAATTAATGAATGAATAGAAAATGAAACAATCAGTTAATTAATCTATTCATGTAAAAAATTAAACTGTTAAAGGAAACCGGAAAACCAGGAGAAAACCTACGCAAGTACTGGGAGAAAATGCAAGCTGTGCCCAGGAGTCAAAACCAGGACCTTCTGGTTGTGAGGTGACCGTGTTAACCACTACGCCACCGAGCCACCTGTAATCAATTAATTGCTTGTAAATAGCAAGTCGGGTCAAGGAAATTTTTTATCATTTCATCCACATAACCACGGTGCAGAAAAGAACCATGATGCTGGATGTAATGAAGAGCTACATATGACGACAAAAAAATAAAAAAGAAATTCTTCTTTTTTACTCACGTATACTTGAATAAACCGATCTTCAAAGGTCAATATGTGTATATGTGACAAAAATATTCTGAATGTACGTCCAATTAATTGGCTTCTGTTTATGCCATTTTCTCTATGCAATGACATAAGGCATAAAGCAAAAAAAAACCAACATTTAACATTGCCTAGCTTTCAATAGAGCACTGGAAGGAGCAAGATAACTGTCTTTTCATATGTTCTAGTAAACGTTTACTGAAAAGGAAAGAAAAGAAAAAGCATAGTGCTGGCAGTCATCGCCATGCTGCATATCATGCAGTATTATCTTTATCATTTTTTGAGTAAAATAATTATCTAATTCCCTATCTATCAAAAAATTGAGTCTCCCATGTATTTTTATTCAGGTAATTAGCTAAGATTTGAAGAAGGAATCCCTTAAAGTAATGTTATCATTATGAAACACACCGGTGCACAGAAGCAATTAATCAATCAATCAAACTCTCCATCATGATCAAGACTAAAGTGCTGTCCAAGAATGTCAAGGATAAGATCTATAAGACCTATAAGACTGGAAAGAGCTACAAGATTTGTTAAGAAGGTGACAACAGTTGGTGCAATTATAACAAATGGAAGAACCACAAAATAACTAAATCTCCCTTAGTATGTGGCAATATGCAAGATCTCACCTCATGGAGTTTCAGTGAACATAAGGATGGAAGGTTTTAGCCAAGAACTACATAGGAGATTTCATGGACACCAAGAAAAGAACTGGTAACATCACTGCACTAGGACTAAAATCCTGCAGACAAATGTTCTCCTGCTTAAGGGTGCAGTCTCATATGAAGTTTTTAGATGGTTGAATGTCAAAAGAGAAGAAAAAATAGAAATGCAAATAATTCTGTATTATCTCAGATAACACTACTCATAAGATGATAATCATCTCAATCAAAAATGTTGAGAACGTAATTATGGTTTCAGGCTTTTCTTGATATCACACAAAATATTCAAATTTGGGGTATATGCTTACAGACTCTATATGTCTGAGCACAGGGTCTTTCTGTATGGAGTTTGCATGTTTGAGTGTGCGTGTGGTTGTGTGTGGCGACTGGCGACCTGTCCAGGTGTACCCCCTGCCTTTCGCCCTATTTGTGCTGGGAAAGGCTCCAGCAGAACCCCATGACCCCAGGTTCAGGAATAAGCGGATATAGAAGATGAATGAATGAATGAATGAATAATAATAATTATTATTATTATAATTAATGATAGATATTTCAGATGTTAAAAAATATTCCAAAAATAAATTAAAAAACTGGATGTAGAAGCATGGAGGCAGGTGCAGCCAGGAATTTATGAGGTCCTGCGCGGATGATGTGGTTTTCACCCTTTAATCCAGCAGCAGCGCTGTACTGCCCTAACTCAGGCTTTGAAATAAAAGAACTGTGTCCTCAAAATGGATTATATTCTTTGATCGCCTCCTCTGTGGATTACATGGTTAAGCCAAGATTGTGAACTTGATCCAAGCTGCTTTATGTAAGATGTGGAGGTGTGATTTAAAAGAAATCAGATATTAGTAGTTTTAAAGATAATCAAGTAACAGAAATGTTTGCAAATAACGGTCTAATAAAATGATGTGCTTTTTATGAAACATTTTTTGAGCTTACAATATAATATAACCCTTTTAGACACAATACTGAAAAACAGTCTAGTCAAACAGCAAAACTAATAATCAATGTGTCTCTGTAGGAGCTAAAAAAAACATCCCCCCCAGGGTATGAAAATGCCAAGATAGAATTTTTTTCACCACACACCTTACAAGACCAACTTTTTTAGTCAAATTAGAGGTGTTCTTATTTTTGTTTGAAAAACACCGTGGGCCTATAAAGCAAAAAAATATTTTTGTCTTTAAAATAAATGAAAAACATAACTAAACGGCAAAAATAATACAAATAATAATAGATTCAAAAATGTCATTTTTGTTATGTTTATAAAAATAGCACTGCAAATCAAACACGATTCATAGTGATAGTATTTTAATAAGCATACCCACTCCAACATATGTAGTACTTCTTACTGAGAAGGTAGGAAGCAGCACACTTAAAAATATACAATATCTAACATACCAACATGCTAGCAAAATTCAATTAGATTGCCAGGCTATTCTTGAAGAGTCTCTCTCACTCCCACACACACACACACACACACACACACATATATACAACATGTTTAAACACCCTGGCCAGGCTTTAGATCAAAGTCCTGTTTTATCGCTGGCAGCCAGACGGTTAAGCTGAGGAGCTGGAGACAAGGCCACCTGACATGAAAAACAGTTGCTTTTTTACACTTTAAGGTATGAGGAAAATTTTTGGCAATTTTGTCACTTTAACTAAAACCTGTACCATTGAGTGAGTGGTGAATGTCAATGCTGCATCATAGGAGAGCTTTCTGACCTTGATAGCTATTTAAAGTGCCTGTATATATTCCTAACATCATTTTTAGAAAGATGGCAATTTCTAGAATTTCACAGTACATCTTTGTACTTTATATGCAGTGTTGGGAAGGTTACTTTAGAAATGCAGTAAGTGACGTTTTTTAAATTACCATTTTTAAAATAGTAGTGTACTTTATCAATTATCACTATCATTATCATTAAATTTAATTACATTTAAGTTTTCAAAATCAAACATTAAGGCTTAACAACAATAGCACAATTACAGTAGCACATAATTCTGCATATAATTGTAATAATAATTCAGGGTCACAGGGTCTGCTGGAGCCTATCAGCAAACATAGGATAAAAGGTAGGGGTATACTGGTCACCAGTCCATCACCGGGCCACACTAAGACCAACAACCACACACACACACACTTACACAGTCAATTTAGAATCACCAAATCAACCTAATGTACATGTTTTTGGACTTTGGGAGGAAATCAGAACACTAAAACCACAAGCACAGGGAGAACATGCAGACGCCACACCGAAAGATCCCTTGCCTGGGAATCAAACCTAGGACCTTCTTGCTGTAAGGTGAATGTGCTAAACACTATGCTACAGATATGATATAATAATCTACAAGTAACAGTATTCTGTGTCTATTATATAATTTGTATAAAGTGTGTTTTTCGGTGCGAGTACTCGTTTGGTCACAACTGTTTTATTAGTTTGAACCTAGTATTATATTATTTAAATAATTTCAGTCAGACAGAACGCAGTTTCTGTAGTCTGTACAGCAGTTTTCACATTCGGCAGAATTTTTTCAAATCATTAAAGTTCCTTAACTGCACCAGACTGTGGATTGAGAGATTATGAAGTAATTTAAAAAATAATTTCTAATTTTACTCTACAGAATTGTATCTATTAAAGTTTGAGGTTGATGCTTAGAAAACTGTCAAGCTACAGTTAATGTGTGCCTTTTAAACCGTTGCTTCTCTGCTCAATAATTGAAACTGTGATATGTGTGCATTTTACAGTTTTATCTGTTTTAGATCATCTTTTTACTTTCACTGTTAGCGGTTGATAGCGGAGCCTCTTGTTTGGCTGCAAATGCCACAAAAACACTAAACTTCTGTGCAATGCTACTTTATTAGTGATCATTTTAGTTTTAAGTGACAATGTTTTTTTCTGTTTGACCAACATTAACAATGTTATGGAGAAATCAGTTCGTTTCGAAACCTGGGTGTTGTTTTGAGTGAAGATATGTTTCAATCTGCTGATTAAGTAGTGCTGTATGGGATAATATTTTCAGTCCTATGCTTAGACTCATTTGCACTGTAAAAATAGCTTTTTATGACCACTGTTTGTTACACATCTTTAACAGAAAGCAAATCTTTAACAGAATCAAGTATACATTATATGGACTTCCACACATTTATAAAAGATAAATCGCATCTGATACTAGGAATAAATATAAACCTTACAATTCATTTAATTATCTTCTATACCCACTTATTCCTTAGCTCGGGCGTCCACTGGAGTTTTGTCACATTGATAGTGTTTGTAAACTCTTGACAACATCAACAAGCAGGAATTAACATACTATCTGGGGGGTTATTTTACATTTATATGTACTAAAATTACTGTGCAACATACATTTATTCATCTTCTATACCCACTTATTCCCAAATTTGGGGTTATTGGGGTCTGCTGGAGCCTATCCTAGCGCACATGGGGAGAAAAGCAGGTGGCACACCCTGGACAGGTCACCTGTCTATAGCAGGGCCACATACACACAATCACACTTACTAACACTCACTCCTATGGGCAATTTAGAGTCACCAATCAACCTAATGCACATGTTTTTGTACTGTGAAAGAAAACCGGAGTACCCGGAGAAAACCCATGCACCTTCTACACCTGCGCCGTTGCAGGTTTTTTATCTTGAAAATAAATAAAAAAAATACATAAAATACAAAATATAAAAACAATCTGTTACCAACAGACAATACAAGTCTCAACTCTTTCTTTAATGTATAATATACGATTTGTGATCTATTGTCGAAGAATGGAGCGGGTCAATATGACTCAAAGCACTAAATTCTGTAAATGTAAATACTGTTAAATTACTGTATATTGCTGGCATCTCTGCTGCCAATATTTTACTATTTACTTTACATAATTTTAAAATGACACTAATTACCTCCCTAACAATGTTACCAAAAATTAGATTATAGATATTGCAGAATAAAAAATAAAATAAAACACTAAGCTGCTCAAAGCATCTGTGAATAGGCAATTACTGAAATGACAGGCAGTTCTCTCTCTCTTTTTCATATATTTAAATGACTGACAGGGAATGAACTACTAATTACACCACTTATACTCCAGAATCAGGTGTTCATCATAATAGATTTCCAAAGAATTCAATATCTCAAGTTCTGTCTATTTCTTTAATGATTAGAAATAATGACTACCTGTCATCATGACTTTCATCTACTTTTCACTAACCATTTAGGGCAGTTTAGATTTTTTGTATTTTTATATCCAAAAATAAAATAAAGTTTCTTTTTTTCACATTTTTTTTATTACTATTTATATTTATATTTATTATTATCCAGGTGATCCTAATAAATATCCTACTAATCCTTTAAAAATAATTAAACAATTTAATAATACATTTAGCATCAAATTACGATGAATATATGCTCATAGAACTGTTAGAATGGCTGCCTTAAGACATAAGATGTCTGAATGTCCTTTTTAATCCCCAATGCCACATACAGTGCTTTTATAAGTCAAAAATTTATGTTCTATGAAATCTTTGAAAGACTCTCTTTAGACGCAGGCTGAGAATAACTGAGAATAAAGGACGCGATTAATTATTTAAGTTATAAAGCCTCATATGACTTATGATAAAATAAACAAATAGTTCTTGGGGAAAATTATTTTAAATAAAACGTACCAGGATGAGAGTTTTATATGTCACTGTGGCACAGAGATTATAATACAAAAATATAAGCCTAACTATTGAATCCTTGGCATTGTTTATCTTAACAAAACATTGTGGACAACTACATTTTTTGTGTATTTTAACTGCAAATTAATTTATTCCAAATTTATTTGTTTAATGTAATTACCATGAATGCAGTGAAATTCCTGCAACATCTAAACATCACACACACATATGCGAGTATTTTTCAATACTATAAAAGGATGGAAGCAAAGGAGAAAAATGGAAGCATATGAGTGTATTTACTTTGTATTATAGGCTCAGACCTGTTCCAATGCCCCTTGAACAACTAGAAGTAGATGGTGCTGGGTTGGTACTAGAAAAACTTGACTTAAACCCAACTAAATACCCCTGGAATGGAAAGGAACTGTTGAACTGACCTCACAGATGCTTCTGATTTGAAAAAGTTTTTACCAACCTACAGAAATCTTCCCTTAATAATGTAAGTTATTATAACATGATAGTGTGAATCCTAATGTGAAATCAGATGTATAACTGTACATACAGGAGTAGATGTTCAAATACATTTGCCTATATCGTGTGCATTGTGGGTCTAATGAAATGAATTTAAAATACCTCTTATTAGTTACGTGTTATTACTGCTATCACTATTCTACTAGTTATATTTACTGACACATTTAGCTGGTAATGTTTTTCTTAAACGATTTATTTATTTAATTCTCCATACCCACTATTCCCTAACTTAGTGTTTTGGTGCTCTGCTGGAGCCTATTCCAGAGCACATAGGGCGAGAGCCATGGGTACACCCTAGACAGCACACTAGTCCATCACAGGGCCAAACACAGACATACCACCACACACACACTTATACTTCCCATCATGGGCTATTAAAATCACTAATCAATTAATTTACATGTTTAATGTGAAAGAAAACTGGAGTACTTTTTTGTTTTTGTTTGTGTCTGTGCTGAATGTATTCCTTTTCACAAATTTTGATTGTTTTAATATTTTTTTTAATCCCCTAGTGCGGTAAAAGGAGAAGGGGTAGCCTAAAGTGGGAAGGGGTGGCTTAGTGGTTAAGGTGTTGGACTAATACCAGAAAGACCGGGGTTCAATTCCCAGCA
>JAOTQW010000041.1:2897314-2908853 GCA_026260075.1 Sisor rabdophorus | reverse complement strand
AACATGCAAACTCCGCACAGAAAGACCCCAAGCCCGGGATTCGAACCCAGGACCAGTCTAACCACCGTGCCACCTAATGTAGAGTAACAATAATAATAATAATAATGAGTCAGGATTTCATCTGATGGTTTAGCTGTTCAGTCCTGGATTAGTGAGGCGTCACTGCATCCTCACAATGCACATCCATCATGGTTCTAGTTATGGTTTTATAGCCTTAAATCCTGCACTGCCTGCTTTAGAGACTTCTATAAGTGGACCTTTTCTGCCCTCTAATGGACACACAGTTACAGTGCAACCAGATTTGTTACCAAAGAAACAGCAGCCTTTATTTGTCACGCATACATAGGAGCATAGTGAACTTGTTTTTGCAGCAAATCAAGGCTTGTTAAAAATCTAGGGTCAGAGCACAGAGTCATAATATACAGCTTCCCGGAGAAGGGTGGGTTAAAGGTTGATCCAGGGCTGGAAGCAGCTAGAAAATAATCTTTACTTTGTGCTAGCACTGATTAAACGATTAAACAGAATATAAGATTAATTATAAACTTTAATAAAAAAATAATAATCATAAACATGATTATTAATACTATATTGCAAAAAAAATATTTGTAGACAAATGTTATTACAAATGTGTGCGGTTTTAAACATCATTCATTCATTTTCTATACCTGCTTATTCCCTAACTCAGGGTCACGGGGGTCTGCTGGACCCTATCCCAGCCCACATAGGGCGACAGGCAGGGGGTACACCCTGGACAGGTTGCCAGTCCATCTCAGGGCCACATACAGACAACCACACACTCACATTCACGCCTATGGGTAATTTAGAGTCAACCATCAACCTAATGTACATGTTTTTGGACTTCAGCAGGAAACTGAAGTAACTGGAGGAAACCCATGCGAGCCCGGGAAGAACATGCAAACTCTGCACGGATACGGCAGAACGCAGACATTTTGGAGATCATTGTCTTTATTTTGCTAGATAATGAAAAAGTATATTTTTGTGCACAGTATAATGCTGGATCAAAGTTTGATCCAGTCAAGTACGACCTAGTTGTTAGCATAGTCATCTCACAGTAACAATGTCCCAGGTTCGATTCATGGGGAATCTGTGCAGAATTTTAATATTCTACCTGTGCTTGCGTGGGCTCGATCACGCAGTCCAAAAACATGTACATTAGGTTGATAGGTGACTCTAAATTGCCCATAGGAGTAAATGTGAGGGTGTGTGGTTGTTAGTCTGTGCGTGACCCTGCCATGTATCCAGGGCGTACCCTTGCCTTTTGCATTATGTGCACTTAAAATAGGCTTCAGCAGACCCCTGCAATTTAGAGTTTGTAAATAAGCGAGTATAGAAGGTGAATGAATGAGTTTCGAGTCAGATTTACACAGATAATGTAGATCATGGTGTGTTTAACACTTAGCTATGCAATAAGTTCACATATGTATAAACAGGAAGAATAAAGCAATCGAGAATTTGAGTATTTTAGTAGTTTGTTACCTTGATGATATCCACACCACCAATCAGTTCTCCTTTTACATAGACCTGTGGGTATGTGGGCCAGTTGGAATATGTCTTTAAACCCTGTCTAACCTGCAGACACACAGCAACAAGAAAAAAAATAAATAAAACATAAGTTTAAGTGGAAGAACAATGTGATAATTGTCTTTAAATATCAGCTTTAATATGATCAGGTTATCTTTTGATCTGTTGTGATGCCGGTTCACCAGTGATTATGGTGATGGGCTGCAGATCAGAAGAACACGAGTTTGATTTACAGCACCACCAAGTGCTGGGCCCCTGATCATAAGCCCAACACATTAAACACTGGTCTACCACTTCCAACTATACCTTTAAATGTGTTATATTGTATATACATGTCAATGAACATTGATTAAAGCTGTATGCAAGTAATTTTTGTGTAGATGAGGGGTGGAAAATCTCAGTCCTGCCTAATCAAACACCAATTGAACCAACCAATCAAGATCTTGCTAGCTATACTTAAAACATACAGCTAAGTGTGTTGAGGCAATTTGGAGCTAAACTTTGCGGACATCCAGGTCCAACATTGCAGTCTCCTGGTCTAGACAATGCTTTACAACTACCTAGCTTATTGTTAACCAAAGATAAACATGGAGGCGACTATAAGTTGCTTCATTAGTTTTTTCTAAAATATTTCTGCAAGCCAAATGCAATGTACTGTAGGCCCAATGTAGCATAATTTGTAAAAATAATAATATATATAAAAAAAATAAATAAAAAAAAAAAACTACAGCCAGAGTACAAAAACTTTTCTGCTCTACCTCTTCATCTTGGAGGATATCAAAGGTGTCATATTCAACACTGTAAACAATCAAAAAGATAAATGCTCACATTTACTGATCAATGATTATATTACATAAATCACAAATTAGCAGATATCTAGCTTTAGTCAAGACATTACATACTGTAAAAAAATCGGTATAGAAAACATGTAGATCTGTTAACCGTTTAACAAATTATAATAAAAGAAGTTCTTACCCCGTGCCATTTATGATTTCAAGTATCTGACGGCTGAATCCACATTTGGCTGCCTAAATAACAACATTTGAAACATAGAGGCAACAAAACTAAAAGGCAGATTATATTTACAGAAAGCAGACATTTTAATTAGCAGGCTCTTCCTGAAGAGCCACTATACTACACAAGACTATTTTTCCCCTTAAAAAAAAAATAAATTTTTTCACATACAAAAAGCATTTTAACAAATAAAGGCTTTGAAATGCAGAGCGAATAAAAAAATCTGTCCATGGAATCGATTTTACCAATGGAAAATGCTGCTGCTCAACAAGAAAAAAAAAATGACAAGGTAAGACAGCATGAAAGAGAAAGCCAGGTCTCAGGAGGGCCAGTTTAAAACTTCCTGAAAGAACAGCTTTCATGTGAGACCAGAAGAAATCAATAATGATATTAAGTGAGAGGTAAGGATTTTTTTCTTCCCCTATTAGAGATCTGGAATTCCTGAGCTTCCATCGATTTCTTACACTGCCCCTATTTTTCAGTCAACCTGTCTAAACATATGTTAATGTCTTCTTTACAGCCCTCATAAAGCCATTTTCAGGAAAAAGAATATAAATAATAGACTACCGGGATCATCCATTATTAAGGGTCTATTTTGAATGCCCATATTCCAGAGGTGATTCCAGAGTCAATAGATAAATGTTTAAAACGATCTAAATATCATAAAGTGAAAGTGGAACTGGTTCACATCTCAATGTCAAACACTGACTTTGTATATCTTTATACATTCTCTAACTGCTTGGCCTAACGTTTTACTGAAAGCTTTATTGCCAAACATGTAGCTTTTGGCAAAGGCAAACAGATCTAAAGCTGAAATATTGGGCTATTTTGCAGAATTTGCAATGTCATCAATCTTCACAAAAGCCCTTGATCCACCTGCTACAAATAGCTCCAGAACATTTGCGCTTTCACCACCAGATTAAACTCAGAGTACTTGTTTGCGGTCTAAAAAATTTAATAAAAGGCAGAGGGAGGAAAAATAATAAAGTAATAGTTAAGATCATTTCTTCTGTATTTTTGGACATTTGACTAGAAGAACCTAAGCAGTGCTTAGATTAAAATACCAATTTTACTCGTTACATACATGATTATACCCCCTAAAACATATAGCAAACTGGCTTTTTTTTCGTGCCAGTCATTTTCCTTTAAATTGACAATATATCTTATGTGAGCAAACACATACAATCACAAAATCACAGCTTCTCTAGCGCTGGGCGATAATGACCTAAAATCGAAACCTCGAATAAACATGTTTATAAGGAGCATTTTTATTTGAATGGCTGTGAAGTTCATTACTTTTATATGTATATAGGTTTAGTTTGTAATACAAAGGACTGTGTAATATAAGCAGATGTAAACCAATTGTTGTTTAAACAATTTCAGGTCCTGCTATAATGCCAGGGACAACAAATGATTAATATTTATTCTAATGTCAATAATATGAGGCTAGACTCCCTGTTGCAGCTGCTTCCTTCCTCTTAATATTTTAACCTTATATTGGCTCATGATATTTTGCCTTTGGATGCTTATTTTGTATTATTTTTATAGCTTCTTTTCAATGCATATGTATAGTGGCTGACCAGTTCTATGTTATTACTAATGCAATTTAGTGTCTTTCTTGTACTTTAAAGGTAAATATTTTCATATATTTAAAAAAATCTAGCCACAGGGGCCACAAGCCAGTGACTTCTGTGCCAGTCCCAGGCCTGGATAAATAGAGAGGGTTGTGTCAGGAAGGGCATCCTACGTAAAACAAAGGCATATCTAAAAATGGAAATCACGAATCGAAATATCATCGGTCGAGGCCCGGCACCGTTGACCTACATGCTGACAGCGGAAATTGGGCTACATGAAGTTAGTGGGTGTGAGTGAGAAGGATATAAAGAGTAGGGCAAGGTGGAGACAGGTAAAAGAAGATTTCGAATAAGTCACAAAATAAAATTTGAAACTTTTAGCTGGTAAAATATATTTAAATGCAAATTTAGCATCTTTCTAAGCCGGTTGCTCAATAAGTTGCTCACCTCTTTGTTTCCTTTCATAAAGAGCATGACGGGACTCTTGTTGATGAGAGACTTTAACCTGTTGAGAAATTGAAATCTTAGAAATGTGCAGACAGTCGCTGTGTGGATGTGTGCGTTAGTGTTACCTCTGTTCCAGTGAGACAGTTTTGGGACAGGTTTTGTCAAGCTCGCCTGATTCAGCCAGCTCCTACATTAGACACATAATAAAAATCTAAACTCCAACACTGATCATCATACTGACACAGACTCACTCCCTCTTCTGTGCGAAACAGACATTATTAAATGAACAAATGAGTTTCTGCAGACACTTCTGTTTATATATACAGTGACTATTTTAACATTTTTGAACGTTTAAAAAAAAATGGAATTTTTTGCTACTCGGCCAGGCTCACCTTGATGATGTCGAGCCCTCCGATTAGCTCTCCTTTAACATACACCTGAGGATAAGTGGGCCAGTTGGAGTAGGTTTTCAGACCTTGCCGTACCTCCTCATCAGACAGGATATCGAAGCTGCTGTATTGGAGGCTGTGGTCCTTAAAAATCTGCACAATCTGCCTACTGAAACCTGTAGCAACCAGCCAAAACACACACACTACCATTTAACACAACATTTGTTTCTACAATCCTAGAAAATATCTCCAGCTTGTTAACTGCAGTCATATAAATAATGTATATTTCAGTGTTTTTCATTTTTTTATTATTAGTTCACATGTACTGTATACAAAAAGTAAACATAAGGAAAACCTAACCATCAGATCCATCAGGAGTGTGTTTACTAAGCATTCTTTTTTAGACTTTGTTGCACTGACATAAGCAGTAAGGAGGTGTGGGGATGCAGTTGGCATTACAGTTCTATCACAAAGGCTTAATAGCTGGGCTTTGTGAAAAGTGCCAATGTTCTACTTGTCTACCATTTGCAACCCATATATCAGAAGCACCGTGAACATGGGCAGTTAGCAGCATCTGGGCATCTTGAAATTTAGACCAAATCATTTTTTAATTCCAAAGCATATCAAATAAATTCTACTTTACCAAATGCGTCCAAGCTTGTGGCAAAAGTTTGAAAAATGCCCGGGTAAGGATATTTTTGTGTCCACAAACTTAGACCTCATGTAAACTTGCCATAGTAAAATTGACATCTAATGCTATCGCAATGCTCAGTGTTGGCGACTTAACAGTAGAATCACATCGAACAACAATGTATTGTTGTTTTGACTAGTCCTAGTCAAGGACATGGCACTGGGTGGATCCTGGCAAGCTCTAGGCTTGCAGAAAAAAATTATTTAAGCCCAAAATAAAAGTGAAGACGTTACTTTTACTGCAGGTGCAAGATGATTGACAAGAACAGCAGTAAAATCTCAACATCAAAAAAAAAAAAAAAAAGGCTCCAGAAAAAAAAAAAAAAAAGAAATCTGTTAGGGTCATGAATAAGAGAAAAAGATTTTTTAAGCACAAATATTAAAAGGACAAAAAAGCTAAGGATAAAAGTATCATTTTAAAGGGATATAAGCAAAGAAAAAAGAAAACAGTAGGAATAAACAAAAAACAAAAAAATGAAAGTTGTGCATGTAAGGTGATGTGTGAGGTCCATCTAAAGCCCTACAGTAAAATACCTATTCGGATTTCTCCGCACTCACGTGGGAATTCATTATAAACCAGCTGCAGGCAGCCCACTAACAGTCATACAGTTGGCACTATATTAATTGTTTCTATTAGAGCAGCCAAACACGCGGTCCAGCTGCCTTCTCTGGCTCTAGGCTAGCTTAAGCAGACACACTGGATTGATTGCTCAGGTCCTTTCCTTTCCTCTCCTTTATCCCTTTAGGGAAAGTAAAACACTCGCTAGGCCTGACACGGCTCTGGGAACATAGCAACAATAAAGTCTCTTTCTCCTGCCTTCAAGGGCGGCCATGTTAGTATGGAAACACATGGAAGGAGAATTTTTATAAAGTCCAACACAAAAGCTCCTAACCTTATAATTCAAAGTGGGAAGACATTCTTTGACTCTTATCTCTTTGTGTACACGATAAACATGTTCGTAACGCACACTCAAGTTAAAAATACTACAGAAAGGCGCTATTCAAGATTCCCGCTTTTTGGATGGCTGCCAAACAAGAGAGAACTTCAGTCACCTACAGCATTAAAAATTCCTCTGACTCTGACCCAACTATTGACACCTGGACCGGCTTTAAATAACACGGCCGTGCTGGGCAACAGGTTCCGCTTTGGATGTCACACACAAATGCAGCAGAAGCTTTTCACATCAAGCGGAGCTGGAGGAATTGGCAAAGGATGAAAGGGTAGGGCTGCTAAACAAAACCACTGCCTCTGTGCCAGCCAGCTAAATGGTTCTGAGATGAGCTCTGAAAGACGGAGAGTACAGCAGACCTGCATGTTCGGCGCTCGGCTGTTTTCACATCCCACATGGTAATTCTTTAAAGTGCCTCAGTCTATTATGAAATATGTATTTTTGAGTGTAATAAGTAGACTGATGGTAAAACTTTGAACCTTAGAAAAAATAACTTGCACACCCAGTTGTACAACATGCCCACATAGAGGCATGATCTAATAATTACTTAACATAGAATAACATTTCTTTAATGTTGCCTTTTATTTTTTAGTAACTTTGTATTATTGGGTGGTGTACCTAATTCGGTTTGCTCATTGAATGAGTACAATATAACGAGTGACAAAATTGTTGAAAATAAAACACTAACAGAGGCACTGATCCTCAGACAAACTCAAAACTAATGGTTTGAAAAAAAATTCTCTCATCTTTACCTTTGATTTCCACTAAAATGTATGGTTGAGTGTGTGTCTTTACCACAGCGAGGTTCCTGGGGAGTTCCCTTCATGAAAAGCATGCAGGGCGCAGCGTTGATAAGTTTCTTGAGTCTCTCGTTAAGCTCCTCCTTAGGGGCTTCCCCTGGCCCTGCAGGCCCGCCCCCACTGGAAGCCAGCCGCTGCACCTTATTGGTCAGCTCAGGGGCATGTGCACCGTCCAGCCGGTCAATCTTCTCGCCACCCTAAGGCCCAGCCAAAATGAATGAATAAACAAACGGTAAGACACCAAACGCAGAGCTGGCCACATCATTAATTTTTCACAGTGCTACCTTGTTAGTTTAAAGAAGAAGAGAAAAAAATAACGGCCAAAGAAAACAAGAGAGATTTTGTCCTTCCCCTGTGCCAGCAATAAAATGGGCAGAGGGATGTAAAGGGCTAACTTCTGCTTGTTGTTTAAAGGATTTACTCAATGAGCATGAGGATTTGATCTCTAAAATAAGCTGTTATAATATATCTAGTATTATCAACTGGTACAAATTGTGGTATTCTGTAAAGTTTTGCAATATTCCAAAGCACATTTAAACAAAGAAATGACCTTTCTTTGCATAAAATGTATCCAGCAAAAATTTGGAATTTTAACCCTGACCTCAACATCTTTGACATATACAGGACTGTTGACAGTACCGCAAACCTCCTCAACTAAAATTTGTACTTAAACTCACTAAATGAATAAATCCTTGAAACCACACTCTACGATGTGGCGGCACAGTGGCGTGGTGGTTTGCAGACTCGCCTTACAACAAAAAGGTGGTACACTCCAAAAATATGTACATTAGGTTGATTGTTGAAAATAAATTGCCCATAAGAGTGAATGCGAGTGTGTGGTTGTCTTCTGTGGTACAAAAATAAAGAACTGTGCCTTTCATAAAAAGATTATCTTTATGCATGACAATGCATCATCTCGTGCTGCAAGTGATATCTATGCATCATTGACTGCTATGGGCAGAAAACAAAAAAAATCTTATGGTGTGGCCACCATCCTGCCCTGATCTCAACCCTATTGAGAACCTTTGGAGAATCATAAGGCAAAACAGCATCTCTGGAAGGCTATTCTGACATCCTGCAAAGAATCTTTAGCAGATCCAATCCAGACACTGACATCTTCCATGAATGTAAGAATTGCAAAGCTCCTGTCCAATAAGGCGCCAATGTCAAAATTACATTTGTCCTGTTAAGATATTTTTGATTGAAAGAGATTTTGATTTTAACAAAAAGAATCTGCAAATGCTGCAGTTAAACTAATGACCATTTTCAGTTGTGTACAACAATAAAATGTTTTTAAACTCTATTGTGCGTAATAATGTGGAACAGTGCATTTTTTAAAAAAATCTTATGATTGAGGTTCATTCGAAAACAGTCGAGTGACTATGACTTGAAAGTTATGTGAAATATTATTTTCATAGATTATTAAGAAAAAAAGAGAATTACATTTGCATAATAATGTGAAACGTGGTATAAAGTGTTCAGATATAATTAGAACTAATAAAACATGCGTAAAATCATACCTTAAAAAAGAGGAAGGTAGGGACTGAGGTGATCTCATACTTCTCAGATATGTCAGCCACTGCTTCAGCCTCCAGCTGTGACAACATAAGTGGAAATAAAAAAAAATCTTTTCATTGTGTTTGCGTGCAGGAAATACAACCCGCTTCCAACCTACTTGTTCCGACCTTACGATTGTGATATTTAGTCACCAGATATTAAAATCCATAAATCTCTGGTGTAATGTTATGACTGCAGTGTTTACCCTTTGCCCCTGGACAATACTGCAGCTTAGGCTTCTAAGAAGAGCCATGAAAGGCAGGATCACAGCTGACAAACCCAACCTAATACCTACAGACCATAAACAATGATAGCAAAACAGTCTACGGTTTTATCCACTGTAAATACAATATATATCTTTATAATCTTTATAATTCATCTAAAGTGTTTAAATCATTTTAACTGAGATGAAGTTAAAACATACGCATGTCGGAAACGTGTGGGTTTTTTTTTCAGTTTACTCAAAGAATGACATGACAATAGGTCTCAGGATATAAGGTTCGCCATCTAGTGGTTATACAAACGACAAAGCATCCAAGCTTACACAAACCATTGTGTAAAAACCCAAAGGCGGGATTGTGTGTTTGTCACACACCCTCTTTATACAGCCAGAGAAAATGCAACTCATGTTTACCTATGTTGGACTATGTTCAACGTACATAAAAAAAAATACTGATGGCAGTTATTATAAATTGACTGCAGATGATCTGGGCTCCGGCTTTTCTCACTTGTAATATATACACATATAAACATATAGCCATTTTTATAATGCTTTTTGCAGTTATTGTTAATTTCCTATAATATGATAAAGATATACACTGCAAAACAATGCTTTCTTTTAGTAGATTGAATATAGCAGGTGTCGAGATGAATTGGTGTTGTGCGCCACTGCTATTTTAATGATGTTCGACTCGCACTGAAAAGGGTAAAAACATGTCAAAGAAATGTAGAAATATGAATGTTTTTCACCATTCATCATCAACTTGGAGCTTAAAACATTGCAGTTCCTCTTGTCTCTTTACTAAAATTTACCGTTTCAGGACTAAAAGTCATGCACCTGCTGCTGAACTTACCTTGACAAACATAGTTTGCTGGTGCACCTTGGCTAACTCCTCCATTACCTCGTTCATCTGAGCGCACTGGGGAGCCCATGGTGCGAAGAAATGAACCACTGTAAGAGACCTGAAAATGACAATGTGGAAAGATAGCTGCATTAGAGTAATACAGTAATATGATAAGTAAATATTTTAACAGTACGTTAAACCATGCATGCAATTTTGCAGGTAAAGAAAATCCTATCAAAATACACCAAGACTTGAAAATAAATTTACCATGTGCATCAGATAATTTATTTTACATTTACATGACATTGTCAGACATTGGTATATGCTCTTATCCAGAGCGACTTACATTTATTGCATGTATACAACTGAGCAATTAATAACCAAGGCCCTTACTCACTCAGGGGCCCAGCAGAGGCTGCAATAAAACTCTGGTGGGCATTCCCAACACCTTAACCATGAAGCTACTGTCTCCACTTATTTCCTATACACATGACAGTATTCCTTTCATTGTAACAAATTATTAGACTGCTGACAGAAAGATTAGGAGTTGAATTCCCAGCACCACCAAGCTGCCACTACCAGGCCCAATAGCAAGGTCCCCATGGGATTACTAATAATGTCTTTATTTGTTATATACACTTTCCAGCACAGTTGTGAAAGTCTCCCTGCAGCCAATGGTTAAGGGTCTTGCTCAAGCACCCAACAATGGCTGACTGGTGGTGGTGGGGCTTAAACTGCAGTCTTCCAGTTTTTCCAATCAACAAAGCACCTATATGTATGTGTATGTGTGTATATATATATAACCTTATCCAGCGTTAAACAAAAATATGGATTCTAGTAGCCAAAGATCATCTCTACTACACCTTGCAACAAATGAGCCTACTAGTATTACAGTGTAAACAAAAATTAACTCTTAATTAGTTAGATACAGATGCTAAATTTATAACTGAAACCGAAAGCTAAGTCGGATTGTAGTTCAAATGCCTTTACAGTGGAAACGTTGTGCACTACAGCAGAACATTTAATGACACCGCATATGTAGTGCACCTATCTAGGAAGAATTTACCAAAAAGGGACTAAACCACAACAAGCTACAAGGCCGCTTAGTAGCTTGTTAAGCTAGACAAATAAAATACCGTTTTCTTAAAAGCGTATAAACAAATTGGCATTTTTAAAAATACCTCCTTATGATAATTTTTAACTTAAACATACAACAGAAATTCAACAGACCTGCCAGCCTTTTTAAGCAGGTCCTCAAACTGCGGCGCCGTTGTCGCCTCGGTGAAGTTCGCCATGTTTCCAGAGAAATGTAAACGATTACCGAGTCACTCGTTATCTGGAATCTAGACATTACTAATCGACGAAAGCCTTTAAAAAAGTTAGATGCTTTTTAATTGGCAATAGTGGGATTAAAGAATCACTTAAAACGGATTATATGTTATTATTATTATTACAGACTATAAACATGTAAAAATAAATAAATACATTTCTGTTTTTATATATATATATATA
>JAOTQW010000041.1:2868028-2882394 GCA_026260075.1 Sisor rabdophorus | reverse complement strand
AGATAGATAGATAGATAGATAGATAGATAGATAGATAGATAGATAGATAGATGTAAAAATTTTAAAATAAAATGCTGATGAGGTCTTAATAGTTTTTCTAATGTTTATGGTCAAAGAAAAAAGGAAGCGATGTATTATAGGTTTGTATTATATGACATACAGTTATAAATAATTTTAGTAAATATTAAGGAAGCAATTAGTTTCAGAGCAGTTTTAGTGTGTAGATGACAGTATTTGGATGTCAAGCTCTGGATTGGCTCAGTGAATCAGGTGTTGGTTTACAAACAGCTCAGGCTCTTTATAAGGGTCTGAAGGAAATAATAACAAGACAAATATACATAGATTCGTTCTTTTTCGCAAGAGCTGATTTGAGGTTTTCTGTCACTCGCTATAAAGCTATAACTTTATAAGACTGAATTGATTTGGCGCACTAATTAGCCTTTGTATGTTTCTTTTGCTTTTACATGTGTTCCCACCCACACACTCATTTGATCTCTTCACTGTTCTGTTGTTTACATGTTTGCGGTCTTCTCTTAACACTAGCTGGAAAATAGATCCCATAAACGCCTTTGCAGTAAGGTTTTCATCACGGCATTCCCCTTTCAATGAACAAAATTACACTAAACAACAAACAAACACACTCTTGGCTCAGTCCCTGTGATCAAAGCTTTGGCTGCCTAATCTAGCCAATTAATCTATTTATCAGCAGTGCACTAATGAATATGCAGTCCATATGCTTTTTTTCCCCGACACGCTGCCTCTCTCCAAGTCTGAAAGTGGGACACCACTCCGTGAGGGTGATGTTTTCGGCAGCACGTTAATGTTATAGTTCATCGCTGAGCTGGTGAAATCCGAATAAATGTAGATTAGTGTGAATGAGTGCCTAAAATCTCTCAATCACAAGCCGGCGTAAACATGTGAACACACACATTCACACACGGCCGAGATGCGAAATTGAGGGTAAAGGCTTTGGAACGCAGATGTTGTATTTTACTGTTTAATTTAAACATTCTGCCAGGTTTTTTATGCTCCTTCCACACTGCTTTGCCACCTTGGAGGTCCCTAGCCACTCGCTGCACCGCTGTGCAAAGCTGCCAGTGATTATTTTTAGGTTTTGCTTGGCTTTTTTTTTTTCACAGCAAACTCTCATCCTTTTCTTTCTGTGTTAATAATGTAGGATTCACACATCAGAATTAGCTTGGTATTGTTCAAATACTCAAGTGGAGGGTGAGCCACCTCAGACTGCTATTTTCTGAGTGAAGAACACTGCTCATGAAGCAGTCCAGGAATGAATCACACTGTTGTGTCCGATCTGATAGATACATTAGGGCTCTGTATTGGCAAGGGTCTACATAACACATATCACGATAAACAGACCACGATACAATATATTGTGATATATTTCAGTACAATAAATTTTAATACAAAACAAAATGCAACAAATACAACTAGAATAGTGGCGGGGTAGGACATTTGACCTACAGTGAGAGTTTTACTTAACCATAAAATGAAATTGTTCAACGCACAATGTTTTAAACTAAAGATATTGATGATAATAAAGGTTAAAATACTTAAAAAGTATCACAATGTTTCACTGTATCGATATTTTTGCCCAGCCATACAACACAGATAGATGTGAATGTAAAAAAAAATCTTATGACAATAGCTACCGAATCATTAGAGCGTTTGGAAAATGATAATCAACAAATCCAAAAATACCATAAAATATATTAAAAATTTGACCAAAATGCATAAACTTTGCAGGTTATCGGATTCATTATTGCTATCGTCCAGCTGAAGCTTGGTTGGTGCAAAGGCAGCTCTTTCCTTTTATAAAATCACACGAAAGGTGTAAAAGGAACTCTCACCTTTATGAGACTACCTCCACTTTACTACCACTAAGGGACTAAGGTGCAATCGAGCAAGCACTTGCCAGTCTGCTTTCACACAAAACCTAGTCATTTTAGTTTCCTGTACACGTCGGAAAAAGCCTGCTGTCAAATTCATTTGTAGATTCGGAAGGAGATATAAAATAAAAATATTTCGAAGCGTCTCGGCTGGGGAAAGGGGTTTAAAACTAAAGCAGCAGTGCAGAGGGAAACGAGGCACGATATGCAATTAACATGTTAAATAAAATCCAAAAATAATTACTCTGCATTGTCATCACCAAAGGTTGCATATATATTAAGGTTTTGTCTTTAAATGATTATGCATTAAACCTAACGGTACACAGGACTACATGCTGAGCTGGTATAATGGTCATGTAATAACACAGGGTCTCTCAAAGCTCTTGCTCTTGTGTCATAACCGGTGGGATATGAACTACGATGTGATATTGCAGTAGGGGAATGAGTGAACCTTTACCCTACACACCCACGCACCTCTCTATCTCTCTCTATTTCACACACACACACACACACGCACACACACACACACACACACTTGAATTTAGATGCAGAACATCACTAACTATGAATTCCATTATATACATTTACACTTAAATTTATGTTTCACTTACTTACATTTACATATAAAGTTTAGATTTCATTACATTTACATTTCACAATTACTGTCAATTGATTTCCCACTAAGTCACATATTGACCTTTTATACGACAAAGAAAAACATAAAATAATAATAATATTCATAAATACTATGAATAATAGTGTATTTATTTCTTATAAATATTTAAAAAATGAATAAAATGTTTTAATTTTAATAAAGTTATATTATAAATAACAAAAATGTTAAAGATTAAGAATTCTGTACCTCCTGCCAAATGTCTTTGTGCTCACAAACCTGTCTGATTTTGCTAATCTTAGTACGAACAATTAATCATCCTATTTATTTTTATCATGGATATCAATTTTTATTTGATACCTTCCTCCATGTGTACAGACAATTTCATGCCAGACAAAATTGTTTAGCTATATTATATAAAGTGTCAAGCTTTAATATATACAATATATTGACTTTATATATTAAATCAGCATGGTATAAGAGTGTTGCTTGGATCTGCTAATGTGAGTTAGAACACTTTATTGGATCTTATGTGTCAGCCTGATATATTATTATTATTGACATACATTCTTTATCTTCTCTTGCCAAGTTAGATGAAGATCATTAGGTAACACGTGTCTGTTGTTATCACCTGTGTTGGCTGGGATTCAACACATTAAACTATAGTCCAAATATCAGCAGGCAGTAAACGTGATAAATAAACGTGATAATCCACCGACCCGCACACATGACCAAACACAGCTGCTCTGCGTCCAGGAGAGGAAAAAAAACTTTTCACACCTATAGAGCTTATAAGGCATTTAAAGGCTTTGGTCTAATTAAAACAAGACCTTATTCATTTTAGAAAACGGTTTATATGTAATCACTTTAGGATTAGGTAAATAATGCTTATTTCTTTTATTAATCTATATTTCTTCAAATTATTAGCAATAATATGAATTTTGTTTGCAATTCACTAATACAGCATTTCCAATTGTCACTATTTTTACTTTAACTTTTTATAGGAAGCTTTTTTGTTTGCTCTTAAAGGATTTATTCATTCATCTTCTATAGCCGCTTATTCCTGTACTCTGGGTCACAGGGGTCTGCTGGAGCCTATCCCAGTGCACATAGGGCCAAAGGCATGGGGTACACCATGGACAGGTCACCAGTCCCTCGCAGGGCCACTCTTGCAGAATTGTATGGAATCTTATAGATCTTTTGTACTGTTTGTAACTGTTAAATTAAAACTAGTTTTGTAACACTAAAATAGGCATGTAAATTGTAAAGATTTAGCTGCAAGATATACAAAACCGAAATATATGGTTTTTTTTTTTATTATTTGCGTTTGTAAAGATATGGATGTAAATGTGAAAGTGACCCTGTAATTATTCAAACATTTTAAAATATTATTATCAGCATTTATTTGCAAAGTTCTCATGAACTTTCTCATATACTTTCTCAAAATCACCAACATCTGCATCTTCAAATCCATGTAATTCCTTTTTTTTACATGTTATGAAGTGTGCAAAAGCAATAAAAATGATACTGTCTATTTATTTCATTTTTTTCGAAACATATTTTTAATAAGTTGTTTTGTTAATATACATTAATTACACAAAATAACATTAAAATAAATTATGTAGTGTAAGTGTAGTTTTTTTGTCAGAAATGCCTTCTTGTTTGTCAGACTTTAGAGATTTAATCATATTTACTCGGTGATTTGGAAAGTTCTTAGTCACACTGTATAGAAATAAATGAACCTTTAATGTTTTAAGCCCACGGACTCCGAGGCAGAAAAACAAGCCTTACAGGACATTACTATTTTATTCGTTTGTTGAATCTATCACAGTTAATCGTTCGTTTGTTCCGGTGAGTGTTAACGGGTATCTGCAGTAATATGTGTTGTAACGTAGTTCTCTTTTCCCGTCAGCAGGGGGCGCCATGTCACCACACAAATGACATGTTTTTACTTTACCGTTACAAGCAGGAACCTGCACAAAGTGGCTGATATTTGCGGTTCATCCTTGTTGAATAGTTTTCTTTTTGGACTACTACTTTTTGATCATAAAAAATAACTCATATGCGACCGTGGAAATACGGGTTGAGGTTTTAAATCTCTCTCAAACACACACACACACGCGCCGATGTGCGCAGGTGCAGTGGGCGCCCTCGGATCTTTAATTACTGCGGTAAACTTTCTTAATCACGTCAAGTTCACAAGGATGTGGAGAGTCGGAAAAAGGTGGGGCTCTCTTTTCCGTCCCCATATCCACTGGATATTTTACATGTTAATTATCTCGAATGGCTCTTGCTTTCTTTATTCATATTTTCTCCGCTTGGTCCTTTCTCTCCTCTCCTCTTCTCTTCCCTCTCTCTCTTCATGTGGGTGTAGCCCGAGGCCGCGCCGCAGGCTCCCTTCTTCATTTCAACTGCAGAATGGAAATGCTAATTACACGGCGGCCGAGCTCGACACACACACACACACACACACACACACACATCATCATCATCATCATCATTTTCATTTCAAATAAAAAGTAATCAAAATTGTTCCTAAGTCTCCAATATTGTTCGAATTAAAACGAACGATATGTTAGTTAACAACAGCAATAATAATAATAATAATAATAATAATAATAATAATGGCGGTGGTATAGTGTTTAGCACGTTCGCCTCACAGCAGGAAGGTCGTGGTTTCGATTCCCGGGTCTTGCGGAGTTTTCATGTTCCTCCTCATGTGCGCTAGGATAGGCTCTAGCAGACCCCCGTGACCCTTATTTAGAGATGAATGAATGAATGAACGATTAGTAATAATTATCATAATAATGCATTCGTATTGCTGACATTGAACCGCCAGCTGTTTGTAATGTGTGTGTGTGTGTGCGCGCATACAGATGTTGCGTGTACATATTTTCTGTTATCATTACAACAGCCTGTAGGTTTTACGCACCCCCTTTGACAGTATATGATTTCATATTAAATGCAGCATCTGTTCGAGCATGTTAAGCCTTATCAAATGTTCTAACTTCATTTCTAGTAAATGTGCAGCCCAACTTCTAATTGCGCCTCCTGCATCGTACTGGGACATCTGGACTGAGTGTATCAAAGCCGACAAAGCGCGTCCCTCAGCTGCCGAAAAAGAAATCAAGTTAATTAGCGCGATGCATGTTTAATTAAAGCCAATTACAATATCTACAATTACCTAATCGAAACCTGTTTTTTAATACAGTGAAGGTGCCCGGAATTCTGCTTAAAACATCCGTCTTTTTCTGTAAATAAATTCAAGCAACGAGCATTAAATGGATGCGAAATCCAAGAATTATAATAATGCATCATAATGATCGTAATATTATTAATATTAGGGTTATTTTTATTAGTAGTACTAGTAGTATTAGTTAGTAGTAGTATTATTATTATGATACATAACATTATATAGCAGTGTCCGCACTAATATATAACCAAAGTGTCCACAAACTTTTGACCGCATCTGGTTCCTCAAGTCACTTAATATCCCACTAATAAACAAACAAAAATAAACCCGCTGATGATTTAAAGGCAAAGCCGTATAGACCTATTTATTTATTTTAAAGGGTTGCCAGTGCTAGGTTACTAAGTTTAAGTTTGAACCTGCATTATACAGTCTGAGCAGAGGGAGGCGCTCTTTGTCAAATTTCAAGTAAACGACTGCATGGGCAGAAAAAAAGTCATGCAAATCGCGTTGGAAAAATAATCTTCACTTTCCACCTCTTTCCTCTCACAGTTTCTTTCCTGTCTCAGAGATCATCAACACGTCTTTTAAACCGCCTTTTTTCACAGTGTTGAATAAAACTGCCAGGGTTCCTTTCTTTTTTTCTTTCTTTTTCGATTTAAAGTATTCTTTATATTTTACACATCAATTCAAAAGTATCAAGTTTTCATTTGATTAATTGAAAAAATAATAATATACAGTTTTGAATTGGTTATTTAAAGTATATCTAAACAGTCTTAAATATAAAAATATATATATATATATAGTTTGGTGTTTAAATGCTAATTGGAAACAAATCTTTATTTTTTGCATATCTAAATGTCATTCATTTTAATCCCATAACTATCATTGAACGCATCCGTTTTTACTTCACTTTTTCCATTAGAGAAGCCATTAGTGTGATGATCAGCTCGAGCTGTGACGAGTGCGCAACAGTTTCAGCATCACAGCGCTGAATGATTGATTTACTTCGTGCTTACACACGCGCGCGCACACACACAACAAACAAACAAATAAATAAATAAATAAATAAATAAATAAATAAATGATCTAGGTTACAGGGCATTTCTTAAAGCTTAAGTTAAGATATTCTTCCACGGACAAGTTGCGTGGACTTTCATTTGCTGTTCTAATATCTCACGCAGTCATGTGATGATCAATTAAGGACTTTTTTTATCACATTACACATGACAATTTAGTGATGACATCACACTAGGTTAAGGCTGTTTTTTACGCTTGTGCGCAATCAAGAGGTCAACAAGTATCTGTGGTTTGTTTGCTATTACGCAAATGGCGTCTACTTTTAAATTGTTTTTCATGTGCATCATAGCACAAGTTCCAGTGTTTGTTAATAAAATATTGCGCACCGCAAAAAAATACTATGTACATTTAAATTCCAATTCTTTAGGAAAATAAAATCTTTAAAATGACATGTCATCCACCAACTAGCAGTCCAGGACCTTACAACAGTGCAGTGCTTTTATGTGGTGTCCAGTTTTCACACTACAGGTTAGTGTACTATTTTACGCATATGCAGTGCGGTGGTATGCGGATTCCGGTGTAACCGGTGTATGCAGTTTGGGACCAAGCGATTTTATGATTGTGGTTTACTATGTAGTACGGTACTGTTAGGGGGGTTTGGGACGTGTCCGAGACTTCGAGGGGATTTGGTGGCTCGGGCACGCGCGGAGGTGGTGGGGGCGCCGGTATGACGAGCAGAGAGGACAGCTGGGCAAGCGGCCATGTGAGCGACCACTCCGCGACATCTGGGAAACCTACTGGCGCGCGGCACGCGCGAATCGGTTGATGTCGCTATTTAAATGCTAATTTTTTTGGAGGTCGGGGATCGTCGAAGCCTCCGGCCCGTAAATGCTCACAAAAGGAGCATTTCGTGTGCACAATAAAGAAGGGAGGAGGGATCGTCTTTTTTCCTTACGAGAGGCGAACATACCGAGGAAAATCTCATTCAGAGCTGCATGAGCAACTTTCTCTTTGTGCGCTGTCGGTTGTTAGCACACTTTCCGCAAAAGATCTAACATCAGCTACACAAGACAACTAGATCCGCACACACCCACCAACTACACATTATTATTATTATTAATTTTATTAAAATTATAATGAATTTGTGTCAACTTTTTTGTTCATAAATAACCAAAATTATAGACGTCGATTAATAACTGAAAATAAACTTTACATTTATTATTCTTATATTATAACATATAAACACACACAAATTATATGTATTTTAGCAGGTGTCTTATTATGTGTGTAATATTTGCCAAGTTAAATCCCACAGTGTTTTACACATTAACCCCAGGCCTAGTTTTATTTTATTTCGAATTTACATCTAGCAAAAAACAATGAAATGGTTACAGAATAATGACATTTTTAATCTAAATCTATCAAACTCCAGCGTGTGCTCTCAGCATGTCGGAGTGCAGGCGAAAGTTGGCGGATTATTGTATTTGGTCCTCACGCTTTCGGCTCCAGATGAGGCTGGAAAATGAGCTGAGATAGGTGCAGGCGGAGCAGCTGATTCTCTCTGACCAGATGGCTCCTGAACACAGATTTGCATTCATTTTCGCCTTAATATCTTCCAAAATAGAGGGGCAGCTGCATTTGTTGTCAAATAAGGTTTAAAAGTCCCTTTTTTAGGAGGGGATCGTTACCTTCGCGATGGCATTGTTGAACTTTTTCTCCCCTCCTCCCCTCCCCTCTCTAGTCAACAGTATCAGCTTTAAAAGGATTTGGGCTAAAACCCTAATTTGATAATCAGATTGAAATCGCTTTGGTGTGTAATCTGTATTAAAGATACAGTAGATTGCGGTTATCCAGGCAAAGAGCAAGTGTGAGGGAAATTTTTGGCACATTAAATATAGAGATTTAAAACATGAGATGCAAAGTACTTTGCATAACCTAATAAATTATTTTACTAATAAATTATTTTACTAATTAGGCTGCATATGTTGTACTGGGCTATTGTGACAGGAGAATTTCTTGAATAAATAATATAAATAATAATTACAAGCAAATAAAAAAAATTTTGACATTTCGAAGATTCACGATAACTCACACCGAATTAATAATATACATTCTGCTAGATTTTTATAATAAATTCGCGTTAATGTAGTCCTTATTTTTTATTTTTTAATGACTTTCAGCGAAGTAAAAATTATGTCAACCATCACTGCAAATAAATAATAATAATAATAAGTATTTATATAATATAATTTGACTACTTACGTAATTAACTGGACGAGCAGGCAAGTAATAGACTTTTCAGACGAGCAACAGCTTTGATAATTCACTTATCTTTAGGAATAGTCATTAACCCCCAACACCATCACAAACAGATTGCTCTCTAAAACACACATCTCTCCTTCTCTTTCTCTCTTTCTCTTCTCCGTCCCCGCATCCCTCCCTCCAGTGCGCTGCGCACCGGCTCCCCAGATAACCCACGTCGGAGTCTCGATTTTCAACCATTCATTAAAATATTAACATCAACACACACCCTGCCAAGTAGCAAAAAATAAAAAAAGGAACACCTTACACTCCCATATCACAAAACTAAATAACCACTGGGTGCATTATTGTTTTTAAAACGCTCTATTTATTATAAAAAGGCTCATGGAGCGAGAGGGTGGACGCAGCGGATCCCTCGAGTCCTTCCACAGTTTTCAGATGCAATTTTAGCGCGATTTGCCAAAAAGCATCGCGGTCTTTCTGGGCATTTGTGCGCGACTCGGCACGTGTATGAATCTGTGTGTGTGTGTGGGAGAGAGAGAGAGAGTAAAAGTGAGTGTGCGTGAGTGTCAGGGTGTTTTGCACACTTTGCAAGTTAACTAGGTTTCAAATGCTTCTTCTCCTAACTTGCGCATCGCCTGTGTAGACAGATGTAGATATCAGCGCAGCTAATAAAGATTTTTTACTTAGAAAAAAATCTGCAACCGTCAAATAGGCAGTGTGATTTTAACATACAATTCAGTCGTTTTATTGATCCGTGTGCTATGTGCTACTCCAGCTCCGTTTGACTTTCATAGCGACACAGGGGCCAATTAGGCATCTGAGATATCCGTCACTGTCATTTGCACGTCACGGTGATTGAGCGGATGACAAGGGCCAATAAAGGATTTTATTCTGCATGTGAAACCACAGCATGGATAAATGCACCTAACCTTAACTGTGCTCCCCATCGGAGATCTCAAACCCGTTTGTGCCGCCCATTTTTGTGCAATAGTATTATATTAACTGCAATAATAAGTGTTATTATTATTATTATTATTATTATATTTGGAAACTAGCTATAGATTCTATAGATTTTGAATGCGACAGTGCACACAGAAGATGCGCAGGTTTTAGGATTATTTCCCCCTCCCCTGATTAGCTCGAGCGCGTTTAGGTTTGGAAAAGGTGAATAGAAAAGTATCGCGCTGTCTGCTTGTAGTGTGTGTGTGTGTGTGTGTGTACTCACGCGGTACTTGGGCAACGCCAGCGACCGGAAATGTCAGACCCCTTCTCCTCCATATAAGGACAAAACCCCGCCCACTGCGCGTCATCGCTCTGACAGTGTGGATCCCGCGGGTCTAGAGTTTTGGCTCCCGGGAAAGGCTTCAGTCCTAGGGGATAGAGGGCTGAGTTTTGTACGCTTCCATCCATTCCGAGAGACGCTAAAGGCCCCCCTCATCAAGCTCTCTCCCGTGTCCGGGAACACCTCCGCGCTAAATCATAGTTTTTTTCCCGTTTATTTGTCTTTTGGAGCTGGAGCGCCTTGCCAGAAAGTGGTCGATTCAGCAGTGTCCTGAAGCTTTTTTTTTCCTGTAGGGATGATGACACGAGCCTGAGAGCATCATCACAGCGCTAAGTTACAAGAGATGTTGAACTGATTTTTTTTTTAAGAAAGAAAAGAGGAAAAACAACATCCAGGTATTTCGACGACTCCTCCAACAAGATCTCGATCCAAACAAACCGCTGAGAGATCCTGACAGAGAATCCTCCACTCACTAAAATCGTCCATGTCGTGCCAACACAGGACGCGCTGAAGAAGGAACCGAGACTTGTTTTGAACTGGGCTTTCTATTTTTTCTTCTTTAACAAATCACGACCAAACTCTCTCAGAGATCCGAGTGCGTCTTGTGGAGAAACGACGCTTCCTTTTCCGAATTTTTGTTTTGACCTCGTCGGCTGGAGCTGGTTTGCGCGCACGCCGCTTTAATGTTTGGGATTCAGGAGAATATACCGAGAGGGGGGACGACTATGAAAGAGGAGCCGCTGGGCAGCGGCATGAACCCCGTCCGATCATGGATGCACACGGCCGGGGTGGTGGATGCTAACACAGCCGCCCAAAGGTACGTCTGCCAAATCATCCCGATATTTTTTTTTCATGCATTTCTCAGACCAACCCTAAATCCCCACTTATGCCATGTGTCAATTACGGTCTCCCCGTGCACCGCTCTGCCGCTCATTACATCATATTACTACTGTTTAAGTGACAAATCAAGAATACTCTCTCGGTCACTTTCCACCAGCTTAGATGCTTTTTCCCCCCTTAATACTGTATCTATTTTATATGTATCCCTCCCTCCCCTCGCTCCCTTGCTTCCTCTGTCCCTACTGTTTAACCGACCCCGGTTTATCGTCTTTTTCTCCCGCAGCGGAGTGGGTCTGGCTCGGGCGCATTACGAGAAACAGCCGCCGTCCAACCTGAGGAAGTCCAATTTTTTCCACTTCGTCTTGGCTCTTTACGACAGACAGGGTCAGCCCGTCGAGATCGAAAGGACAGCTTTTGTGGACTTTGTGGAGAAGGAGAAAGTAAGCTCCACTATTTGGAAATGCCGCGCAAGACGATCTTTTCCCTCGCTCAAGTTCACAGAACTTAGAGAAACGCACATGCGCCAAAAAAGTTCTGATTTAAACGGAGGATCACAGAAAAAAAATATTTTTTACGCTTCCCATTATATAGAAAAAAAAGTATTTGTGAATATTAAAGAATGCCATCATTTATAACTGGACAAAACGGGAAGCCGAATATTAGGCTCCACTTTAGTCTAATGTACATTTTAAACGCACGTTTTTCTTGAAATTAATATGATTAATTATACAATTTGTACATGGATAGCAAATATTTGACTAGTGTTATAGCTGAATCGATGGACACGTTATTTACGTGTCTATCCATAACTAAAATAAAAAAGATCTTTTCACTTATACAATATTTAAACAAAACCCCGAAAACAGCAGTCTGATTGCCAACCGTGCTTATTTTCAGGAACCAAACAGTGAAAAAACTAACAATGGGATACATTACAAACTACAGCTTTTATACAGCAACGGTAAGTCAAACTTCTTCATACTGACACTAGCCACTAGAAATAATTAAAAAAATATTAAATCCTAGTAATAATAATAATTTTTATTTTAAATTATAGAGCTTCCTCAGTATCAGGATATTTGTTATAAAACTGTGGGAAAAACTCTTTGAGGTTTTTTTTTAATCTTAAATGCATTTATTCAAAATGTGTGCACTTTTTTAAGCGAGTTTTTATATTATTCCAAATTGATAAAATGTGGCTAATTTATTGCGTTTACTGAATGAAACGTTTCCCACAGGCGTCAGAACAGAACAGGATCTTTATGTACGGTTAATCGATTCCATGACAAAACAGGTAAGAACATTTAATTTATTTTTCATTTAATATAAATTAGCTTGGCTATTTTTACTATAGGATTTTAGTCAACTTTAGGCTTGCTTTTATTTCCGCCCTTCTGCAAGTTTAAAATCTGTTTGAATATTTATTTCTCATTTGTTGTGATTTTGTTTGTCGTGTTGTGTTTGTTTAGTATTAATTATTAACGCCACACTATACATAGGAGAGAGGGGGGGACCCCGAGCTGACTGAGCAGGCGCTTTATAGCCCGCGCCTGTGCAGGAGAGGGGAACGCAGGGTTCAAGAAAGGCTGCTCGCTAAATGCGGGGGATAAAATGAGCTCGTCATTATTTAGCTCGTATTTAAGCTCTGCATGCCGTTCATATTTCTTTATGATTTACTGCCTCGGAGACAATCTGATGTATGTGATACGCCATGAGTTAAATTTAATCACGGAGCAAAAATCTGCTCTGAGTTTGTGCGAGAAAATGATTTTTATTTTAACATATAAACTTGTGATAACAAAGCCAGTCTTTACACTAGACGTATCCCACACATCAAAAAAAATATGGCCTTATTTTTATTTAATTGGTCCTGCATTTACGATCTATTTTATGACTATAAAATTCTATGATGGATAGCCGGAGGGTCGTGACTCCTCATAGGCGTATAGAACGAGAGAGATAAATCTTGAGGACCACTCGAGTTTATATTGTTCTATTTCCCCGTCATGATGTCGCATTTTAACCGTCTCATTTCCTTCCATCATGGCCACGTTGACCAGCTAGACAGATTTGGTTATTTAGTTATGCTTACGTTTAGACGGGTTGACTGGGGTTTCCTCTACGATAGAAATTATAAATATAAGCCGTGTCCTAATTGGTGTGAAAATGATCAAAGAGTCAATGGCGCTGAACAGACACTTTATGGATTTCCCGTATTTACAGCGCGCGTGTGTGCTGTGTGTGTGTGTGTGTGTGTGGGTGGTGGGTGTGTAGGAGGAAAAGGAGTGAAAAAATAAATCACGGCTATAAGGATAGATAACAAAGCGCCACCAGACAAATCATTTCTCTCCATGGCTTTTACAGACTTAATGTTCTTGTTTTTATTTGGAATAAGAATTAATTTGTAAACTTATTACGCTTTAAGACGCAAAGAAATCCTTTTAACGCGCCGAATTTTACACGCGTCTGCCTGCGATTCTTGTTGTACTTTCTTTACAAAGAAATGTCGGAGATTTTTCAGCTCTTTCATGTAATAACGGCTTTAATTTGGACAGGGAGGAAGGAAGACAGAGTGAGCGAGAGACCTAGAGAGAGTGTGTAGGAGAGGGAGAGAAAGTGAAGGAGAGCGCACCTCCAGATCTGCGCCATCTGTTTAAGCCAATGCTCAAAAATTACTCAAGCGTACCCTCCGACACCGTGATTTTATCTAAAGCAACGAGGAAAAAAAAATCATTGTTAGCGGCTCAAAAATAAACAGCAGATTGGCCATTAGCACTTTTCCCCCTCCAATGTGTGGCGATGATAGGCGCGGTGATGTGTGCGCTCCCCGAGCCCATCTGCACCCCGAGCGCCTTTAATGCACCAGCATTTCTTACTCATCCTCTCAAATAAAATGCAACGACGAGCTAAACGCAGCATATGCGCCTCTTCATTCATAAAGTGCTATTAATGTCACATTATTTATTATCACCGTCAGCGCTCGCCGATGATATTCATTTCAAAAAGAATATGCTTTTCAATCATAACTTATTTATGTCATACTGTAACAAAGGTCATGCCGTAAGGGAGGCCTTATAGATGAATTAAAAAATATATATTCATACCGACACGTCATTTGCTTTATAGACGAATACTGGACAAACTATTTTGCAAAATTCAAACCCTAATTTATAACATAACAAATGCAGCATTTGTTTAGAAAAATTATTCTTATTGATCTATTGGTAAAAATATTATTTTTAAGAAATT
>JAOTQW010000041.1:2817850-2828175 GCA_026260075.1 Sisor rabdophorus | reverse complement strand
GTAAACAGGAAAAGGGAGGGATAGAGCTGGTTAATGGTCCGGATCGGGTAAGAAGAGGAGGAGGTCAAGACGCTCCGTCTCACAACAAACAAACTGCTGTGCCCCGAACGCAATGTTTATTTACATGTGGATATTAGTGTCATGTCTATAATCGTGTTAGAGGTATAAATGTGTGTGAGCTGGATATGGGATAGTGTGTGTGTGTGTGTGCGTGGGGTGATTGCTATATAATTAGCTTGAACAGAGGGGATTCACCTTGCTGTTGACCCCCACAGACGCTGGTAGTCTCACTGATCAATGAAATTAACGACACCCTTAAAATCTCAGAGGAGAGAGAGAGAATTCTTTTTTCATTTGTAGACTCTTTCGCTCACTCTCCCTTGCTCCCTTTTTCCCTCGTACCGTATGGCAGGACGTGTGCCAGCGATCGTCTTTGTTTATCACGCCAAGAAAAATTTTTAAAGCTGGTAATTTTTTTTTCCTCTTTGATTTTTCCTCCTCCTCTTCCTAATCTAACAGTTTACTGAACTTGATAAGTGTCCTATCAACATGATAATCAAATTACTTATGAACAAAAATTGACAGTTTTCATTAATTATACAAGATTATTCTAATTGCCATTCAAATTTATTCATTTAGAACAGAAGGTATTCAGTAATATTTTACAAAATTTGCATATTAAATGGAGGGAGATGTACATTATGCATGATAATGTATGCAGACTTTCTTATTTTTAACTTCACAGCCATATGTGGCGGTGTAGTCGGAGCAGGTGAGAAGTCGCAGTCGCTTTAATTTGCTTGACAAACATTAGGCTGGAGCCTGTCAGCTGGAGTGTAGTGAGTGCCAATCTTTATTTACTCTTTATTGATTACCCCAAACTCTAAACATCTGCATACCTTGTATAAATTTTCACTTATGGGCCGTGCCTGATGAATGGTGTCTCCGCCGCCGGCTCCCAGGGATCGCTGGCTTTCAGCAGAGAATCACAATCAATTATAGTCACAGGGCCATTGAGGACTGCTGCAGGAAACGTGTGTGGAGAGAGGGAGAGAGAGAGAGAGAGGAGAAGAGAAGGAGGCAAATGTAATGTTAAATTGATGTGAAGCTGCTCTACTCCCATAAAGCCGTGCAGCTTGATGAGCGGATGAGCGCGGCCCACATACGGGTGGCATTTTCATTAGAGATCGTTCAGAGTTTATCACAACGATACAGCAAAAAGGGCTCACATGAACCTTTATATACACACATGCTACAGTGTGCCCCCCCCACGCTAGACGGAAAAAAAATCAAATAAAAGAGATAGAATAAAATAATTTAAAGGATATACCGATTATTTTATTTATTTATTTATTCACAATTTAGATATAATGAATAAAATAAGTAAATATGTAGACAAATTAAAAAGAAACAATAATAATCAAAGTAAGTTTGATATTACCAGTAATAATTATTATTACTGCTATTATTATGATTATTCTATACAGCAGTAAATGGTTTGCTTATGACTCTCCAGGAACTGATAATAACTGTAATTTATATCCTCCCTGCTGCCGACTCGGTTTCAGTCATCGAGGAGCAGTTTGACCTTTGGCCAGTAGCCCGTGGGAGCAAGTGGGATGTCACAGGAGTAATTATGCATTAAACGAGCATTACCGAATCGTTACCGAATACCACACTGTAGCTGTGGGTGATGCTCAGCTATTAACCAAAGACGCTCACTTACACACACATGCTGCACCGACAGTAGTGATTCAAAACACAGAGAGTTGGGTGAACAATAAAAAAAATAAAAACAAATATCAAGTGACATCACTGCACTTCCCATCCCGCCACGCCATGTGACACCCCACAATTTTGGGTAATATGATCAGTGGGCAAATGTTTGTGTACAACCAGAGCGGTACAGCTAAAAAGGGGTGGAATATTGTAATATTAAAAGAATATGGAATGAATATCCATATTATATATATATATATATATATATATATAATGCAATATAATAAATTGAAAAAAATGTTTATTTTAAGTATAAATTTAATAATTATTTAAGTTACACATTGTGGACTAATTGGGCTTGATAAGTTTAGTGTTTATTTTACCTTAGGTTTATGATTTTATGCTAATTCCTGACTCCTGCAATTCATCACAAACACACACACACAAATACACACACACACGATCCTCTTTATGTTCACTTGTCCACATGGTGATAAAGTTCAAGTGGGTCACTTGTTGAAGATCTGATAAATAGACCAGTGTCATCATCTCCACAAGCGATTTCACCTGAGTTTGCCTCTCTCTCTCTCTCTCTCTCTCACACACACACTCTGTGTGTGTGTTATGAAATCAGTGTGGTACGGTGGCTGAGAGCCGCGGGTCACGGTGCAGTTGACGGAGGGAGAGATGTGTACAGATATAAATCACTCAGCCTAACAGCTGCACAGGCTCCAGGTCAGCCATCATGCTCACCTCACCTCCAGCGCCTGCTTTAACTCTGTCAAAGGCCAAAGTTTAGAGCTCATATATCTCCATCCCCACTCTTCTGATCATATATCTGAACCCTTCCCTCTCTCGCTCGCTCGCTCATACCTCAACCTGGTCTAGACAAATATATGTGTGCTCCCTGACACCACGCCCAGCCGGGTTCCTGGGTGGCTGTGTTTCGGTTTTCCAAAAGTTCCTTAGCACTTGCTTTGTTTATGAGGCACTTCATGCTAGGTTGGTTTACCTATTTGGGAAGCATAATTGCCATGCAAATTCCAATCAGTGGCATTTTTTTCCATGTGAAACAACGTTTTCCATGGAGCTACGTGAGCGTTCATGGATTTAGCCGACAGCTGTCTGTGAGACTGTATTATTCAAATTTCACCTACGCGTTTTGAGTAAAAAGATAGCGGAAACCAACTTGACGAATAAATAAATAAATAAACCAAAATATATAAGACGACAAAATTAGGGATGGGGGAGAAACGGATTCAGGGGCGAAAAAGCATGAAAGAGAAGCGGCATCGTGTTTACTTGTGAGAAACTGAGCGGAGGCAGGTGAAAAATATCTGTCTGTACTTGTTCGGATTTAAGACCCTGCAAATTTACACCTTATTTCAATTTGGCTGTGCGAGCGAGCAAGTGCAAATAGCTTATTGGGAAGGAGATTAATGCAAGGGAGCTGGAGAGGGCGCGGAAATCCGACAGGGCTGACTTGTACCATCATGTAAGCGTAATGACTATCACACTGAATCGGCTGCCAGCGCTCGCACCAGCTTAACATGGGGGGGGGGGGTTGACTCACTCGTTCTCCTTCTCTCTCTCTCTCTCTCTTGGTGTGTGTTAGTGTGTGTAGGAGAGAAAGAGAGAGAGAGAGAGAGAGAGAGAGAGAGCCTGGGTGGTAATACAGTCTTACCCTGTGACTAAATTTTATAGTTCATGAAGCATATTAGTGTCTGACTGTATCTTCTTCCCATTCAAAAGGCTATTTCAATTTTACATGCACATTTTTCATGAAGACAAATATGCCACGCGTCATAATTTCCCTGAAGTAAATATTACAGGATTATTAGGCGAGTGCGGTGCAGGGTCAGGCGAATATGGGAGGGGGCTGACAGTGACACTTTTTTCATTTGTATGGTAAGTGGCGGACCTTGTGGCCTATCAGGTAGCAAATTGAATGTTTAATCTGAGTGCATGCAGATGGGGCTCGGCTCAGCAAAGTGAAAGAGAGCGAGAGAGAGAGACAGAGAGAGTGGTGGTGGTGGTGGTGGTAAATTGAGAGTTCTCATGTGGTTAGGAAAAAAAAGCTGACGCCTCGCCTGTCAAGATTGATGCTGTAACCTCACCGGAGCTTTTGTCAAAACACAGAAACGTCATGGGAGGAAAACATGCAACAATTTATATTTACTATTAGATAACCGCACGCCTGCTAAATACTACGAATGTATGCCGATAGACCTGCTCAATGGAACAGAACAAATTGTTAAGAACAAGTAGGATGGAGAATTCCTCGCTCCCGTAGGTGTCAACGTGGCGGTACATCACCGCATCCCGTCCTGGCCTGCGTTATTTCATTCACAAAACAAAACAAAGGGCTCGCATATCACAGCCTGGTTGTATTTGCCTGATCCGAGTTTGTCAGCGTTTGCGAGCCGCACTAGCGAGCATTAGTGTGAAATATAAAGCTATATCATATGTTCGGTCCCCAAGGTCATTAGGCGAGTAGGACTGGAGAACATCTGCATTCAGCTGTGATGTTTTTGCTGAAACCGTCGTTTCTCAGAGTTCACTAATACCCACCAGGGATGAGTGCAAGCGCCTGCGCATCAACAAATCCTTCGTCTAAACGCGGCGAAAAAATGGCGCAAATAATTGGCTTTTTTTGTCATCTCGATGTGAATCATTAGAAAGACACTTACTTACAAGGTTTATTTTTTCCCCTGGCTTGTTAGCATTTTTTATTTATTAATACGCATTTTCCCCTCTCTTCCTTCATCAACATATCGCTCGGAGTGTGTTCGAGAGCTCATGGCTGGGGGTGAAGCAACATCTTGTTCCTCTCTATCCCTCTGACTGTTTTTTTTCCCCTCCTCTTCTCATCCCACCATCCGAGGCCCGGCCTGGGGAATCGCATGGCAAATGAGGGCATGTTAATTTAGCCAAAGGTTCTGTTGTATATTAATTTAAGTCGTGATTCTCCGGCGGTGCAAGATGACACCGGCAGCATTTTGATTAAGGATTTTATACTTGAAGAAATTTTCATTATCCGAGCCGCTCGGCGCTTGGCACCTTATGGGTTGGGAATGACGACCCAGCAATGAGAGCGAAAGAAGGGATAAATGCTCTTGTATTGAATCTCGGCCCCAAGCCGGATCCCCCACTTACAGGAGCAATTAATGAGGTCGCCCCCTCCAGGGACAACCAGGCGTGCACGTGGTAGAACACTTCTAATTGTATATAGGTAACAAGCTTTAGAATTTTCTCTCCTCACTCACACATTCTGATCTCTTGGACTGTTTGGAATGACTGAAAACGAAGACATGATGATTGGTTCTCTGTGTGTTGGATTTACTTTAGATCTGTTTGCTATTTATAGTCATATAAACACTGTTCGCGACTTGAAAGCCCCCTAGTGGCAGGCAGCAGAGTCTTAGGTTTCTTGTGTTATTCTGAAAAATGATTCTCCCTCCGGCTTGGGGCTGTAAAACCAACGAATAAGTGTGAGATGCTTTAATAAACCCCCTCGATCATCGCCCCAGAACCCAGCCTGCAGTCCTTGAGCCCCCCTGAAGCAGCCCATCTCCATGTATGCTGACACACTCACAGCACCTCAGCTGCTTCTCTACAAAATGAAGCTGACATCTCTCTATTTTTTCATGGAAAGTTTTCCCCCTGTCTTTTGTACGCGTGGGTGTGAATGTGTGTTATCCTTTTTCTACATAAAACGATGTACGTACATCGACTTGGCAAGCAAGAACATCCCTATTATTCGAAAACCCTGTTTGAAAGCTGGAGTGTCCCACACAGGCGAGGCAAAGCAGCAGTGTCAGATATGCAGGGACGACCCATCAGGAAAGCGGCAGCTTTGGAAGACATGTCTCCGTTTGCATTTGTCTCACCGTCACGTGCTGGACTGTACATCATTCGACAGATCTCTTTTTGCCAACACTGGCTTTCACTGTCAGACTATCTTTCGCGCTCTCTCTCTCTCTCTTTCTCTCTCTAGTTCTGGTCTCCTTTTCTGTCACCCTCTTAAACTACTTATTTTTCTTAAATTTAGATGCGATTTATAATTTGTTTTTAAATTTAATAATAAGTCCCTGATATTACATATTGTAGTACATCTTTTAGGGACATGGTGGCAGGCCTCCTTATAGTAACAAATATCCTGTTGTCTTTCTATTTTTAGAATTTTTTGTATTATTATTCCTTTTACAGTTCATTTATAATTTCTATACCAGTATTAAAGGACAAAGGTTGTCATTTTATAGCTATTTTGTAGATTGTTTAGTTTATTCTCAATTAGCACTTTATTATTGATATAACTGATAATGATTGACTTTAAATAGTATTTAAATTTTAACAGTATTTAAAGTGCCACTTTCTATGATGGATCTAGCGATCGTGTGTTTTCCAGTGTTGGTTTTTGTGCGTTTGTTCTTGTGTGCGTGCTAAGATTTAAAAAAAAAAAAACAGGTCTTTGCTGATGCATTTTCCCACCATGATGGAAATCCTCACTGCATTCAGTGCACAGAGACCTGCTTGTGTTGCTCTGATGTCATAGCCCTGACCTGCTCCAGGAGCACAAAAGCTAAGGTATCACTCGCTGGGCCCACACAATACCTATTCACGCAGGCCGCCTTGCTTCTGCGAGCCCTGTGAACAATGTTATTTTTTGTTTCAGCATTATAAAGCTGGACTTTTGCAGGAAACCTAACAGACAAAACCTTTATCAGACGATGCTTTGGGCAAGAAAGCTTCTAGTCTAATCCGCTTCCATTAGGCTTTCACTATGTTTGTGTGTGTGTGTGTGTGCCTACTATTTCTTCACTCTCTTCTTCCTCTCACTTTTTGGTAGGAAAGTAGCACATAGAAAAACAAAAGCAGTTTATGGAATACTTAAGAGTAATGAAAGCTTTTTTTAATGAAAGATAAGTGCCATAAAATAGATGAAAGAGATATCTTTCGAGATCTTTGTGGTGGGCCTGTAATTTTGTCCGACAGGACGTGGCAAAGCGCAATTCTTCTGTCTGTCACGTCAACACGCAAAACATGTCAGGTTAACCTGCAATATATTTGCTTATAAGTCTTCTCTGGATTTCAGTCAACAATATGAAAGCAGTCACGGCCTCTAGCCCTTCCACGTATAAGCACACTGTGTGTATGTGTGTGTGTGTATGATTCATTCCAGAGCAGTTTTAGTCCTCATAAAATATTCATTTTGGTTGTGCAGGGCTCTGTAATTGCCATCTCTCAGGCTGAATAATTTATATTGCGCACAGACTGACAAAGCTCTGCCATACGGCACTAGATGAATCAGAAACAAGGATCTCTGCTGCCAGTCGCATTATTGTTGCACAAAATATGGCACTCACGTCATCTTTGGCCGCCGCCGTTCCTAATCCAGCTTCTCTTCATTTGTCATTTCTTGCCCTCGTTCTCTTCTCCTCGACTCGGCTGTGGCCTCACGCTCCTCCTGTGCTCTTTCGCTATTGTTTTAGCCTCCCGATTTCACTAATAAAATGACCCCCTTGTGCCATTCCAGATAGTTTGGGGGTTTTTTTTCCCGCTATCGATCTGGCAGACACTCTTTAGCGTACATAGTGTTTACTTCCTCGCTTTAAATCCAAATTAAATCTATTTTATTAATCTCATCATCAATCTAATTAGTTTTAGTGGTTCTTAATATGAATTAGAAATCACTTACTTTTTATTAGATACCAAGTTAAATGACGCAGGTTACATACATGAGAACGTGTATATAAAGAAGTTGCAAAAAGTTTTTCTAGATGTTTCAGGTAAAGTTAGTTCTGGTTTAAAACCCTGCAGATCAGTATTTCTTTATATAAATAGCACCCCGGCACATCAGCTCTTACAACTTTGATTAATTCCTTAAAGAAATCTATTAAAGCACAGTGCTCAGGATGGACTTCTCCAGCAGCTGACTGCTACCATAGCTGGTTTATTTACGAGTAGGATTTGTGCACATGCACTTAATACCGACTCTTTCTCTGTGTCTCTCTCTCTCTCTGTCTCACTATTTCTGGCTGATGTGTGGGAGTTGTGACACAAAGGTGATGCTCTAGTCATTAGGCTGGATAACGTGTGCTAAACCCAATAATTGCCACTCCGAACTGGACCCGCATTAATCATTTATAATGTTTTAATATGTTTTTAATCAGCATCTCCCAGACCACATGGCCCAGACTTCAGGCAGGTCACACATTAGCATGTGTGCACGTGTGTTTGTCTGTGTGTGTGTGTGTGTGCGTGCGTGTGTGTATATCCTTGGCCTGATTTGAAATGTATTTTTTCTTCTCTTCTTCCTGTCTTTAATTAATAATTAATATCGGCAAAGATGACAGTTCCTAATTAGGGGCGTCTTGAAAGAATCTGAGAACGCATGAGAGACGGACGAGAAGAAAGGGGAGTAAAAGGGGAGAAGAGAAGTGGGAGAGGGTAGGAGATGGCATATACTATATATATTCATATGTATATATTTGCAAGTGTTATATTTAGCTTTTCGTGCTGCATTAGCTAAACTTGCAAGCACCTCTGGCTATGTGTGGCCATCTCCTCGCATGGAAACTCGAACCTCTATAGCCCATATCAAAGCGGGCAGAGGGCAATGTGGGGGTGTAGGAGGAGGGCATGCACAGATTTACAACAATGACTCTTCATAAAACCTAAAACCGCCCTATGAACGTGGCAGGATAGAGGAGGGGGGTTCGACAACAGAGCATGTGACCCCGCAGAGTGTAGGCAATAAGTCCGCTGAAGAGATCTCCCCATGACTCCTATGATGAAGCATACACACTGTGATCAACTCTCAGGTAAACACCAAGAGGAGGAGTGGAGCAAGAGAGTGTAGGGATGGCCAAAGAGAAAGAGAGAGAGAGAGAGAGAGAGAGAGGATGAGAGCATGGAGGAGGGGTTGATGGAGGGAGAGATTTAATGAGGCCACAGTTGAAAACAAAATGGCTGCTGATTGACAGGGCCAGTGATGCTCTCGGGGAATGATGTCAAAGGCATGTTCCACATTAGAAGCGAAGGACGAAGAGAGAGAAGGAAGGAGAGAAAGAGGATAAAATGGACAAAAAAGATGAGAAAAGTGAGGAATGGCAATAGTTGTACATTTCAGAGTTGTTCAGGTAAAGACGTATTCTGCCTAAAGGGGCTCAGGGATTTCACCCCCCCCCCACACACACACACACATACTTGGTACTCAGCTTACACAAATAAATGTATTCCAATTTGGGGCTTCACTAAAGTTAAGCCCCAAAATACACATGATTACATCGTATAAAGTAAAATAATTAGTCTTGGATGCTAACACTGGACTCTGGGCCACAAACTTTTACCTAAAATACTTTTATAAAATACTAATAAAGCACTTAATTTGTTTTTTTTAATATAAACTTCTAAACAAAATTGTATGGCTGGAAAATGTGTATTATAATAATATGACATCATACATAGTGAAAACACATTTATACGTTATAGAAACGTTTCAAAAATCCAACATCACTTTAAAACAACGTTATTACACTGTTATTACAGTATATTAATAATTATGTTGTAATGTAACATTATTGTTTAAATACAAAAGTATGAAATGTTCTTTAAATGCTTTCTTACAACGTTGGATCGACGTTATACTAATATTTAATAGAAACGAGCTAAAATTCTGGGCACCTGATTTTTTTTAATCCCTTCATCAAGCTAGCTGACAGGGGCAAGAAAAGTTTTTAGCTTTTCTGTTAGCCAAGTTAAGAATTAGCCATTTGTGGTTCCAGTGACATTCTGTATGCATATTCAGAGAGTGCAGACATGTTGTCTGACTGACGGTTGTTTGAAGAAGCATTGTGTGTGTGTGTGTGTGTGTGTGTGTATAATATAGGTGGGAATAAGCGGGTGTATTAAAAGCCTGCAGCAATGCCATTGGGAGAGACACCCTTGTGGGGCGCACAGTAGGGCAAGAGCGTGAAAAAAGGGAGTGAAAAAAGAAAAAAGGAAAGACGGACAGCTCACAATGGGCCATCTGGTTCCTGCAGAGAAAGCTTGTAACCCCAGCCATGATGTCATGACACACACACACACACACACACATACATATACATGGGCATAAAAAAACAACAAAAAGCACACACAACCCCACACAGTGCTTAAGGGTGATTGCATCTGCAAATCTCTTTTCTTCCCTAAGTGTAAAGTGACAAGCATTTTCCAGGACCGTGTGTGTGTGTGTGCGTGTGTGTGTAGTAAAACACTCTGTGTAGCACACACGGTACCTGTAATGTAACACAAGACTCCAATTAAATTAGATTTTTTTTATTTTCTAGTATAAATATGTCTCAGTGTTTCATTGAATTTTTGTTTAGAAGGAGCTTGCCGTACGTGTGTGTGTGTGTGTGTGTGTGTGTGTGTGTGTTTGTGTGTTATTATCTGGCTGATGGCTGAACTCTGATCAGCTAGAGTTGCTGGATGATCAATACTCAGTACAGACCCACAGCTGTGGCCCTGGCTCTTAACGCCACACCAGCAATTAGTGCTCATACTGACCACTCTCACACACACACACACACACACACACACACACACACACACACACACAC
>JAOTQW010000041.1:2774998-2801171 GCA_026260075.1 Sisor rabdophorus | reverse complement strand
GATAGATAGATAGATAGATAGATAGATAGATAGATAGATAGATAGATAGATTATTACAGAATCCAACATTTGACGCCATTATCAGTCTATTGTTTATAGCCCCACAGGTTTTTCTACACAGAAAGATGCCGTTCAAACGTCGGGAAATGGTGGTAGATAGAGATTAAGTTAAAATTCTTTCAAGTCTTCCATTAAGGAAGTTTTTGACAGTGATTCGATCCTCACTGTTCCTTCTGTAGATAGCAGTGTTGATTTTGATTTATAAAGGTCCTTCCCACTCACTTAAACTTACACTGGGTCACTAGAAACAGTGCACTACTTCAAGAGTCGATAATTCTTCTCCATCATGGTAGCGCAAGCCACCTGTCTGGGAGGTCAACCTTCCTTAAGCAAACGACTAGAGGTTGGCATTGAAAGGCAGGCCGTGTACTCGCGCCTCGTCCATCTTTTCTTTCCTGCTTTGTGCAGAGTGTTGGGGTCAGCAGTGAAATGATACCCGCTGGATGCACAAAAGAGGGTCGGGCTAACGAAAGCACAATAAAACCAGGATATAACATCGAAGCGAAGTGTAAGGTCACCCAAACACAGAGCGTGTGGAAGAGCTTTATGAGCCGTGAGTTCCTTGCTTAAAGCAGAGTGTCATTTAATACCCGTCATCCATTGAGGCAGGGTTAGTATGAGTATGTGCAAGAGTTTGTTTTGGAGCGTGTTGTGTGCGCGTTGAGATTATTTACAACTTCAATCTCCTGGATTTTATTGGGTTCTTCTTCAGCCCATCCCTTTCTATAACGTAATTTTATTTTATCATAGACCCTATATGCTGTTTAGTACTAGACCTGATCTGTGAATGACTGATGGACTTTTTAGACGAAAAAAGGTGGCCTTGCGCTAACAAAAACCTGCCATGACAAGTAGAAAGAGAAATTATTGTCTTGTTAATCTGCTTTACCTTGTCTGAGGCACAAGTCCTTCTTGTTGACATCTGGATCCTGTATCAGTTATCCATTGATCAGGTCTAATGCAGAACAGCCTGTCAGAAGGGTCTAAATGAAAAAAGAAAAATCAAAAAATCAAACAGAACCAGACGCGTTTGTCCTCCTGCCAATAGCAATCGTTCGAAGAAGCTTCCCAAGCTGATCATGCAATTAAAAAAAAAAAAGCCTTGTCCAGATGTTCCCTTTAAGCTTCTCTATTGGATTTGACAGATTGTTCTATTTTTTAACCTTTCCTAACCATGTAAAGGATTTGAAAGGTAAACAGTGTCATTTAAACAACAAGTAGCCTTTGTATGTGGATAGGATTACATTAGCAAATGTTTTGCTTTAATTGTAAAGATGAACATCCTGTTATCTCCCACTCATTCAAGAGAGGAGGAGAAATAGTCTGGCTGGTAGGTAAGATGAAAGAAAGGCTTAGGAAAATGATTTACACCAATGACAGCAATCATAAATAAGGCTCAGTGGTGGACTCTAATTGCATCAAAGCTATTGCATTCTATTTAGGTATTGCATGGTCACTGCGAGAGTCTGGCCTCAACGCTCTATTGAGCCGAGAGAAAGGAGGTGAGAGAGGGAAAGAGATGTACCACTGTAGCTCTCACCCCTCTGGACTATTTGTCCTAATCAGTGACACCCATTTACCAGAATTGCTTAAAATGAACTATACCTCATACAGAAATCGTACATTTACCGACTACCATTTATCACCTGAAAATTGAGGGCCGGTAAACTTTTCCTTTCCTCCGATGGGATTGTAGACATGCATCAAAATGTTAAAAAATGATTGGCGAAGGAGAGCTGTCACCCATTCATCAGGGCCAAGGAACATTATTTGCTAATTTCCCAACCTGCTGCATGACAGGGTGCTTCATCTTTGGACCCGCAGTGACCGCCACGGCCTCTTTCTGTTATTAGTTCAAGTCAAGCATTTTTTCCCACTTTTCTTTCCTCTGTTCCTCCCCTTCTTCATTTTTTTGGCTGCCTCTAACAAGAGCCATTTGTCTATCATACACCGTCTTGCGATTCCATTTGAAGACTTTGACCAAAGGCTGCTCTCTGTATCTCAGAGGGTCTGGCTTTCCTAGCCTGCTTATTGGCCAGTGGCCCTGATAAATCAAAAAGTTTCCTAGTCAAGGTGAAGGTATTGACTTGGCTGCGCCAAAACTGACAAAACATGCCGAGAAGAAGACAGTCATTCATCATCCGCCAAAAGAGGACAAAAGGGTCGTCTCGCCACTTCACTTGCAACACCATCACATACTTCACCTGACCTGGCACATCACATACGTACATAGAGAAACAACAACGACCCGGGTACCGGACCCAGTTTGTTTTTTTATAAACTAATTGGGAAAATTTAAAAGCTATTAAAAGGGAAAAAAAAACAACCATTGAGAACTCGTAACTTTAAAGAATAGTCTTTACGTTCATCGACTTATTGTAATCGAGATCAGGATGGCACGACTGCTTGTGCAGGAATGAATACACACAGGAGGAGGTGAAGACAGAAAGATGGGAGACGTGCTATAAAAAAAAAAAAACACTGCCATGTATAAGGCTGTATCGTTGGACGATCAGAGGCCGATTTGGTGGAGATTATTCATGCTTCCTGCTCTCTCCCTTAAGCGATGTAAAAAAATATCAATACAGCTAACTATCATGATCATTTTTACTGTGCATTAATACATATCAGTTAAAGTTTTACATTAAACGTGAAGTTTTACATTATATGTGACAACTACAACCCCCCCTTCCCCCCAGGGGGCCTGTAGTTGTCACATATGGCTGTTGTCTGAGAAGCAAGTATAGCGTGAAAAATTGTTTTAGGCTTTGCATTCGGTAATGTTTTAGCTATTATTTTTAATATATATTTTTAATTGCTTATTAACAACTGCAATGCAGTGCAATATTTTGGCATATATAGTATCATGACCCTTATATCATGGTTATATGATTAGAAAGTTACAATATTCTTGCTTTCTTAGTCACTCTCTTATTAGGGAAAAACAATCAAACAATCAGTTTTCCCTTACACCACTTTATGCTTCTTCAGAAAAGATCTACACACCAAAAGGTCTCAATAAAGTGAAATCAAGAGTCCTTAATGCCGAGTGGCCAGTCGTGAAAAAATAGATATTATTTGGTTATAATGGGTTGTACTGGTTCCTGTTTTGATCACCGAGACCTTTCCCATTTTAGCTGCTTTAAATAGATTTGCCCTCACTAAGTTCTATGCACTAGTTGTGTCCAGTGTCTAAAGCTGTTTCTGATGGATGACTCTTGCTTTTCGCCTCCCATCCCATCCTCTTCATCTCTTCCACTCTAACTATCCAGACCTGTGCAAGGTATCATTTTCCAGCATGGCTTTTATTTATAGATTAATGGTAAAAGCTGTGATGAATTGACAGCCAGAGCAAACTTAACTCATCTCAGACTGGGAGGAAAAAATGCAGCAATAATTTAACGCACCTATTGATTTTTTTTTCCTCTCACTCTGTCCTTGTATTGATCTTTTTTTTTTCCTTGGTATTAATTTGGACATGATATTGTCTAAGTCTGATTTTTAGCATAGTCTGGCTGGTAAAGCAACAAGAAAGTTTATTGTAGTAGTAGTTAAAAGTCAAAGGGTTGCAAACCTTTATGAATGAAAAAAGACAGAGTGGACAATGGTGAAGAAAGGGCAGGATAAAGTTGGATAAAAGGAGGAATAGGAGGATTTTTTTTTAACCTTCCTTGTTATAGTGATAGACTTGCAATGTAATTTGTGTCAGCGGAATAAAATATGAACCAGCACGATGGTCTGGAGAAGAGTGGCTTTCTGTCTCTGTCTGAGCACTAGGAGTCTTCCTCAACCTTCCATCTATTCCCACTCCAATCATCATGCCTGTATCGGTTCAAAGTTCATGAAATTTCTATGAGCATTGATCTGTCACCATTGATTTTTTTTTACCCATCCCCCACACCCACCTCTGAAGATCTTTGAAATTTTAATTTCCGGAGCATCTGAATTTTGTAGAGATGGAATAGCTCCTTCTTCTGAGACAGCTGGCGAGAAAAATGGAGTTTACTTGGGGTGGAAGACAACAAGAGCCCTGAATGCAGGGAGAAATATTCTTTTCACATCTGCCTTTTTTTAAAACACTAAATGATACAAAACCTGTGAATTTGTAATTCTACCCGTTTATTTATAATTCTTTATTTCTATGAGAAGAAAATTCTTGGTACCAATAATCAATCCGACCAACTCATTTCGTAAGCAGCTTGTCTTTCTGCTGAATTGTGGTTGTAAACCGCTTGTCAACAAATTGCGCTGTCACTTACGCCCTCTAGAGGAACAGCCTCTTGACTTTGCGTTAATATTCCGAAATCGCCGTCTCATCCTCTACATTTCTGCCAAGTGTTGACGTTAATAAACATCTCATCGCACCCATTATGTCTGGGCCTGCTCGATGAAATTATAATTACAGGGTCTGTTATTGAATGATAAAAAGTATCTATATCACTATACAGGCGTATAGTTCGAAAAGATATACTCATTATTATAAGTTAGAAATTTAAACTGGTTCAGAGATCCGATCCTGTTTGGATTCAAATGAATCTTTTCCTGTTTTTGTTATGCCATTGAAGAACTGGAGTGAATGAATTTTTTTCTTCAATCCTCAGTCTGTCTCACTTCACCTTCCTTCCTCCACTGGACTGGAACCATGTGGCTGTATGGCATTAAAAGATGCTTCCTGTCTGTTCTTTTGTTGTTTTCTTAGCCTTGGCGTGTCTTGAACAGAAGAAGCTGGGGGAGAAATAAAGACACAAAGAATAAAGAATAAGCGAACAGAGATATCCAGTGAGAGCGTGCGTTTGTCACGGCCAGGACTGTCCGAGCTCTTAGAATTTCATGGCTGTTTTAAACGGGCCGTCTTTTGTTCCCCCGAGAAAGCCCGTTTCATTCTCACTATCACAGAGGCTAGACTGAAACTCTCTCTGAACTGTAACCCCTCTCCTCATGCTTTTTTTCTTGTTTTTTTTTTCTTTTCCTTCTCCCTGATTTGGGTTACTAAGGGAAGGGGAAGGAGGGGTAACAGCGTGTGTGGTGGGGGTAAGACTTTTTGATGGCGTAGGTGGAGCAGAGATAAGCTCGGAGCAGTTAAGTATAATTAGACAAAGTAATAGCAAGCAGCAGCAATAAAGCCACTCATTATCTTGTGCAAAGATATAGACTTATCATCATAGGCCATAACGTGGGCGTGGAATGCCAGTAGAGAGCTCAATGATTTTACTTATGTTTGCTCAAAAAGAGGGCACAATTACACCGGCATCTACTTATCAAAGTCAACCTCCTTCTTTGTTTTTTTTTTTTGTTTTTTTGAGCCTTATGTACTTTGGATCTAAAGTTACACAAGAAAGAAAAATGATTGTTACGAAATTTCATTGGGACTAAATTGCAAAAAAGAGCAGAAGAAGCCTGAAAAAGACACTTCTTTCTCTTCGTCTTCTTATTTCCTGATTTTACCCCTCCCTCCGTCATCACACGTGGTTAACTATTAACCCATCATCGATACCAACATTTAAGACGACATCACTTCGCTAACTCTGTTCAGCATTTATCACAGAGCTGAAAGTGACACATGACTGACAAAGATTTCCTTAGGACTATTTTTGTCTCGTCGTCTTTTTTTTCCGCACGCTTTGGTCTTAACTCTTTCCTCGCAACGACGAGACATGAGGTGCGCTGTAATTCGTCAGGATTTACGGTAGACATGTCACTGTTATTGTAAAAACGGACGTGTTATTCGGGGGGAAAAAAAGAGGCATGTCAGAGATGTGTGTCTTTTGAAGTGTGGAGTGTCAGACGTGAGAAATGACAACCTGCAATCTCGGAGAACAAGGTCAATGTAGTCCATCTTCAAATATACAGATGTCCTGCTCAGATGCACACGTATGGACACGTGCATGCACACACACAGGATTTACTGTAAGGAAGACACCGTGAAATGGTCCGTTTTGGTGGTTTCTTTTAATTTTATAAAAACGGTCAAAGGTCGAGCAAGAAACAACAATAGTCAGATTCAAGATTTCGCCTTCCATCTTCCAACCCCCCTCCCCAAAAAAATTCTGATTGAGGCAGATCCTTCCAGTTTCCTCTCACCTTGCTCATTAGCAGATAACTCCTTCTTTCTATTGTATAGATGGTGAGAGCACTGCGATCCGTGTGATTTAGCCCACTCATTTAGGCTTGTAGCAATTTACACAATCTATTCTGGATGGATGAAACAAACAAACAAACAAACAAACAAACGAAGAACAAAAAAAAAAAAAGACTAGAAGTTGTAAGCACAAAACCAAGCCACTGACAGACAGCAGATTGTATATATACATATATGTGTACACAGTCACTCAAGAGCTCTGAAACAAGGAGATCTGTTCTCTCACTCACTTTCTCTTTCTCTCTCTCTCTCACTTTCTTTCTCTCTTGCTCTCTCATTATCCGCGAGGTCAGCGAGCTGCATTGGGAAGAAGCGGATAGATCAATACAAATTATCCTTGAGCAAACCCTTGCTGACAGGCTGAATTGCAGCATATGTTTACCCAAAATCGGGCAATTTATCTTAATATCAGCAATGCAATGCGGGACAGGTGAGAGGTCACCCACTCTCTCCACCTCATAATTACCCGCCTCCAAAACAGGAAAGTACTATTGATTGGACGAGCCCAGGGCAAGGAGGCTGGCGCAGAGCCCACAGGGGAGGAGTCATAGTCCAGGCTGGTTCACGAAAATCTGCGACTGCGGAATGTGTGTGAGCGTGTGAAAAAGATTGTGAAAGTGATTGTAAGGGTTTTGTATTTCTAGTGTGCTTTGAGAAAGTGGGTGGATTTGGTGTCATCTATAGGAGTGAAAGAGAGAGAGACGGAGAGAGGGAGAGATAAAGGATAAACCCAAGTTTAACCCTCTGTTTAACTTTTTTTCCACTTCTTTTGTCCATCGGTTCCCTCTCGCTGCTCCTTCTTTTTAAATAATTCTTAAAAACAAAAAATATCTCTACACCAGATCCTGTAACATGCCCTACTCAATCTGCAGGTGTGCGCGAGTGTGGCAGTGAAGCGAGAGATGGGTGTCAATGAAGGATCCTGTGACCTCTTCAGTGTCATTAGCATCCGATCAATAAGTGATGTGCATTTATCTCCATCAGAATGCATCTATACAGATTGTCACAATATCCCCCCTATATGTCTATATAAGAGAGTGTATGTGAAGCGATGGGGTGTGTGGGGTGTGTTTTCTCGATTAAGCTTATATTTAACCCTATTATTTATGAGGATATTAAATCATCCAGAAAAAGGTTTACCTAATGAGTTCAGGCTTTAAGCGTACCAACAGCACAACCAGTACTTCTCTTCTCTCACTGGCTTCTAGACGAGATGAAAAGAATCAAGCAGGAACGAAGAAAGACACAGTAAAAGAGAAAGACAGACGGAGCGACAGTATGAGAATTACATCCTTGCGAGAGTCATGTCATGTAAAATCAATAGAAGCGATCAATGCTGTATTAACAAGGCAGCATCTTATTTCTCATTCCTATGTGACAGCAGCCTCAACCATGCATGATGGCACATCAAATAGCATCACGCCTGTCAGTCTCTCACACACACAGATATATATTCGCGTGCACTGTGCTCTCATGCTTGGAGACACAGCTCTGGCAGATATCGATCATTAGCCCGCACACTTACACGTAATTGTGCCACTTCATCATAAAGTCATCCAATTATTTCGAGGAAGTTCCTGTCACTAGAAGTTCTCAAATCCTTGCTCAGGAATTCCCAGGCCCTAAAAAGATGAAATAAAACTATAGTTGAATCTGAATGTGTCGAGGAACTTATTCCCGAACGCAGGGTCACAGGGTCTACTGGAGCCCATCCCAGCACACATAGCGCAAAAGGCATGAGTATGTTTACACCATTAAACATACCCAGAGCAATTGGGGGTTAAGGGCCCGGCTCAGGAGGTTCAAACCCCGTTTTTTTTCGGTATCAGTCCAACACCTTACCCACTAGGCCACCCCCTTCCCCAGGGTACACCCTGGACAGGTCGCCAGTCCATTGCAGAACGAACTCCTATGGGCAATTTAGAATCTAATGTTTGGACTGTGGGAGGAAACCGGAGTACCCGAGGAAACCCAGGGAGAACATGCAAACTCCATGTAGAAAGACCCAGGAATCGAACCAAAGACCTTTTTGGTGTGAGGCCACCATGCTGAAAGTTTTCTTATATTAATCGCGCTGTTGACGCCATATTAAATTGAGATCCCTGTTTGGCTTGAATGCTCCTGTTTCAACTGCTTGCCTGCAGTTGTTTTTTGGTTTTTTTAGTTTTAGTATCATTTCTTTCCCTTTTCATTTTGTTTCTTTTCTTTTCCTCTTTTTCCTTTCTTTTGTCAGTGGAACAGATTGGTAATAGACCTTCGGCAGTTCCTCTAAAGCTTGTTAAACACTGTGTGCAGTTGCACTGAGTTGAGATTATGATTCATGCACTTGTATATGCAGCGGCCCTGGCCTCTGATTTATAACCTGCCCTGTTCATACTCAAAATTACTATTTTAGAGGGAGGAGGCTCGATATGTATGCGAGTGAGGGAGAGAGAGAGAGGAAAAGGAGGAGAGGAAGAAAGATTAATTACTATTTGTGGCCAGCAATTTCATGAGGCTAGCCCAACACAGCTGTAGAATGATGGCGCCCTACATCAGTTTGTAGTCAGCCATTCACAGATTATTAAAGCTTTGTAAGATGAAGTGCACCTCCTGCATGGCTTGCACTCAGGCAATAAGGAGTAGGAAAAGAGAGAGAGAGAGAAATAGAGGGAGGGATAAATCAGAGAGGAGCAACAGCCAGGCATATGTCATCATCAGCCACTTGCTATAAATCTGGCTGGTGAGAATGGAGGAAAAGCCTGATGCAGATCTCAGTACACGGACAGAGAGTCATGATTGCAGTGCGTTTGCGTGTACATACAGTATATATATGAACGTGTGAGAGAGAAACCGAGGGTTTGGCGTTAGTAGGGGTGTTAACCGTCATGCTCGCCCTCTGCCTCATTCATAATGTATCCGCTAAGCTCTTAAAATTTATTTGATCAATTACAGCCAGTTTGCTTCCAACACCGCCTCAGACACTGTGCTGCAATGTTGTACGAGCGTATATGTATATACACCCCATACTAAAACTAAAGTATCCGATTGTGTTTTATTCAAATGCTCGCACACGTCCCGAGATTTGCATAGATTTGATGAATAAAGGCAATAAACTTTATGCATGCCACATTTCAGTTTGACTGCTACAGACACGTCAGTGAGACTAACACGCCGTTGCCTGTGATGTTTTTTTTTTCTTCACTTTAGCTTTAAACGAGCCAACTATTGACTACGGCTTCCAGAGACTGCAGAAGGTCATCCCAAGACATCCTGGTGACCCGGAGAGGTTGCCAAAGGTCAGTAAAGCTGTAAGAGATGTTTAGCATTAAATTTTCGAACTAAAAGGAAGAATTTAAGATGCGCGTCGATATCAGCACATGCTATTGTCTTCGACACGCCAATCTGAATCAAGCCACTGACAAATAAATAAATAAAATAAAAAAGGGTTTGAATTCCGTTGAAATTGTGCAAACTTTCAGTCTAGCGAAATAGTTCAATTAAGCATTTTTCCACTTCAGTAAGCAGTGCTGATTGTAATCGGAGCACAGGCCTCTTTCTGATGTGTGATTATTTTACCCTTGTTTTCTTTTCATTTTCCAAAGCTAGCTCCACTTTAATCTTTTGTTTACAAAGCTTTCCGCTAGAATTCTAAGCCTTAGTGGGTTAATAAATGACGTCTGAACATTATTATTAACATTCCCTCTGTGTGTGTGTGTGTGTGTTGTGTTGTGTGTTTTTTTTTTTATTTTACAATTCGAACTGCTTCACCCGATGCCACATACCATCAAACCCATCACTATGTTCCCTTATCCAAAACCTGCTCATTTCTCCTCCGAGCTGGTGCGCTGATGCCCGAGCCCTTTCGTAAAATCATATTAAGATATTATTTTGTACCCAGTTAATGGGCGCTCAGTGAGAGCTGACCACCGCTAAAGTCTAATAACAGATATCATGGAAATATCTATTAAAGCACAGCATGGGGGCGGCGTGTGCTATCATTAAGTCGAGCCTGGCTGCCTTAAGCACAAGCATATCTAGCTTCGTGTCCCACAGATACACACCGAGCTAAGCATCCCTGAACAGAGCCGGCCCACGCTACATGATGTGTTTCAATTACACTTGGCTCTCTCTCTCTCAGTGGAGAGCAATATCAAGGCAGGAAATCTTGTTCCAGTAAATGCTTTAAACTATCCATTACCAATAAAAACAGACCCAGCCAGGCCGCCTCTCCCTGCCTCCCGTACACCCAGCATTTTGTTCCAAACCCTCTATGCCTTTTGCTAAGCTTCAAAAGACACACTTATATTTCCATTAGGCTTTAAAAAAAAGGAAAAACAAACAAAAAAAACCAATTGATTTGTCAAAAAAATGGTGGTGCTGCTGGTTTTTTTCCACCCGCACTCTGAAAAAGTGTTGAGCTAGTGAAAGCATGTGATGCAGGAAAAGGGGGTGTGAAAGCTTGAAAGAAGGGGAGCGTTTTCTAATTCAGGTAAACCTTCAACACTGGGGGCTTTCGGCGAAACCGATTGCAGAGGAGAGATGGATTCTAGCAGCTTCAATAAACAACATAAATATTTGATTTTGGCTTTTAATGGACCCAAATGTGGAGTTCAGCGGCATGTAAATGAAAGTGCCAAGTGATTTATCATAGTTACGCCAGCCGTCTGCTCGAGGCGGCGAACCCGGCGGGTCACAGCCGGCTCCGTGCAAAGCAGCAATTGACCCTTACACGGATTCGCAATGAGACCATGAGTGTGTGCGCGTGTGTGAGGGACGGCACCATTAGGGCCAAGACAGGCTGGGGTAATAGGGAGGAGGGGGTTTGTAGGTGCAGGGAGAAATGTAAAGCGTATGTTGGAATTAAGGTGAATGTGTCACACTTCTGTTTTCTCTGCCACTTCAGTGCAGAGTTGATAATACCAGCCTGATATTGATTTCCACTGTGCTGTTTCCCCCCTGTACTCTTTCCTTCTGCTGTGTGGAGTCTACAATGGCCGTGCTTTGATAGGTAATTGTGCTTGGGACAGGAAACCAATACAAGAAGCCTGTATTGCTTCGGACGTACGCTGATAATGCCGCCGCTACATATGTACGTCCAAAGAGAGAAAGAAAGGAAGAGAGAAAGAGAGAGAGAGGGCAAAATTGAAGTTTACCTCCCTAATTTTAGATAAGATCAAATTTTGTCTGCTCAATCCCAAGCGAGAGGCGTCAAATGAACATATTTATATACGAAGCTAGGGAGCGAGAATAAAGGCAATATCAGGAGTCAGTCATGTGATGAAGGACGAGATTGCTAAGGGGGGCCTTGGCTTTCACTCTGCTCAGTCTCTCCATTTGGAAGCACCATCGTCCATTATTCTCCATGCAGACTTAAGTGAAAAGAAAGAAATAGGAATGCGATTCGACGTTATTCCGTCGGTTTGTGCTTGATCAAATGATCTTTATGGCGATGATATAGTGCTAACCTGCCTGCTTTACTCGTAGATTAATGCCTCGCGTCTTTCCATTCCTCTCTCTTTCGTTTCGAGCTGACGAGCACAAATCTACGCCGCTTCCTCCTCAATCTCATATACAAGAATTTATTAGAAATGCATTCATGTCGAGCAATTACCCATGCATTAAAATTCATCTTCTTTGGCTCGGCTTTTTGAAGTAGCTACATCTATCGGGCCCCGCGCTCCTCAATGTATTCATAACCTGAGGCTAGAACTAACAGAATAATTGCTTTACACTTTAGAATGACATTAGCACCTCCAGCCAGCTCACCTCACCCGGTCTTCTGAAACACCGCTGATATACGGTGCTCTCCAGATATCGGACCACGATAACAAGAGGGCCCCGGTTTAAATGGTCCACGTCCATGCGCAGAACAGCGAATGCTTGTAATAATAACCAGCCGCATTTGTCACCGGCGCAAGCTTGGGGATCGTTTCTTGAGCTTTAATAGTTTCCGTTTAACCTGAAGTCTGCTACGTCTCGGCGACAGGAGGAAAAGAGGAGTCAATTACACTAAGCACGGCGCTCATGAATTTACATCGAAATGCTTCTCAAATACCATTCACCGCTAATAATATTCCCAGCATGAGGCCTAGCAGGCTAAGAGGAACAAAACAAACCAGCTTCTCCGCCAATAGGGGCCCCCGCTCTCCCGTCACACTCCAACATCAACTGCTAAATCCGCTTCATTAGCAGAGACACCTTGTAGTAACAACAGATTAAAGTGGAGAAGAGACGTGATTTCCTTAAACTATCTGTCCGGGTAGCATATGGACAAAGTGCTGGAGAGGGTCTTTGGTGTAGACAGGTTTTTCGTCTCAGTGATGAGAGAGGCTGGATTAATTGTTCTAATCGTAGGGAGTGAAATATAAGGAGTCTCGTAATATGACGGGTGGAGATGATGAGTAATTATTAGCACTGCAGAAAAACACTTTATCTGGCTTAGAGAGAGAAAAAAATCGAGAGAGAGATGAATGTGGGGGAAGAAAGAGAGCACAGAGCCGGTTGATGGGACAGGATTAAGACAGCTGGGCCTTTCATTGATTGTACCTGCCGCGTGACAAGTGTAATTCTTTATTTGTATGCAAACTAGATGCATGCAACATGAAGCAGAGACAGCAATTTCTAAGCTAAATGCCCATTTTAAAAGCCACTCATCCGCTCCCTCTCACGATCAGACGGTGTCTCAATAAAACGTATGGTGCACACACCAAGAGCCCCGACTTATGCGATCAATCTTGATTCAAGTACAGATTCAAGATGGAGCCCATGCCTAAGAACAAAGCCGTTCAGGCATGCTGAGAATCAGTTTTGGATTCGGGTGAACATGTTAGCAAGGGCAAAGCTGAAGTTATAACAGGTTTGCATACTGAATAGGTTTTCTTTGGTCTAATATGCAACCCTCGAAATTCATGCTCATCCCCAGCAGCAAAGTTGCTGGACTACAACAGACCAGGCCAAGCAGGATGTCCTGGATCAGGGTGGTGTGTTGGCATGTTGACAGGGATGGGTGAACTAAGACCAGGCGTGCATATGGCATAATGCCTTTTTTAGTCCAATATCCTGTATCCGAAAATTAGCTCTGCCCTAACATTCTCACCCGAATTTCTTCTTAGTTTATGGGCCCCATCATAAATCTGTACTTGATGTCTGCCATCCTGAATCTGTACTTGACGTCTCGCTTGGCCTGGCCTATTGTAGACCTGCATCTTCGGCACTCCAAAGTTGCCAAACTACACTAAACCAGACCAAGCGAGACATCCTGGATCAGGGTGGTGTGTTGGCTTGTTGGCAGTCTGGGTTTAATTTTTGAAGGGAAGCTAGGCAGAAAGTTAATCCATGTTGTGCTATAAGTAGGAGGGGAGGCATGAGGCATGCAGGCATGGATAAGATGGGGTTTGTGGGCACCCAGGTCCCCGGGCGCAGCCTCTCGCGCAGCTCGGCACGAGAACTCATTTATGAAGTCCTTTACAACAGCCAGTGAAAGAGGTTAATTGAAAAATTTCCTAATGCCATTATGAAAGAACTAGATTAACCCTAGCTAATTCACTTTATTGTTCGGAAGAAAGAGGAATTGGCATTGAACTCCTCTACAAATTTGGGGCATGAATTAAAGGGTGAGATGTTGTCTTTGAGCACTCTGCCAGTTTAATTAAGATATGGAAAATGACTCATTGTTCTTCGCCGCTAAAGTGGGTGGATTTAGCCGACCGTACGTCGCTCCTGTATTGCTTTATGTATCGCCGACGGAGTGTGTGTGCGCGCGCAAGAGTGTGTTTGTTTGTTTAATACCCCATAGACCACGGCATTTAAAACTCAAGTGCTTATTTTTGATTCGTTTATCTTAGAGGTTACACACCACTTCACATGGCATGTCAAAAATATGAAAAAAAAAAACCCCTCAGAATTACTAAAATAAATGTTAATCAGAAATATGTTGTTAATATCATAAATAAATCATTCAGTACCCACAGGCTTGTGTGCATGCACATAGCTGTGTATTACACTTTGCATTTTACGTAACTCATTATAACGTGTGTGTGTGTTTGCGCTGCAGGAGGTTCTACTAAAGAGAGCGGCTGACCTTGTGGAGGCTCTGTACGGCATGCCCCACAACAACCAGGTAAAATACCCCTTTATACCAGTGCATGCTAATGAGCCCCCGCTGTCTTCTCTTTCCCTCTCTCTTTCTGTCTATCTCTATTTCTCTTGCCCTCCTTCTCACTCAGTAAAGTGGCTGTAATTAAATCAGTACCTCTCTCCCCCTGCTACGCTCCTCTTTCTGCATTTCAAAGCTAGCTGCAGGCCATTGTACTGTAGCGGGGTGTCATTACACCAAGAGGGTGGGCTTTTTATTTTGATATCCTCTCGCTATTTATTTGCGGTTGCTGCACATGGAGCAAAACGGGGAGTTAATCGCCGACAACACACACAAACATGAACCCCACCACAAACACATGCACACATGAAAAAGAAATGGAGAGATGGGGGGGGGGGAGGAGTTGATGTAAATAGGAGAATAACTTGGCCCGAAAAGGTGTTTTTATTTCTTCAAGCGCGTTCTACAGAGCGGCGCTGTTCAGATGTGCTTGAAAGGTCTTATACATATTCAAAAGCAAAAAAAACGTAGATTTGCACTAGAGCTGCATGGAAAATGTTCCAAAATTTGGCATCAAAACAAGAAAAATGTGTGAAATAGCGTACACTAAACTAAGCCTGGATTCTAGTAAACGTTTTCATGACACATCATCTCACCCATGACTTTTTCACGCTCTTATCTAGGAGATCATTCTAAAGCGGGCGGCAGACATCGCCGAGGCTCTCTACAGCGTACCACGCAACCACAACCAGATCCCGTCTCTTGCTAACACCGCGTCCCACGGCGGTATGATGGGCGTCAATTCTTTTGGAAGCCAGTTGGCAGTCAATGTCTCCGAGACTTCACAAGGTATGAACAAAAGAATAGTTTTCATTCCATTGTTTGTCAGGATTGTAACAGTTCCTCGATGCTAGCTCATGACATTGATAAGATATCGTTCTCTTTAGTCTGCAATCTTTACTTGTCTTGTTCACCTGGTATACAAAAGTTTGCAAAGTCTAGCTAGCAACCTGGTCTGGTGGTAAATGTCTGCCATTTTATTGTGTCTGTCTTGGGTTTTGTATGGTTATCTGAGATTGCCATGTCTTGCTTTTCATGCATGCACAGAATGAAAACGTAATAAACAAGGCTTCCTAAAGCAAGGTTTCACTTGGACAGAAAAAAAGATGGCACCTAGATTCCTGCTGGGCATGAATAAAATCTAGTAATTGCAATTCTGTTTTCCAAATACTGCAGTACTTAATACTTTGTTTTCCTGCAGTCGGCTACAGCCGTAACACAAGCAGCGTGTCGCCCCGCGGCTATGTGCCCAGCAGCACTCCACAACAGTCCAACTACAACACTGTCAGCAACAGCATGAATGGCTACGGAAATGCCGGTATGCCCAATTTGGGTGTCCCAAGCTCGCCCGGATTCCTCAACGGCTCTTCCGCCAACTCGCCCTACGGCAGTAAGTATCAAGGTAATTACCCCCTTTGGCCTCTTCTGCTCTACCCCACCTATGCTCTCTCTTTGGACTTTTCTTTTGACACTCCTTGTTGTCTGTGTTGGTTTTCCTCTTCTTTTTTTGTTTTTGTTCAGTTATTATTATTTCTTTTGTTGGGAATGTGTGCTACTGGATAAAAGGAGGGGTGACTCGGGAGGCTGAACACCCAAAACAAACCAATAAAATTCTAGTAATTCATTAAAAAAAAATCTAAGAAACAAAAGCACCCGATTCAATTGAATAGGCCACTGACACAGCAGGCAAATTCAATCTTACAAAGCAAAAGGTTTCTTCCTTTTATCGTCAGAGTCGATAAAGATGCCTATTATCCAGCAAGTGGCCGAGGCAGGACATCCCATCTCATCTCATTACATCCCGACTCTTATTTTATTTTTTCCTTTACTTGCATTCATTTTGTTTGCAGACAAAAGAATATTACGCACGACTACCCCCCTCCCCCCGATACAATGCGCTCATTCCTTCATATCCGTATTCTTCCCTGATTTGTTTTCATCCCATGATTATTATTTGAAAAAGAGGCGAGGCCTGGCTCTCCCTGACTCTCGTCTGTTAGCAAAAAGAAAAAAAAAAAAGAAAAAGAAAGTGAAACTCTCTCTGAGTGGTGACTATGTTTGCTCTATTGCAGTAGTTCCATCGAGCCCTACCATGGCAGCCTCTTCGGTCAGCCTCTCTTCAAACTGTAGCAGTACACACGGCATTTTCTCATTCTCACCTGCCAATGTCATCTCTGCAGTGAAACAAAAGAGCGCCTTTGCCCCCGTTGTCAGGCCCCAAGCATCTCCACCTCCTTCTTGCACCAGTGCAAATGGCAATGGACTTCAAGGTGAGAGCCGCCTCCCTCCTTTTATGATGCCGCATTGCTGCCTCAGTTTTTGGCTTTTTTTTGAAAAGTGCCCCTTTTTTCTTGCTGCCATGCTGCTTTTCCAAAATGGCCGCTGTGCATTAATTATACATGTGTGTGGATGGCTGAATGAATGCGTGGATGGACGAATGATCAGAATTATGCATGCAGCATGAATGTGCATGTCATGTCTGGCTTTCATTTATTTATCTAACATGAATGATTAAATAACTCAAAGGGACTTTGACTTTCATGCGATTTGGCACAGTTGATTAGACGTACCAGGTTTGCATCGTGCGGATAAGCCACTGAATTACCGATATGCGAAAATGTAACACTAAAACGCCACGGCCCTTCAACCGATGCATTATTTACCACACTGTATGCATTTCAACATTGTATTCACAAATCCCCCAGTGCCTTCAACCGACTTCACCAGGTGTCCTGGGGTCAGACAGGAACAAGGGTTGTGTATGTCTTTCATGCACCACATCGCTCTCGGATAAAAGATCAGGGCATTCGCAACCTTGAGAAAAGCACAAACACACGTCAGAGTCTTCGTTTTTTCCTGTAAAAAACGTCGCTGGTTCATTTTTTTCCACCTTACTGTAGTTCTCAAAACAATAGGTTTTTATGTGGTGCTTACGAAGCCGACGCTTTCATTTCTGTTCCAGCTTGAGTTTGACATTGTTTTGATAAACGCTGTAGGACGAGGCGGTGCTCAGGAATCGGCACGATAACTGAGAGAAATCCTCAGCAGGACAGCGTCATTCAACAAATTAACGACTTCCCGAGCCTGTTGAGCCTGCTTGTATTTCCTATCCGTCAAGGCCGAGTTGTTTGCTTTAAAAACATGTTTTAGCCATAGTGTGTGCATCCGAGATTAATAATGTTAGAGCTAATGAACTGGGAAATTAAAGTTCATGCTGCTACATGCATCCACTTATTAATATGTAGTTTGCAGAAATTAATGAGGAATGCCATGGTACTGGGTGCTTAGGCAAACTTAAAAGCACCTCAACCATGACTCCACAAAAATAGCTGAAGGATGTTTTTGAATTATTATTATCATTTTTATGATCCAGCGACTTTACTAAAAAAAAAGTTTCTCCACAGTTCTCTGAACAGTTCGCAGAACCGGCGATTTCTTTCTATAGCTTCGCTTTAGATGTCAAATACATCTAAACGGGAAAAGTGGTAGTGCAGTCATAATGTGAATGAAGAAATTCTGCCTTAGAATTCGAGGGGTCGAACACACACACAAAAAAAGCTTTGTTTTCAATTTAAAAGAAGCTAAGAGGACTTGTGAGAGCACATGCGCTGACCGGACAGAGAGCGAAAGGTTCGTCCGGGTGTCGTTAGCCCAAGTGACCGTGTTGTTTCTCAGCTGTCAGCCTGGACGCTCCCTTGGGAGTCTGGCCTCTCTGATGGCCATTAACAAAACGCAAAAAGAAATCTCACACATGTGCGAGCGAAGATACTTTCCTCTCGAAATGTCAAAAAGTAGCTTATTTAAAATGAAGGCTAAACTTAAAAAAAAGCCTGATAAAACATTCGACTTGACAGTTTTTCAAACACACCTTGCACTTTCCTCAACTGTGTCATGCCCCGTCAGTCAAAGTGGCCCCATCATACTGACAGAAATACTATTTTTAATGCTTTCTTTATCTTACATCTGGTATTCATAGATCTCCAGGACTAAAAGTCTTTGTTTTTTTTTTCTTTTTTTTTTCTGTAGCTATGTCCGGACTGGTGGTCCCACCCATGTAAATTGCACTTCCACCTCTTGAAAAGCAGCAGCAACTGTGCAGTGAGCCTCGGGGTACTTCACAGAACGTTCTCCACAAATCGCACCGGCATTCTTAATGAAGTTATACAACTAATTCCCAAGAAGAAAAAAAAAGACTTTGTTTTAAAGATTTTATTCAGACTAATGTAAATTGACATGCAAAAAACTGTCATGGACATTTGACATTTATTGACTGAATTTGTCATATTTTCATGTTTCTCTGTCTTGAAGAAAAAAAAAAAACACACACAAAAGGAAAAATGCCTATTTTGTACAAATTCTTGGCTAGTTCTTGTGTTGCGCGGGAGGAACCATGTGGATTCGACGAAAACACACTGAAATGTATCTGAATGTTTCTTTTCGAGTGACGCTCCGCCGTCACACATCTCTATAATGTGAAGTCATTTTTTTTTGTTGCCGTTCGGTCTCTTTTTTTTAGGCTTTCTTTTTCCTTTCTTTTTATTTTTGGTGAGAAAAATAGGGGCCAAGCCAATATTGCAGAGCCAACAAACTGGAAATCACATAACCTTAAACCGTATGATTTATAAAATGTATAAACAAAGTTTAAAGCAAATATGAAAGAACACAGGCGGGGGAGAAACCGGCAGAGGAGATGTCATCATGCATACTTCATCGCAAATGGACTTTGTAACTTATTGTAGGTAGAAAATTGTAACTTTGATATCGCAAAAACTCTCTTGCCTTCGACAAGCACACTAACAGAGACGAAATGCTACTGTCTGTTGGTTGGGGGGAAAAAAAAAAAAGAAAAAGAAGGGAAAAAAATACTTCCACTGCTAAAGCTTCCTGTAAAGCAAGTGTGATCTGCAATGTTTTTCAACTTTTTTGCTAGCACTGTATACTATTGCATTCTTAGGCTACTGTGGAGTCTATGTTTCTTGTACCAGAAAGTTGTCCTTTTACTTCTAGCTCCTTCTTCCCTAATGTGTTTTGTATGTGGTTATACAATTGTAGACTTTTGTGATTTTGCCAAAGTTGTAGCTAAATATTTATACACTCGTCTTGAATTTTTTCCAGATCCACTTAAATATTTAGTACAGAGTTTTATTCCTACTGGAAAAAATACTGCTAGGAGTAAAATAGTCTTATACATTGCAACACTTTCACCCGAACACTTGCGATCACTAAGGGTTTCTTTTGTAACATATCAATTATAAATATTGTATTTATCTTTGAAATTTTTTGTATATTGCTTTTCATTATTTTATTTCGAGCTCATATGTAATGTTTATCATAGCCAATATTGTGATGAAACACAGAATGTTAATGCCAAGTCCAGTTGCCGCCATCCATTTTAATTGTTTTTTTTCTATCACTAGCTTGCGATGTGTCTACATTTAATTTGTATTTTCCGACATCAGAACAGTTCCATCCCCCCTTTTTTTGTTTTCAGCTAGTTTTCTTAACAGTCAAATTCATTGTTTATTTTTGTATTCATTTTTAAATTATGTGAACACATCTTTTTTTTTTTTTTAAATAAAACCTGTTTGTTGTATAGACAAATAAATTGTTTGTGACACATGGCTGTAATAATAATAGTAGAATATGTGCATGTCAAGCAGCCCCAGGGGGGGGGGGGGATTCAATCGTGGTTGTACATTTTGTTTTTGTAGAATGTAAAAAAGTAATTTTTACCTGCCACCCATGACTTTGCCACATTACATGTTTACAGGAAACAAAAGGATCAAAACGGTTTAAAAGAAAGGAAAGAAATCTATCAGGAATGGAAACATACATACGTCAGTCGCTACTGTTCATTAAAATACAGCGGGGATACAAAACTAAAGTAAACTTTCTGCTGTTTTAATACCAAGCATCCACCACAAAGCCAATCATTACCATTCAAATGATCGATGGTGTAAAAAGCACAAGCCTTTTTTTACTACAAAAATAAAAAAAAGTGATTATCGTGACCCCTCATTCTTTTCGACTATTTTGTCCGTTTTTTTTTGTCTCAAATTTTTACATTTTTTAGCATTAAATTTGCTGTACTTCCCTTAAATAAGACTAATAATAAAAAAATAAAAAGATTTGATTTTTGTATCATATGCGTACATAAAGAGCCCAGAGAAATATCTTAGTCATTTTGTAAATTACGCCATTACACAGCAACATCTTACCTAATCATCTTATTTAAACTCGTCCACCTTCTTCTCTCCCCATAAGTTGCCTAGTTGTGCCAGAATCAGCAAACACAACCTTTTCTTTTTCTTTTTTTTTTTTTCGTTGCACTTAACACTTTGTAAAGGTTCTGTTGTACTGTTAAGTAGTTTGTTTCGAAACCAAAAGGGGACATTCCCTCTTGGCAATCTGCACACAAGTTTCCTTTAGCAGCAGGAAGCAAGGGCAGCTGTAGAAGGGAATGAGTGATGAATGTGCAATGCATTTGCTTTGTGATAGCTCAACAAAGCTTAGCTAAGTGGAGGAGCTGGGGAAGTCACCTTGAAAGTGAGAGAAACCCAAGGTTACATGAAGTGTATTTGTGAATATCGTCATTACTGCAACCTGGTTTTTGTGGGGGGGGGTATTATTTTTTTTGTTCACCTAGACTCATGCACTCCGTGTTTTATTGCCATTAGTCTGAAGAGTTCATTGTAGATTGCAAAAAAAAAATACTATTTTTGTTTTATGTATACATTTTTATGTTTATGTAAACATTTCTACATTTTACTGTACAAAGATGTGCATTTTACACAATATTTAATTAAAGTATTTCTTGTCTGTGACTGGCCATGACATCTTAATTATTTTTTTACATGCTTATAGATATCAAATTAATCATTTTTAATTATTTTTGACAAACAGACCCAAGAGTGTATCAAGCACAATTCTGATACATGTGTTCACAGATTTGATCCGACTCTCACACCTCTATCAGACTTCCTTCTGGATTTTGTAGTGTGGCTGTCGGGCCTTTTTTTTAAATCAGACTTTTATTATTGGATGAGGATGTCCGGAGTGCCGTCTGTATTCCGGTTCAGCCTAAAGACGTTTACTGGGGTTGAGTTGGTGTCAGGGATCTGTGTTGGACACTCCAGGTAGTTTACTTCAACTCTAACAAACTATGTCTTTATGGTGATCAGAGCTTTGTGCACAGGAGCATTGCCATACTGAAACAAAGTTTGGGTTGCCTATTTTAATTCAATGAGTCATTTTCAATGGGGCTAGTAGCGTCCCCAGCAGGCATTTAGAAAATGTCAGAAAGTTGGTGGTGCCTCGTTTTAACACTGTTGTGTTAAGCGGTTGTATTGGAAAGTCTTCCAATTCCAACATTCAGAGCACAGCTGTAAAAAAAAAAAATGCCAGTATGGCTTCATTCCAATTACATTTACTACTACATTTATGAAAAAATATATCAGAAGGGCACAGGGCATTCACTAATTTGCTTACATGATATTTGGTGGATATTTAGTACTAAAAAATATTAATAAATTCTATTTGCACTACTAATGTAATTACAGACACTCAAAAAATTGGTGTCTGGTTAAATAATGACATTTAAGGCAGAAACATACTGAGTGTTTTTCCAGCACAGGATGAGAACAGGAGAAAAACGTATGCTACAACAATTGTTGGTCATCAACTATGTGGCAACAGTTTGTCAATTTGTCCGTCAACAGTCTGTCAACGTTTGGCCATGTAGTGTCCATGTATTTTCTTGCTCATAACTAACCAAAACAAACTAAAGTAAACAAACTGAAACAAAAAATATTGTTCTATCATCGTCAATAAAAATCAGTATAAAAATGCTGCCATGTGGGAATACAGTGACGTCTAAATCCTTGGACCTGCACTTGTGGTGTGGTTTGGTATGAGCATAAGACTGTAAAACAAGTATTGGGGTGTTTTGGGGTGAGCTGGTGACATACTCTTTCATCTTTTCATCCTTGTGCATTCCTGGAAGAAAATGACAGTCTTGGGGAGGAAGCGGCCCTCCTGCTCAGCCCACTGATCCCTGAAGAACAACTGCCATTTCACTACGGCCTCTTCATGCTGGTTTTGCCTGCCTTGCGCTTGAGAGCGTCGTGGTGGATATTTTCGATATGTTATAAATCGCATGCCTACAGCAACTCTGGAGGAACAGTGTAAATTTCCTAGCCATAACCAAGGCACCAGTAGTTGGCCAGATGAACCTCTTCATCTGCACATCATGTGAATTACAACCTACAGGCACACATGGGGTTTGTCACTCATCTATGCTTCATTAGCTAACTAGAAGCAGTAGCGTCAGCCAAGGTAGGAAAAAAAAATTGAAAGGACAGTGCCAGCTCCAACCTTGATGAAGGTCACCAGCTAGGTGTCTACCACGTTTGCCGTGATTGTCTCAGTCCCATCAGTAACCTGCTTAATAAGATTCGGCTGGATGCTTCAACGAACCCACTGTTTGGAAATGTAAGTTACGCAATTACAACCTAGAAAGCTGTCTTTACGGCAGTCCTGCTATAAATGTCTTCCATGAAGGGGGGCTTACAATAGCAGGGTATTTATTTCAGCACAGATGATTTCATATGCTTGTTATAAGTAGGATACAGTTTGTAAATTTGATGACAGCTTGTGAGCTTCCCAATTAAACACTCTGCTCCCTTTCAGTGCTTCGGCATATATGAGAATCTCACTTCCCAGGCTATTTTAATAAACTTTATTTCGGGGGCTGTGTAGGTATAGGTTTATATTGCATCTATGCATTAGAATTCAGTAAACGAGTTTTCCTGGTCTGGTTTGGACTATAAGGTTGGGAATACTGGGAGTGGGTTAGAAATATACTTAATTGGCATGCTAGTGCACCTATTCAAGTCTAACTACTTTACCTAATGGTAGAAAGGGACACAAAAACCCTAAAAATCACACAAATATTAACAGTATTTAAAAAAGGAAAGGCGTGTCACCCTGTTAATTCATATCAATGTAATCCAAGTTTACTGTTAATATTTTAAATAAAATGTCATCTGTACCAGAGAGGAAATTATTATTCATTCTCCTTCCAAATCTGTTATAATACTATTGAGATAGGATGTGTATTTGTACAACCAGGAGATTCATTCATTCATCTTCTATTCCCTAAATTGGGGTCACAGGGGTCTGCTGGAGCCTTTCCCGGAGAACATAAGGCGAGGGGCAGGGGGTACACCCTGGACAGGTCGCCAGTCCATCGCAGGGCCACATAAAGACAATCACACACTCATTCACTCCTATGGGCAATTTAGAGTCACAAATCAACCTAATGTACATGTTTTCATGACTGTGGGATGGGTGTGTGTGTGTAAATATATAAGAAACTATATATATATATATATACTCCTTTTTTCAGACTACAGCGCACTACACTAGGCCTAGTTTTGTTTTCAAAAACAAAGTGTAAGTCATGTGGCTAGCACACTATGCACTTGAGCAAAACAGAGGTTTGCCCGGTCATTTACTAATTAAATGAAAATAAATAATCAATAAATTCGAGGGCCAAGGATAGCGCATGCCTAAAAGGGGTGGTATCATTTTGAACCCTTTATAGTTCTGATGTTTAGAAAGGTGCAAGGTGAAATCCATACTCATCAAGCCAGCCAAGGAAAACCTTATAAAGTCCATATACGACTGGCCTCCTTTTGAAAAACAAGCATGGTTATCTTCTTCTATGAGCGCCTCTGGTTAGCAGGTCAGAAAATGTCAATTTCTCATCAAGACAACGGGCCAGCTTCAATTTTTTTTTTACCCGCTCTGAACGTAGACAATTAACAAGATGCAGAGCGCTTGCATCAGTGATTTGCACGTTATTATGCAACCGCCCGCTGGCATAGATCTGGCCCTGCCTCGGATAATAGGGCTGCCTGATAGCTGCGGTGTCAATATGCCAAAGAACAACATTTGAATGTGAGCTGTTGTGCTTATTTGCCTCCAATGGCTGATCTGTGGCCTGATAACCAAGCTCCCTACCTGCCGAGGACGCGGCGTGACGCCTATCTGTGTCTCGCACAATTATTACAATGAACAAACTGGACAATGCCGAACCCCTAGTCTTTATACCGGCTAGGGAGAATCAAACCTCCGTTTTACCTTCAAATAACTTCTTTTATCTACTGAAAAAAGCACTTGAGAGCAAATCTAAATTCTATCAGAGGAAGTAAAACAACCCCCAATCAGATTAAGGATCGATCCTTGGCCACTTGCCATTTAGGGAAGTATCTTTGACATTAAGTTTAGATCACAGCCATCATGTAGGAGTACAGAGGCCGGGTTTGAGGTGGAGTTAATTCACAATGGCGCATTTAGTTATCGCAGATTATAGCAATCATCACCGTGATGTGTAAATATAATATTCTATATCTATACATTATGAAACAATGCCAAAAGTATAGAACATTTTTGCTTTAAAAGAAATATGGGAAACAACACACTTCAGAACAATCAGGTCAGTATCTCTGGTCATAAAGACACATAAAGCAACAGCCATAAAGGCAATTACAGGAGCAGCTGCAGGCCTGTGGTCCAGCACTGTTTTAACATCCAGCCCTGGTCTTATTTTCTAAACATTCTGTAAACGCAGACACAGAGTGTTTCAGTGTATGACGTGTTGTGTTCATCAAAGAGTGGCCTTGCGTCGGCCCCGGACAGCCCAGCACCTCACTCAATCACCCAGAAAGCCTCTTTATTACCCAACCCTAATGGCCAGCCTCTGCCATATTTTTAATGCAAGCATTAAATATTTATAAAAACCCAAGTCAATAATCCCTCATAACCCCAGACAGAAAGAGACGGACACTCATTCATTTACTGCAGGCCGTGCACTCTAAAATAAAGCCAAAAGGTCAAGAGGTCACTCAATCAAAGAGAGTCAAGGCCAGCCTGGAGCATCTGCTGTCATTATTATTAGGACAATTATTTCCGCAGTCACTAAAATTCAGACCAGAGGACGGAAGACGGTATTGAGCTACGTTTTTTTTGTTGTTCCTGAATGTGTGCATGTGTTTTGTAGAAAGCTCGGGTTTGAACAGAGGCTTATGTATTGTTATCTATCATATAACCTCTGCCTTCAATACCGCCGTCACAGGCCGTAAATCAGAGCTCTGCAGACTCCCAAAGGAGAGAATCTGTATCGGTTTAAAAGTCTTGTCCTGCAAAAACACTCTTCACCTTAGTCTCGCAGACGGATGTTAATTAGTTTTAGATCAACTTTCATAAACTCGAACAGGGTAAAGAATAGCAAATACACTTTTAGAGACCATTTTAATACCTTATTGTACAAGATTAACTTTCGATTGAGGGCAGCGAGGTGGTGTAGTGGTTAGCATGGTCGCCTCAAAACCAGAAGGTCCTGGTTTCGAATCCCGGGCACAGGGTCCTTCTGTCCAGAATTTGCATGTTCTCCCCGTTCTCCCTGCCACAGTCCAAAAACATGTACATTAGGTTGATTGTCGATTCTAAATTGCATATAGGAGTCTGTGTGGTTGTGTGTGTGGCCTGCGATGGACTGGCAACCTGTTCATGGTGTACCCCCTGCATTTCACCCTATGTGCACTGAAATAGGCTCCAGCAGACCCCGGTGGTCCAGGATTCAGGAATAAGCGGGTATAGGAGGTGAATAAATGAACATTTGATTGACAGATGAAAGGTTAGCAACGTTGCCTCACAGCAAGAAGGTCCTGGGTTTGAATCCCGGGAGAGGGTCTTTCTGTGCGGAGTTTGCATGTGCTCTCCGGGCTTGCGTGGGTTTCCTCCGGGTACTCCGGTTTCCTCCCACAGTCCAAAAA
>JAOTQW010000041.1:2749839-2760067 GCA_026260075.1 Sisor rabdophorus | reverse complement strand
AGGACCTTCTTGTTGTGAGGCGACGGTGCTAACCACTGCGCCACCGCGCTGCCCTCTCTTGTCATGTACAGCGTAAATGTTAAAATATTAAATAATCGGTCGGGAAGGGGGTCATCCCCAAAAAATTCGATTATAGTCACAAAGTTAAAATTGGGCATAAAGATCTGCAGTGTAAATGCAGCCTAACTGCGACTGGGTCAAGATCCAAGAATAGAATCTATCTTTTATTAATGAAGTTTTATGAACGCTTACCACATTATTTTTCATTCATTTATTTTTATACTACCAACTCAGGGTCACGGGGGTCTGCTGAAGGCTATTCTAATGCCCACTGGGGAAAGGCAGGGGTACACCTTGGTCAGGTCTCCAGCTTATTGCAGGGCAACACAGATGGATAACTCCCATTCACTCCTATGGGCGATTTAGAATCACTAACTGAATGTACATGTTTTGGGATTGTGGAAGGAAACCACTCTGCGCATGAAGACCCCTCGCCCCCGATCGTCTTGCTGTGGGGGGCCATGCTAACCACTACGCCACCATGCAGTCCCACAGACATTCATTACAGAGTTAACAATGACATAGGATAAATAGATCTAAAATTTTTTAAAAAATGGTTTCTTGCACAAAAATGCATAATTGTTTAAACGTCCATTTAACATTTATGGAACTGTGTCCAGCACATTTTGTAACAATTAGTATTATTATTGTAATTATTATAATTTTATTTTATTATTTTCTAGATTGTAAGATTTGTATCAGGCAGATGGAAGAAATTTAACACATAAAAACTAAAGATAAATCTATTATGCTAATTGTTTCAAGACTGACGGAATGTTCCAGTGCATTACTGCAACTAGGCTGGCTTCATCGCCCCGGGGGTCTGGATGCCTGAAAATCATTGTGGGCCAACAATTTCCACGTTTCATCATTAAAAAAAAAACACCCAAAAAAAAACTCCACAGAAGAATGTTACTGCATTTGTCTGTAATTATCAGATATCAGGTCAGAAAACATGTCAGTGATCCAAAGAACACAACTAAATGAATACCAGAAAACGTTTAGTGATCTAACAAAGACATGTGTGAATCCTGACCTCAGTTAAACACTGGTGTGATGTAAACAACCTGTAAGGCATCTGGCAGGTAGTAATAATGTTAAACCTATTGCACTAGATCAGATTAAATCAAATTGCGTCCTAAATAAAAAATAGGAGCAAAATATTTACTTACTGTAATAAGCCAAAAATGAATTTTGGGCAACCCAAATATTTAAATTTCTGGCATTTAGCAGAGGAGGTTTAGGTTTTAGACTTTTCCACTGGAGCCCACCACTAGCAGGTTGGCCAAGCAGCGGCATCGCGGTGGGGATAGGCAGTGCACTCCGGGGCCATGAAAGACAAATTAAATAAGAAAAATTGGTTTGCAATTAAAAATTTTCCTTGAAATAATGTTTTTCAAAAGCTCTAACCTTTTAATTTTTTTTAGTTTATTCATTCATTTCCTAACCCAATAATTTGGGGTCATGAATCTGCTGCAGCCTGTCCCAGCTCTCTATCTGCGAAAGGGTACACCCTTCTATTAATTCATTAAAAAAAATACATTATGTATCCCTCATTTTGCTAAAATGTGCTTGCTTCGTTATTCGATATATAAAAACGAACTTTCACAGTAAAAAGGAGTTGTTTTGGTCAGCCACGCATACCCAACTGCAAGCTGGTGATCAGAGCTAGTCTACCAGTCGATGAGATGGAAACAAAATCTACATTGTAGTCAAGTAAAGCGGTCGTGCTGATATTCTGTCAGCTTAACTCGGTTTGGGGAGTAAACTATTTAGGCACCTTTGGGATTTTTATCTAGGTAGGTTGGTTTAATCTATGAATAATTAATATGTGCATTATAATTCCATATCATACACAGGGAACTCCAATACAATGCACAGGATGTAGCTAAACCGCAAGCCGGTAAAGTGTAGTGAGACATAAGTACCGTCAGTGTAGTGTAGAGGTTAAGATTTATAGTTGTGGGAAAATAACTGGCCCTGAACCTGCTGGTTCTGCTGCAGATGGACTCGTATCGCCTCCTGGATAAAGAAGGAGGTTGAACAGTTTGTAACTAGGCTGGGAGGATTACGATAGAAGAATTAAGGTAAATGTTAATTCCCATAGAACAAAAGAGGTAGAGAAATGATCTATTTGCAACTATAATTATAAAAATAAATTGCTGTGAATTACTCAAGTACTTATTAGCAGAAAGCACTGAGCGCCATTATTAATGTGGTGTTATTGGAGTTAAAAAAAAAAAGTTTTTTGAAAGTCCTGATTAGACCTGCTCACCTGACAGGGTTTGATTATCTAAATGAAGCATCTTAAATCAAATATCAAAATTGGAATAAAATCACCCCGGATTCGGGAATAAGCGGTTATAGAAGATGAATGAATAAATAATACAATGCTGTGTTGCCTCATAACAAGAAGGTCCTGGGTTTGATTTCCAGGCTCAGTGTCTTTCTCTCTACTGAGTTTGTATGTTTTCTCTGCACTGGTGTGGGGTTTCCTTCCCCAGTCCAAAAACATGTACATTATTGTTCAGTGATCCTAAAATTGCCCATAGACGCGTGTGTGGTTGTTTGTCTACATGAGGCTCTGCGATAGACTGGCGACCTGGCCAGGGTATAGCCCTGCCTCTCATCCTATGTGCCTTGGAATAGGCTCCAGCAGACACATCCCTAATGAATAATTAAGATGAAATCGCATTTGTTTGTAATACACACACAAAAAAAAAAGTTTGTGGCCACTTGAGCATGTAACTCAGCCAATCAATCAATCCAACAATTAAAAACATGTCTATGTTAATTAATATAATACGCTACAAAAACTGGTAGTTGAATAGTTTATGCATCAGACTATAAATAAAATCAAGAGTTTAATTTCCAGCGCCAACAAGCTGACACTGCTGGAACCCTAAGCAAGTCCTTTGACCCTCAACTGCTCAGATTAATTTAAATCGCGCTGGAAAAAACATGGCTGCCAAATGCAATAAATGGATACAGCTACAATATTATACTGTCACTATTTTATTTTAATCTATTTTATTACAAGATTAAACTTGCCTCTCAATAATTACATGTTTACAGGGCAACGTTAAGCAGGTCACCTCAACAAAAGACGCTTGTCGCTTATTAGGTAGCGCACTAAACAAACAAGACAAAATAAGAATAATCGCTCCTTTCATTAGTGAACTGACTGAAGCTTCCTGTTAAATGAGAAGGGGAAAAAACCCTCCAGTCTAAATCCGAGATGGAGCGGAGAAGGTTGCATAAGGTGATCCAGTGCAACCCTCTCCCTCTCTCTCCCCTCGTCCCTGGGTGGTATAGATCCTTCAGCTATTGAAAATCAATAGTCACATGACATGACTGAGGTCAGAGGTCAGGTAAATGAAGCACTTTAAGCTCTCTGGCTGAGGTGGTCTGACTCCATGAGAAATTATCAGCAACAGCATTTTAGGAGGTGGAGAAGTGAAGCTTTCACATGTAACCTGATAACCAGAACATATGGCTGCTTCTTCTGACTGACAGATAGACCCCCCCCCCGGAAAAAAGAAAAAAGAGAAAGAGGTAGGGGAGATTAAGGTTTTAATGTTGGTCCGATTTTTTTAATCATATTTGAATTTTTTTGGTTTCTCTTATTTTACACGGAGAATGACATCAACCCAGGGTTTCCATATATTTTTTTTTTTTTTTTTTTTAAGGAAGCAATTACACCACCTCCAGTCAAGCACACAAGATTAAACGAGACCCATGGCTGGATTTGCTAAGGCGGATAATTGATGTCTGGCAAATATTTTTCTAATATGTCACTTATTGGTGGATGTGAATTTAAAGGCCTGTGTTTTTGATAATTGCCGACGTTTCTACTCCGTTGATAATGAGTGACTAGCAGCCTGCAGGCTCTGGAGGGTTAAGATGCCAAAAGTTGGAAGCCGCTAGAGATGGAAACCTCAGGAAAATACAATAAAGGATATTAGCGAAGAGCAGAAATGGGCTCTTGACATAGAAAATTCCCGGTGGACTGTGAAAGGTTCGGATTAGATGGATATATTTATATATGAAGAGGGAAATTAGCAACAAAACCGCAAGCGTGTCGCCCATAGCTCGGCTTGTAGTTTTAAACAGTAAAAAAGGAAAATAAATCCGCTTTGCGTTATCAGATGCGCTCGTCAGCTTTCATGCAAAATGCATTTTAATGTTGTGGATATTCGCTCGCTGGGATGGAAGGAGACGGGAATCGGAAAGTGCATCCGCATTGCTGCGCAGGTAGAACTGACCGAAGAAAATGGAGATCGTATTTCTTCTCTAATAAAAGCACATACATTTCGAAATAATACAGATTCTCTTGGGTAGCTTATCGGGTTCTGAGTACATGTATTAGGACTTAAGCAATATTACTTTATTAGGGCTTAGCTTGGTTAATATCTCTGCTCAGTACCGATTTATATGGCTTGAGTGGTCAACAGTGGCTCAGCTTACACAGTGGGGATGTGTTTTAAAATTAATATTATAGATCAACTAAATTACGGCAAGTTAAGAGCAGCGCGGGACATCCCAGCAGTCTTAATGCGCGCACTGTAACTCAGGACTGAATGAAACCTTTCGCACTGATGAGTTGGAGAAATGAAAGCCAAATCCTTTGTGTGAACAGACCTCATAATCCCGCAAACCGTTCGGCATTGCTGCCCCTCTCCTGCTTCCTTCGCTTTGATAACCCGGCCCCCCATACTGACTTAAACAATAAGTAGCAATCGACGCAGGTGTGGCTAATCAAGAATATCAATAAAAATGAATGCGGGAAGGATAATTTCCCTTATGGATAAAAAAAGCTGTGTGTTTGTGTGCGCGCGCATGCCTAAGACTTGAGTTAAGATGAAAATATGTTGGGAAAGCTAGACCATGTGATGTATACGTAGGCTGGATGGTGTACCTAAAGAGCAGTAATGTGTGTGAGAGCCGGTGCTGTATTCTACTCTTCTATCCACAATGCAACTAAAATTAACAGAAGCTAAAACACTGGCGAGGGGTTCGAAGAAAACATTCGTGACCCAAAAGCGATGTTAGCTAACTACAATGATAACAGAGTGAACCAAACACGGGGGGGGGGGGCAGGGGCTTTAAGGTGCAATCCCTGTGGATCGACCAAGTCTAGTAATTTTGGTTATTACTAAATTACTTCAATAACTTCAATAGTTAAGTTTAGATTTTAACGTCAGAGGTTTAAGAAAAGAAATCAGATGGGGCCTACGGGGCTTTCGAACACTGCTGGAGGTCGCTAAAGAAACAGGGATGTTAAGCGGTTCCATGTGAGAATTTTTTAGGTATCCCTCAACATTTACAGTATTTACAGAACTTTAACAACTTTTGGTGTGGCTTTATTTCACTTAACTTTATTACCATCTATAAAAAATAGCAGCAAATCAGCAGACAAGACATTTACTAATTTATTTACAAACTAAAGACTAAAACTGTCACTCAACAAAATGGGGTCTAATTAAATGATGGACCTTGAGGAAGGAAGGTGCTTTGGTTCAAAAACATTTTTGCTCTGCGATGGCATGGCAACCTGTCCAGGGTGTACCCCTGCCTCTTACTCTATTGCACAAGGTGGTGGTGCTGGGCTTAAATCCTGGACACGGGGTCTTTCTGTGCAGAGTTTGCACGTTCTCCCTGCGCTTGCGTGAGTTTCCTCCCACAGTCCAAAAACATGTGCATTAGGTTGATTGATTACTAAATTCCCCATAGGGGTGAATGCGAGTTTGTGGTTGTCTGCATGTGGCCTGTTAGATTGGTTACCTGTTCAGGGTGTACCCCCGGCCTCTCGCGCTGAGATCCAGCAGACCTCAATGAGTCTTATCCAATAAGTGGGTATAGAGGATGAATGAATGAATGTTGTAATTCGCTCAACTACTTTGGACTATGGTTAGCAATTTTCAAAATGTTTCAGTACACCTACTAGACAAAAGACATCCTTGCAGGCATGGGGGCAGTAAGTTTTTTTTTTTTTTTCATAACTTATCTTTGGTAGATAAAGTTATCTTTCAAATGTCAGAAATGTAAATTGGTGCTTAAGATGAATGTTTAATTCTTGCTTTTAAAGCAACAAACAGGAATTTGTAAACAAGGTTTGCCAGCTAATTCTGTTTGTATCCTTTGGAAAGTACACACACACACCCTTAGCGTGCTAGGTGTCTGGTTTTTTTTTTTCGTCAGAAATAATTAGCCTCTTGAGAAATAAAGGTGTGTTCGCTTCATGCAGCATCACTCTTCATCCTGGCAATAACTTACTCACACCTGACCACACTGCCTCTGTCTGTTTATGTGCTTGTGCATGTTTGGTGTAATTTCTCCGAAGCATAAGCAAGTTTGCTGATTTTTTAAGTGCGTGTGTGTGGTGGTGGTGGTGGGGGGGTTGTCTATCAGTAGCATTGCCTCATCCATCAAGTCAGCTGTTGAAGCAACATGTTTGATTTAGATTTGGGTACCAAGTCAGGGCCTCTTTCTGCATTCACAATTATGTGTGTGTGTGTGTGTGTGTGTGTGTGTGGAGCAACTAGGTCCTGATAAAGCCCAGACACTCCGGCTGTCTGGAACTGGTGCCACAGGGTCCAGAATGCCTGCAAAGGCTTCTGGCCTCACTACATGTCCTGGGGCCCAATCATGCACACACATGCATACAAACAGTGACACATACAAACACACACTCTTCCAGTTCAACTTGTACTCTCTCACACACACACACACACGCACACACGCACTGCAGGCTGCTTTTCATCACTCTTTCCAGCGTTTGCTCTGAAAATAAATCCTTTTCCAGCTAAAGAAAAAAAAAACTCAAAACATTGCTCTTCAGTCAAGCACGTACCACACAAACAGAGACGAAGCAAAGAAGTTGCCCGCGATACTTTATTACACCGTAATCGTGTAAAGTTAATCACACACGATTAAAAGCAGATTATTGACTAATTAGATCATTTATTAGATTAAACTCTCATTAAAAAGGCAACTTTATGACAGAAATGAAAATAGACTGATATAAAAATGATGTAAACATTATACCATGTTCTATTAGTCGCCTCGTCAGGCTTTTTTCATTTCAATTTGAACGCAACGCTGCTTTGCTAAATGATGTGTTTATGGAGGAAAAAAAGAGAAAGAAGATGGAGAATGTTACAGTGTTGACATTTAGGGTGGTGCTAGTAACTGACCTTTATCGGACTTTAACTCTTACGGTATGTCACTATCTAGAGCGACTAACTTTTTTATACAGCTGAGCTATGTGGGGGTGGGGGACGCAACTCTGGAAATCGAACCCTGATCCTCCAAAGAGCAGTCCTCCACCTTAATACTGAGCTACCATTTCCAACATATGCAATTTATTTAATCTAAACAATGCATCCAAAGTCCATCTCTCTTCTATAACTATTTATTTATACTACTCACACACACACCCACACACACTATACTATATATCTAATTATATTTAGAGCAGAAAATTACACTGGCATTTACAGTATTCTAGTGGGCGCCCTTATCTAGAGAAACTTGCATTCACCTTTTTATACAACTGAGCAATTTGGGGTTAGGGGCCTTGCTTAGGGGCCCAGCAGTGGTGGCCTGATGCTGCTGGCAATCAAAGCCTGATCTTTAGATTAACAGTCAAACACCATAACTACTGTACTACCACTTCATTGGCAAATTTGAATTATATTTATCTTAATTTTTCATTCATCTTTTATACCCGAACTCGGTCACGGGGGTCTGCTGGAGCCTATCCCAGCACACATAAGGCAGGGGGTACACCCTAGACAGGTCGCCAGTCCATCGCAGGGCAACACACACACACACACACATTCAATCCTATGGGCAATTTAGAGTCACCAATCAACCTAATCCACATGTCTTTGGACTGTGGGAGAAACCTGGAGGAAACCCTACACCATATAATAATTTAATAATAGGAAAACTACAACATATAATAATTTAATATTTATTTAATATATATTTCTCTTTAAAATGATAAATACCTGTGTATGTTGGTGCTGCAACATATGGAAAACTACAAAATGAATTGATATGCATTTAATAACAATAGCAATAATACTACTAACAATTTGCACAATACTACTATTGGCACAAGTAAATACAGTGGAGAAAACCATTTGTCCTGGTTTCAGCTTTATTGTTTAATATTAAAAAAAAGTCTGAAATGTGCATTTCTGAAAAGTTTTTTATTCCAGTGAGATTCATTGAAAAAAAAAAAGGAAAAAAAGTTGAAGTCTACGTTTCCAAGCGTTAAACTCAAAACTACATGTTTTTCCCTGGAAACAAAACAAAAGCGTAATATTTGCCTCTATTACACATACTGTGTGTGTGTGTGTGTGTGTCCAGCACTCACCAGAAGTGTTTTTTTAACCGTCTGATGCATTTAGTGGAATGTGAATGTGTTGAGAAATTATACGTGGATCCAATCAGCATCCAAAGCTGTTTCAGGAAGGAAAAAAAAAAAAGTGTGAGTTTTCAATACAGTGCAGACGGCTGGGAACTAAACACGGCCAAGACCAACCCAACAGGGAGGCTAGTTTTAGAGCTACAACTTCTGCTGAAGCTTTGCTCCTTCAAGCAGCCAAATCTCCTTGTCTCCTTCGCAAGCTGAGTGGAATTAGAGTGGGCAGGAAGAGCCCTGTCCACTCGGCCTACTCAGATTTTAGCAGCCGCTCACCTGCCAAAACACTCGCAATTGTGCTAATGACGAGCACAATTTTACTACACACGTGCATCTGTCTCCATCAGCCGCAAAAAAACGCTACCAACACTGCAAACCGAATCTACCTAGAATGTAAATTTTAGGAAGCAGCTCAAACAACTAACTAACTAAACTTTTATTATAGCCGTAATATCTGAATAGTCTAATTTAAAAAGATTTATATTTTGACCAATATAAGAAAACTTACTAAAATAGACCAAAATATTAAAAAAAAGAGAATTTTATAAAATAAGAAAATAACTGATAAAAAATGAGTGCTAAACACTCAACTCAAATTTATGGAATATATATATATATATATATATATATATACATATACACACACACACACACACATTAAAAATAAATATTTAAATCAAATAATTAACTTTAAAAGTACTCAGTCTTAATCTATTGTTTTAATAATCCTCGAATGTTGAAGTATTTATTAACAAAAAAAACATTTTTTATTAACAAAAAAGAAAATTTATACGAATCGGAAAAAGGTTTTTATTGCCTAATGTGCACACACCACGAATTCGTTTTGGTGAAAGAAGCTTTTCAGTACAACTATATAAACTGAATAAAAAGTACACCCATTTATGGTATAAATCAATGAGGTTTGTTAAAATCTCACTTTTCAACCGCCCTTAAATATCAATAACTTCTGCTTTCCACACTGTATCATGTCTTTATTACTAAAGTGAACAGTAGCAGCTGGGGGGAAAAAATACAGAGGCAAGATCAGACGTTGAACTGCTGATCACGGGTATAATTCCTGTAACCACGAAGCCCTTAACCTTCAAATAAAAAAAAAAAAGAAATAGAAAAATGAGATAAATGTAATTACTTTGGATGAAGGTGTGGCACAAAAGTGACCGAAAGAAAATGATGAGTTAGAGAATAAGAGTTGAGGTAGTGTTTAATTCCCTGCCCAAGTTTTCCAGTTTATCCAGAGCTCCATCTTCTCCTTTATTAAATCATTCATGGCTTTGTACAGGGAGAACACGACATCTTTCAAATAGGAAAAACAAAAACTCTGCAGGTTGTGGATTTTGCAGCAGCGCCTTCACATCCACTGTATAGTCAGACAAATATATTATTTATAACACAAGATGACCTGATGGATATAGATATATATTTTTATTCATTTAAAAAAAAACAAACAAAGGGAGATGCAGTGCAGGTTAGGAGAGTCGGGTGCAATTCAAAAGAAGCTCTCGAAAACCAGCAGTGCAGTTTACACGTCCTCAACCTGATCCAAGCCAACCCAAGAGAGAGAGAGAAACTGAAAGAGATCCTGAGCTAGAAAAAAAAAGGAGGAAAACCCGAGTGTGATGTAAACACTGTTATAGGATGAGAGAGAGGAACAAGGACAGTGTCACCAAGAATAATATTTGACACTTATCTCTTGCAGTGGAAAAAAGGCGACTG
>JAOTQW010000041.1:2723791-2734187 GCA_026260075.1 Sisor rabdophorus | reverse complement strand
ATGTTTTTGGACAGTGGGAGGAAACCGAAGTACCCCCACAGAAGCGCGGGGGAGAACATGCAAACTCCGCACAGAAAGACCCCATGCCTGGGAATCGAACAAGGTTCTTTGTTGTAAGGGGAAGTTGTGGTAGCCACTACGCCACCCTGTTTGATATCAAATAAAGACAAACTTTATACGGCAGGGTTTCCGAACTTTACCTTAAAGTAAAATAAGAACCGATAACGAATCAGTTGTGGTGATTCTCGTACGCTTATTATAGTAACTTCCTTTCCCTTGATCTTAAAATCAAAAAGAAAAGGTCTGTACAGGGTTTGTATTCCATACCTGTATATAGTTACCCCTGCGCACTGAACATTCCCTGAAGCTCAGCGCTTGTCTCCTGAGGTTCAAACAATTTCTACACTCAGCTAAGCTCCAAGTACCTCTTATTTAGGCTCTTTGCACTAAAACAGACTGCAGTAATCTTCCATACTTAATGAAAAGTTTAAAGCACGCGGTGAGGGGTCAGGACCTCACAGCAAGCCCGAGCACTGGTGTAAATTGTTTAACCAAAGTGCTAGTCAACCTTCTGAAATGGTATCCCTGCTAGGAGAGGCAGTACATGTCGTAAAGAGGCTACAGCTCATTAAACCCCTCCTCAAAACAGATTACACAGCTAGTGGCCACCGGGGAATCAGCGCTGTCCCATTGGCTGAGGCTGCATTTGTCTGTATTGATCAGGCAAACCAATCGCCTGGGTTTATGTCCACTACTGTGGCAAGTATTTATGAAGGAGGCATTAGCCAGTCACTGAGCTTGTGTAATGGGAGAACACATCTGGGGCCACTTTAAAGCAGGGCTTTTATTGGAGAAAAATAAAGCAGCGGGCACGAACAGGACCTCAATCTTTGGTGCACTTGCTCCGTTCCTGACTGTTGAGGAGCTTTTGTTTGTTTGTTTATTGCAAAGACAATTATTCGTTTGTCATTGATACTAATTCCTTGCACGATAAACAACGGATCAAGTTGATATCCACACCATTTGACCAATCGCTATAAACTACCTTTCTGAAGACATTCCCAGTTTTTTCCTCTTCACACAGATCTTCCAATTAAATTCCAGTATAAGCTCGTCATTAGCTGGCCTCTTTTACACCGTCCTTTTATTCAATTTTATTTTTTACTAATGTAGAAGACCTCATGTGGTGGTCCTTTGAAATTTCTGTTCTCCGAGGGGAGGATGGCCCCCTAATGATCAGCTCGAGATGGGAGCTTTCATTTCCCTTCTTTCCTTTAAGATCACAGCAGTGGATTGGCAGCACCCGTTTACAGCTGAGAGAACATGATTAAAAACATAAGAGTGAATAGTTGAGGCTTCAAAATGAACCCCATCTTTCCAGCCATTTTCTCCCAGATAGGTGCTACTTACCTCCATTACTGGCTGTATGCATCATTGATGAGAATACTTTGGGCATTGTTCTAAGCAGAGTAGCATTGTGGCCCCTCATGCTCCACCAACCCCATCCAGTTCCTTAGATCAAGGAAAAAGAATGGAAAAAGTTATCAATTTAAATATAAATTGTGAACACAGGTGATGTATAACTTATAGAATAAACTGAATTTAAAATTTTGCAGTGTTTAAGACGAAAACTGTAAAAGTCAATAAATGTCTTCATACAACTCTTGGTGCATTCACAAGGGCGAGAAAAAAAATCCTCAATAATCTCTTGTGGTCGAAATTTATGGTTGCCATTAAGAGAAACTTCATTTCATTTTAGCAACAAAAACAGGAGTATGATGAAACCTGGAGCAAAAAGATCTGGGACATGTTTGTTAGCAATAAAAAAAGGATATTAATATATTATATACACACACAAATGCTTTTTTCCCCCCCAGAGCCGCTTATGGGATTTAATTAAAATCGCTCAAATTCTTTAGCCAATTGAATTTATTAGCATGATGATAGCAAATGATTTTATTTGGTCAGAGATCAAAAGTCTATATCGGGTCACATGAAAGGAAGTGGTGGTTTATCCAAAGATAAGGAACACATGGGCCATTGCAGGAGATGTACCTATATACGGGGCTATGATCCTAAAAAGTTATTTTTTCATTTATTTTCCAGCTACCTTTGCCCCACAGCACTTCTGATTACCAGGTCCGGGTGTGTTCAGTTAAAAATCACCAGGTCTTACCCAACTGCCCTCTCATCTGAAATGATACCATACAGTATCTGGGCAGAGTGGAAAAAAGTAACTTGGTAACCCGGGTTACCCTGCCCTGCTCATTTTCTGTGCATTCCTTTTTCTTAATTATACAAAAGAAACCAGAAAACTCCAAGAATCTGGTGGCAACTTGTGGGAGATTATGAAGCTCACAAATGATTCTTCTTTATATAATTTGTATAACTTTAGTACGAAGGTAAATAATTGTTAGAAATGTTTGTAAGACTAGGCTGTAGCTAAAAAAAAATTGCGGCAAACACAAGCACAGTAAAGCCGTTTCTGTAGGTTAAAAAGCCATTCAGACACAATGCCTCAACTTGGAGTTACTATACTGAAGGAATTTCAATAGACTTTTAGTTTAGCTTTGGCAGTATTAGCATGTCAGAAATTGTTGACTCTCCCAACAACTCAGACACTTGATCTTCCTGATTGTTGATGAATCTACGAGGTCAACAATCAGATCCCAGGTTTACATATGGGAAGTCAATCCACTCTTGACATACTCCCACAAGCTCATGCATATATTTCTGGTGTGAGAGCGAGATCGCAGTATGTTCTCCATACATTCTTACTCTCAGAGATATTTATAAAATGTAGATGTGTAGAGGGTCATTTGCAGGGTATAAAAATGCAGCTCTTCTTTAGTAAGAGATGCAAGAAGGTATGAAGAAATGTAGTACTGGACAAAAAAAAAAAAAGTGGACTTAAAATAACCCCAGCAAACTTAAAACTCAGGGGTGTAGCTGTTAATAGTAATGTTCATATGGCATAAAATTGTGAGCAGCGTCCCAGTTCATGCAAACTGAACATTATCCGAATGACATTTCTTTATCTAGATAAAATTCATGAATTATTAGTGATTTAATTACGTTTTCTAATATTCGCATAGGTCGGCACAGTGGTGGATGCGATGAACTGGCGACCTGTCCAGGGTGTACCCCTGCTTTTCACCCTGTGTGTGCTCGGATAGGTTCCAGCAGACCTCTATGACCCAGAGTTAGGGAATAAGCAAATCTATGAGATGCATTAATGAATGAATATTTGGAGAAAAGACTCTCAAAGCAGCTTTAAAGAAATAATGTATTAGTTTTGAATAAGTTAACTGTACACACTTTCTGCTGGTGCAGGTATACTGCATTATTCTAACATAAAAAGCATTTATTCTCCGTGTGCACTCTTGCTTTATATGCATTCCGCAGCATGTGTGGGTTCACAAGGCGATGGGGTGCGTTTTATCTTAGGTTGAGAGGCTGCGGCCTGACATGCTCTTATGTCTCTGCTACAGACACATCAGCAGCCACCGGCTCCACTTTGCATACTAACAGGATACTGGTTATATCGAGCACCTACTGTACAACCCCCATTTAAGCTTTTACTGCAAGTACACAATTGTACAGTGTGTATATATATATATATATATATATACACACACACACCCCTTAAATTTAAACACTAGATACCTAGAAGTTTAAAGCTTTGTTCTGGCAACTTTTTGTAAAAAAGTAGTACAATACATCTTAAAATAAAAAAAAAAAACATTTTTAAATAAAAATAAATTCATACACAAAACTAACATTTAGTTACTAACATAGGGCCATGCTCAGGGGCAACTATGGTGATGGAAAGTCTTATAGAGGCTATAATACAGCACTCCTGGAGCAGGAGTTGTGGTGGTGTTGGGGCTTTGTCTTCAACATTTGAACCACCTCGCTGACACGGCCCTGGACATGCTTTTGACACCCTCTAATGCCAATCTGGTTGGTAGGAGATCTTTTCAACCAGCACAATTATCTCAAAAGGAGTAATGGAAATATAGCAGAAACCAACAAACTAGTACCAGACTTCCTTAGCATCCCAAACATTTTAATACAATTGTGTTTCAGGAATTAAGTTTGTCTTAAATCCTTACAGAGCGTCAGCCAACTGTGACTCATGCACAGAAACGTAATTATCATAAGAATGGTTTGGCGTAACTCTGGTTTGGTTTGTCGCTGCCTCGTGCTCGCTGTGAAAGCATACATTCAAAGTGGATATGAGCAGAAAAGCCTTTTGTTTGCCATCAGTGTAAGCAATTAGAGGCTTCGAGCACATCGCTGGCTTATAAAAGGCACATTTGCTCATAGACTTCTCCATCTTGTAGTGCCATAAAATACATCAGAGTACATTAATGCCTTCAGAATTTAGCTGCTGCTGGGAATCACTCTATAAAAAGACTGACAAAATTGTGCTAATAGCTTTCATCGCCATTATGATGAAATAAAAAAGGTCAGCACAAGGCGTAATCAGGCAACAGTTTGCAAATCATTAAGAGAAATGGAAGATTTCATTAAAACTCTCAAAACCCTATTTCTCAGTGGGATTGAACTTTTTTTGTGGGGATATTATTTAGCATTTCAGAGCTGCTCATTTCGGCAGCTTATGCGGAATCTGCTTCTAAGAAAATAACGACTAGCCCTGCGCTTTAATGAGAGAGAAAGAGAGATAGAGCGAGAGACAGAGGGAGAGAATAGAAGACAGATGCATAATCACCCATTCCAAACAGGTACTAATGAAGAATTCCATATATTCTGAAATTTAATTAAAACCCCAAAGATTTCAAATTAGATGCCATTTGAAGTGCCTGGGGCAGAAATATATGCACTTGCATGGCAAGGGTATCAGACTGAAAGTTGATTTCGTAATTGGTCTTGATGTATTTTTGTGTTGCCAAGCTGAAGCGGCGAGCTCATAACCACAGAGCAATCCTCAGAAGAGTACCTGCTTATTGAGGATGCCATCAGTCAGGTAGTTCTTCACTAAATTAGCCTGCCACTGAAGCACTCCCTTACGAGTCGCAGCTGGCCAGCTCCATGAGTTATGCATGCGTCGCCCACCTCAACTAAAATATGCTCGGCTGAATATTAAAATATAATTGGCATTCATCCTAAGTATCTTAAGCCATTTTGATGGTTTCTTTTAAAACGATTTGGAGCCTCGGTAGTCATTATTTTCAAAGAGGCAATTCATAGTGTAATGACAGGAAGGGAATTAAAAAACATGGGATCAAAATAAATATAGTTGTATCTTTATATTTAAAAAATATTTTGTAATCTGTTTGCTACAAACATCCACGCCAATAAGAATGTTAGCCCTGAGATGGACTGGCGACCTGTCCAGGGTGTACCCCTGCTTTTTGCCCTATTTGCACTGGGATAGGCTCCAGCAGACCCCCGTGACCCCAAGTTAAGGAGTAAGCAGGTATACACGATGAATAAATGATTTTTTTCATTAGGTGTGTGTGTGTCAGTATCAGTGTGTGATTGAACATTTTTTCAATATCTTTTTTCCAATATTAATTCAAATGTCTGAAAATTATGAATGTGGGAATTTGACCACTTGGCTCACAAGAGTATTAGTCAATTCACACACTAATATTAGCCGAGTGTGTCATGGGTGCAGTCAGTGTTCCGGTTAATCCCAAAGGTTTTCAGTGATCAGTCAGGAAAAGTCAGGGCTCTGTATAGCACACTAGAATAGCCCACCATATATGCATGTCGTGGTGCTTAGGGGCTTCGTTATGCTAGAACACCAGTTGGGTCCCTTGCTTCCAAAACTAGACCGCCATCCAGACAAGACCATGAAAACTTTGCTGGTCTGCTCAGAGGAGCAAAGGTCCCAAGCTTGCTTAGTTACAGATTTACTAAAACTAAAAACTGAGTTTCTGTGATGGTCTGGCAACTTGCCCAAGGTGTACCCTGGCATAGGCTCCAGCAGACCTCCGTGATCCTGAGTTAGGATTATAGAAGATGAAAGAACGAATTAAGCGAGTGTTCTTATTGTTCACCGTTTTATTATAAGCAGCTTTCACAATACTGAAGAAATAAATTCATGCAACATATAAAGCCATGCTAGGTGGCAACAGTTTGCGAAAGACACTTATGGTAGGGATGCGGGGTAAGATGTCCATTTACAGACATGTTTTAGAAACTAACGAACCAATATGATTGCGTCACCCCACATAGCTTTAAAGCATCTATAGGGATAAACTGTTTATATACAATTTAGTCACAATTTCACGCTAATAGAAGGGTTGAATAACCCAGCTGCATGAGTAAGGAGCCTGCGGGAGAAAAGTCAGTGTGTTTGAAACCCCCCTCCCTCCCTCCACCCCCCCTCACTTGCACAAATTTTTACATGAGGTTGTAAAAATGCGGACCTGCGTATTTAAATTTGCTGTTGACCGGGACGAGTGAAGGGAAGATGGAAATATGATACACAGTCACATCTTTGGGATGCCTCATTATCTGGAGAGGAAGTGATTTAAAAAAAAATGCAGCTTTAAAGCAACTTTTAATATTAGAGTAAGAAGGAGTTAAAGGAAAAAATAAGGCTTTGAATTATAAATGGCTGCCACTGTATGGCTGTGACATGGCCATCTGTCTTTTTGATGAAGATGAGAGAGAGTAGCGCTGTAACTAAAGACCACCAAACTGGGCCTGCCTGCGCTTCCATATGGAGTGTTGGTGTTTTTAAACTGGTTCTTAATTCTTTCTTTCCAGCTGTGTGGTCCATGCCGAATGAAGGCAGTCATATTCATAACCGCATCCAAGGACCTCACTGTGCATCACCTCTGATGGGTTTTCTTTCCGTTTCTCCCAACTAGTTGCTCTCTAACATGTAGGAAATTGCTGATGTAATGATGTAAGATGGGAAAATATGCCAGTGAGCAGTTCTCATGGTGAGTAATTACTGTAGCATTATTCAGAGTGTGGAATGTATGCGATTGTCCGTTTTTAAGGCCGCCATGGTCTCTGGCTGGTCTTGCGCTCCAAGTAAAACAAAAGACTCATTGAAAGGTTCAGGCCAAATCGAGGCCAGCTCACTTTTTCACTCACTAAGCCAAGTCATGTCAAAAGTCGAGCCTGCGTTTGCTTTCCGCACCTGCGCCAAGAACGAAGCCAATCTTAGCCAACAGCAACACTGCCACAACCACTAACTAACCGCTAACTAACCTTCAGAACTACGTAGTGTTATACAAAGCCTCTACTTTCAGGTGTTATGAAGCAGTCCTCTGTGGCAGTTACACAGGGAGGCTGCTGGGATCTAAATGAATCTGAAATGCTTAGGTCACTTTGGGAGATCTACCCGCATCCAGAATGAGGTTAGCGCAGTGGCCAGGCATGAATGATGTACTCAGTAAAAGCCTGAGATTTATTCTGGATTTTTAAGGCCTCATGGACTATCGAAAAAGAAATAAACACACTAAGGGTTTAAGAACATTTTTGATTTCTGGGTACTTCTTTAATTAAAACTATATGGGTCAAAAATATTAATACAATGGAATTCTTTTTTTTTTTCCTTAGGAGAAAACCCTTGCCACAGTAAATTATATATAAAGAACGGTAATTTTTATATCAATTGAGCTTAAATTTCTCATAACTTGTCTTCAAAACTGCATATTAACATTTACTGAATTTAACAGAAGCTTTTTTTCAAAGCGACATACGAAAGGTTCAAGTCTACTCATTAAACAGTACTGATTCATTCAATCATTTTCTATACCTCCTGTTCCCCAATGATTAGTGAATTGGGTGTGCTGGATCCTTGCAGACATTTGCAGCATTTGGCAGACGCCCTTATCCAGAGCGACATACAACTGAGAAAATGGGGGTTAAGGACCTTGCTTGGGAGCCCACAGTGGTGGATCGGTGGTGCTGGGAATCAAAGTCCATTTTTTCTAGTAGTCCAACCCTTTCCACCAAGACTTAATCTAAATGTACATGTTTTTTTTTACCGTGGGAGGAAACCGATGTACCCGGAGAACATAAATCGAACCCGGGACCTTCTTACTGTAAGCCTACCGTGTTAACCACTATGCCAGCGCACTATCCAATACAGGTACACAGCTGTTGAAAGAGCAGCACCGCTATTTTATTTTATTTTTTTAACTCTAGTGCCTGGTTTTTAACAGAAGTATTCAAACTCTCTCCACCAGCTTGGTTTCCCCAAAAAAAGAAAGGCCAGCTGTAGACCTAGCTTGTGTCTGAGGGGATGGTGGGACTAGTTGAATGGTGCTTGTGAAACTAAGGAAGTGATTTGCAGAAACGATCATTAGTTGGCGCAAAAGTGATGATCCATCTCTTGAATAGATTTAATATAAAAAAAAAAAAAAAAAAGCCAAAACTTCTTCCCAAGCAGAAATCATAATTCCATGCTACATCTGGATGCGTTCTTGCACTTACATAAATCCAAACAATGTGAAACCGTGATGAATAACCATGTGATTATTTGCAAAAAATAAAAACAACACAACCCATGACTATCAAATGTGAAAAAATCAAAAAAAAAAAAAAAAAACTCTGGATATAGATGAATAATTTAGTCCCAAATGATAAAAAAAAATTACAATATGCACAGCTATCAGGGTAAATTTGATTCAGATGTAGGCTGGATTCATGTTTTTGTTTCGTTCTTTTATATTTTTTCAGCTGTTAATCCCAGGAGACTTGCACACAATTCATTATGCATGAGTCAACTTACAATAGTTGACTTTTGATTAATAAAAGTTTTCAGAATATTAAATGGTGGCATGTCTTGCATATGATTTTTTTTAGAATAATGATTTATATTAAAATAGCATCCAAGGCCTTTTCTGTAGGTTAGACTAAGGAAAGGGCACTTGAGGAACATGATTAACAGCCTATATGCAAAATTAATTCTCCTCTGTTATCCTCTCAATCGGTTATCAATCTCACGTCTCTTTGTGCATCTGTGATAAGCATGTACCACTGTCTATATTCCAGCTTTAAAATTTCATTCTGCACATCATAAATAATTGTGTTCTGGCTTTTGGCTCAGTGTGTTTATTGCATGTTCTGCGTTTTAAAAATTGCATGAGCTGGGAGCCAGACCCAGCTAGACTCAGACACTTGTACATGCTTTATGGCTTTTAATACAAGTGCACCTAGCAGGAGGAAACACAGGAAGCAGTCTGAAGTGTGCGCTTCGCCGTGGCTATGGAATAACTATTAATTGTCGGCTGCTGGTCTTAAAGAAACCCCCAGAAGTTTTTGTTCTTTACCTGAGCAAACCACATGACTGAACCGCTCTGAACGTTAGATCGACTTAACCGGGCTTGCATTTCAGCTGTGTTTTTAGCTTTATATAGTAATGTTTTAACCATTAGAAATGCAAAAAAGTTTAGCAGATTTGTGGAGTAGAGCTATAAAATAAAAATATTTGTTTGGTCCCATTGCGGGACCACCGATGTTAACCTTGTGCCAGGAGGTTGCAGGTTCAAGTGGCCCTCTTTTGAGCAATGGCTGCGTACCCTTGAGCAAGGTGCTTAACCTAAAATTGTTCCAAAAGACCTGAGGCACCATTCATGTCCCCTGACTCACTATCCCAGGCCTTGGCTAGTAAACAGGGACTTGTGGGTAATAAATGGGAGTATAGATCTAAAAAGAAAAAAAAGGTTTATTTTATTGATCTTTATTAAACTAGGAATTCTTATTGAAATTAAAAATATATATCTTAGAATAGAGACCTGCCAGGAGTCATGACGAAGACATGGAGCAACATAAATATACATAAACAGGAGTGGGTTGGATTTCCGGGTCTTTGTGTGGAGTTTGCATGGTCTACCTGTGCTTGCAAAAGTTACCTCTGGGTACTCCGTTTTCCTGCCACAGTGCAAAAACATGTGGATTAAGTTGATTTTGGTGATACTAAATTGCCTGTGTGTGGGGCCCTGCAATGGCAACCTGTCCAGGGTGTACCCCTGGCCACATATATATATATATATAACCCTGGACAGGTTGCCATTGCAGGGCCCCACACACAGGCAATTTAGTCCTGCAGGCCTCTCTTAAGGACTCATGAGCCTCTGCTACCCACTACACTGTGGTCTGCTGGGAAGCAGGCAGTACAGGACAGACTCAATAAGCTGGTCAGGTGGGCCAGTTCTGTCCTGGGCTGTCCACTGGAATCTGTGGAGGAGGTGGGTGATCGGAGGATATTGTCCAAGCCAACAGCCATCATGGACAATACCCCTCATTCACAGTGAGCTCCTTTAGTGGCAGACTGGTTCACAGACAGTATAGGACGGAGCGGTTCTGCAGGTCATTCATACCCACCGCTGTTACTGTTAAAAAATGGGCCTTAAGCCAAACCTACTGAGCATAAAATTATGGGATATATCTTCTCCTTTTG
>JAOTQW010000041.1:2616110-2631271 GCA_026260075.1 Sisor rabdophorus | reverse complement strand
AGAACATGCAAACTCCGCACAGAAAGACCCCGTGCCTGGGATTCGAACCCAGGACTTTCGACCGTGCTAACCACTGCGCCACCACGCCGAATAAATAAAAAAAATAAATAAAAAAAATAAAATTCATTCCTTCATCTTCTAAACCCGCTTATTCCCAAACTCTGGTACACGGGGGTCTGCTGGAGCCTATCCCAGCGGACATAGTGAGAAAGACAGGTGGTACGCCCCGGACAGGTCGCCAGTCTATTGCAGGGCCATCTGCCAAATGCTGAAAATTGAAATGGAATGTTAGCATGTTCGCCTCACAACAATCCGGTTTCCTCCCACAGTCCAAAGACATTTTACATCCGGTTGATCGGTGAGTCCAGATTGTACCCCTGCCTCTATGTTCGCTTGGATGGGCTCCAGCAGACCCTTGTGACCCCGAGTTCGGGAATATGCAGGTATAAAAGATGGATGAATGAATGTTCTTCAGTTAAAAAAGTTCCTAAAAGCTATTAGACATAAAAAATTAAGAGTTAATTAATTTCTTAATCAAGATATTTCCTATGTGTTTATTTTTGTTTAAAATGGTAACTTATTAAACACTGGAATTTGTACTTCACCTTTATGATGCCTTTATTCACAGCCATTTACAAAAACCAATGTTATGATTTAACCAGGCAGGTAAATGTTGAGAGCCTTGATCAGGGGCCGAGCAGTGACCAGTTAGAGGTACTGAGGATTGAACCAATCTTTATATCACCTAGCTCAACTTGACTATTGCTTTTTTTCGGATGTTAAACAAAAGTAACTAAATTGCACTAAATTGAACAAAAGTCCAAAATAAGACTTATTAACAGCAAATAATCCCAGTAGTGTTTTTTTTTTTATTTTTTTTTATTAGCTATTTAATCAAACGCAGCTGAATTTTTCAGCCCACCTTAATTAAAATAACCTCAGGATCGGCGGATTATTTCATTTGTAGGTCAACCGTGTAATGTATTATGTTGCAAAACAATGTCATCATTGAATTTATGCTAATGTGTTCATACATACATCAGGATGCATGGTCGGATCAGTGTGAACCACCGCGTAGCCCTTCACCGCCTGACTACGTTCGCTCTATCGTGAATTCTTTTCCAAACGCAACGGCTGGTTAAGTGAGCTTCTCGGTGTGTTTGTCACATGATTAACCTACATGCAACACTAACAAAAGGATGATGTGACTCACTTCATCAGCTGCTCTTTCCTATTCACCGCCTACTTAACTTGCAAATTCCCCTGAACTGTAACCTAATGTCTTATGGCCATTGATTCGACATGTCCCTGTAGGTGCTCTGTCATCAGAGACGTGTGTGTGGAGTGTGTGACAGCAACGGTGAGGCATTGTGCACACTGTAATAATATTAAAAAAGGCAGTGGGTGGTTGCAGGCGGGTTAAACCATTTTAGGGTCTATCGCCTCTGACTAGCGATGCAATTTCACCTTATTTTTTCACTATTACAAACATAAACACATGTTATGTAACGTTTTGTACATACACACACACACACACACACACACACACGTTTCAAATATTTGTTAACAGCGTGCTACATACGACTAAAATAACCAAACATGTAATCATAGCAAAAGTGAGCTCCGGATCTTATTTTATCCTCACACTTTGCTTTTGTAACACTTTTTTTTTCGTGATTCTGTCAAACACATCAAACTGTTTTTCAGTTATAATTGCAATTAAGGGCTTGTTCACAGCAGAGCCTGGCAGCATTTAACCTCGGAAAGAATTTCAGCGGCAATAATCACCATTTTAGGAGCTAATATATCTAATGTAAGCTCACACTGAGTCAAGCGCACTGTGAACACTTCAGTTCATTAGTGAGCTTCAGCCTCTCTGCTGCTCTCTTAATAAGACCAGCGCTCAGGTCGGAGGCCCAAAGGTGACAGATTAGGAGTTGTTAGCACATGTTTGATCTACATGCTAAAACTGTCACAAGTGGTTATTACCATGTCCGTGACTGCGTGAATCATTTCATATAGAAGGCGGATTTAATTTGACTCCATCGACTGCGGTTGGGTTAATAAAATATAGTCAACATAAAAATACACCGGAACGATGTAAAAGCTCGAGGAGGAAAAATAACATGCTACAAATAAACGTTCTTTCATTCATTCATCAACCCGCTTATTCCCAAACTCGGGGCCACAGGGGTCTCTGGAGCCTATCCCAGTGTACATAGGGGGAAAGGCAGGGGGTACACCCTGGACAGGTCACCAGTCCATCGCAGACAAATGAACATTTAAAAGGTATTTGAAATGCATCAAAGCCAAAATGCTTATGTGGCAGAGCCTATTTGTATTCATTCATCCATTTATTCATTTATTCATCTGCTATATTTTGTTACTCAGGGTCAAGAGAGTCTGCTGGAGCCTTTCCCAGCACACATAGAGCGAAAAGCAGGGGCACACCCTGGACAGATTGCCAGTCCATCACAGACCCACACATAAATAAACAACCACACACACACACACACTAGGCAATTTGGAATCGCCCATCAACCTAATGCACATATTTTTGGACTGTGGAAGGAAACCGGAGTACCCGGAGGAAACCCACGCAAGCACGAGAAAGACCCATAGAACTTCGCAGAGATAGACCTAGGAATTGAACTCATGACCTTCTAACTACTACGCCACCGTGCCGCCCTCCTACTAATGTTCTTTTTATTAATTATCAGTATTATTGACCATGTCCTTCATCTGTACTCTGCACCATGGTAACATTCTTTATCAACTGATTTTATGTTAATATTTATTTTTAAATGAAGGGCATATAAGGTTAATTATTTATTTGTACTAATTAAAAAAAACCTCTAGAGCAGAGATCCCTAAATGTTAGCCCTTGGGGCGAATATGGGCCACCCCTACATTTAGACCTTTATTTGAAAATCACACAAGTGTATTTGAGGGCGGTGCGGCAACATAGTGGTTAGCACACTCACCTCACAGTGAGAAGCGGGTAGGAATAGCCTAGTTTTGGCCTGATACCAGAAAGACCAGGGTTCAATTCCCAGCTCCACCAAGTCACCACTGTGGGCTCCTGAGCATAGCCCTTAATTCACAATTGCTTAGTTGTAAGTCGCTCTGGATAAGGGCGTCTGCCAAATGCTGTAAATGTATGTGTTAGACGGTCTTGGGTTCGATTCGAGTTTACATGTTAACCCCACACTTCTGTGGGTTTACTTTAGGTTCTCTATTTTTCATTCAAACTCTAAAAACATGCACATTGATTTGAATGACCACAGGAGTGTGTGTGTGTGTGTGTGTGTGTGTGTGTCTGTTTGGTTGTTTTTCTGTGTGTGGCCCTATGATAGACTAGGCACCTTTCCAGGTATACTGCTGTCTCTCACCCTAAGCGTGCTGGGATAGGCTCCAGTAGATCCCTGTGACCCCGTGTTAAAAAATAAGCGGGTATATAAAATGAATGAATGAATAAATCTTCATGCTAAAACAACACAAAAATGGTAAGTTCTCTCTCTCCCTCTCTCTCTTTGTCTTTCACACACACACACACACACACACACACAAAAACAATGCTAGTATCTACTAAGAAATATCATGTGTTTGCTTTCCTCTTCCTGCTTTATGGTGTTTAGTTAGCTTGTAATCCAGGACTAAAATATCAACCTTATGACAGGTCTCACGTCCTCAGCTGGGCACATTCACCGAGTCTTGAGTGTGAGCTCATGTGCTGCTTGTTAATCTTACTCTTGCAGATGAGGGACTGGGTAATTGCTGCTTATTGCTCTTTGTTTCTAGGACTTTTGATGATCCCAGAGCCTTGGCTTTATCAGAAGACAAAGTAATTAAAAGGGAAAATGAAGGGTGGCGGGGAAGGTGTGTGTGTGTGTGTGTGTGTGCCTTGTCTTCTGATTAGTAACGTTGTATTTCTTTCCAAGTTGTCAGCCTCCCACTTTTAAGTTGTCTCGTATGACGAATCTTGTCTACGGGATAAAATGTAGCACTCGGATTTGGGTGAATTTATTTCCTTCGTTCCTGCGTTCCTTTCAATCCTTCATTATTTTATTAATTGTCTTAACTTTATTGTAGAGTTGTGGCCTGGAAATTGAGGCAGCGGCGTATTTCACCCAATGAGTCATTAGGCATCACTGCAGAAAGTGACATGAGGAAAAATATTACTGTACATTAACACAAACAAAACGAACGTAAATTGCAAAGAAAAAAAAACCCTGAAACCTGTTTACAAAATGACATGTACGGATGATAAACGATGACGTAATTACGCAATCCGTTTTTTTCCATTTTCCTCTTTTGTGCGAAAAAAAAAAAATTACTGGTTTATTTTAGCAAAACAGCATTGGTGGAACAGGGCTGAGGTTAAGGCTTACATTTCTTCACATCCCCCGCGGAACTAATGTTCCCCAAAGACTATATAGTTCAGAGTGACCTAACCATTAACCACTGTTCTACAAGTTCAAACTTTTTTCCATGGTCAATGACAAATTTGTTTATGGATTTGGACGCCTGTTCCTGTGTTTCTGTATAATATCCGCCAGGGAAGGTTGACCTTTACGAGCGCAAATAATGAATAGAAGTATTGAGTTTATGGCTTTGGTAATTAATTCTAAAAAAAGGGTGAAATGTTATGAGCTAAACATGGAAGTTGAGGAGAATTTGATGTATGGCACTCCTTGATAACGCTTAGCCTCCTGTGGTGTGGGTGTGGGTGTGTGTTTCTGTGCGTTGTCTTATTTGGAAAACGACAGCAGATTAGAAGAATTTCAAGGTAGGTTGTAAGCATTTATAAGAACTGGGCTTCTGGGACTCTTTGGGCCTCCTGAGGAACACTAAAGCCTGTGGGACATAGTATCACTGTGTATGTATAGAATATAGGGGTGTATGTATATAAATGTGTGTGTGTGACAAAGAGAGAGATCATTAAAGTAAACATTTCATTAAGCATTTTGTTTGTTTGTTTGTTTGGTTTATTTTATATATTACAATCTAAATTAGATGTCATTATTAAAATGGACTAAATGGGTCATATAACTCATTTGTGGTGTCTTAAGTTCCAAAAGAATTGCTGCTTAAATGACAAACTATACTCTAATATCCCTTGTAATAATTTCTTCTTTATATAAATAGCCAAAAGAGGGAAATAAAGGTGTGTGTGTGTGTGTGTGTGTGTCATTGTGTTATTATTTCTCTTGAATACTAGCTGAGCATTAGCATCAGTAAACATGCCAAATGACTGCTGTATTTGTTAAATTGATGACTGCTTGCATTAGTTTTAAGTGAGTCTCTGTAGATCTGTACGCCGGGTCTGTAGATTTGATTGACGGCTGTGTCCTTGTGTAAGCCTTACTGATGAGATTTCCAGAAGGTTCTCCTGACTCGTGCTGATTTCACAGAGGTATGTGATTTGCTAAAGCTCTCCTGGGACCTATTTAAACACAGAATAACTGAGGAGGAGGAAAAGGGGGGTTGGGGGGTGGGTGGTAAAAGTGAGGGAAGTTCTGAAAGTTTTGTTTTGTTCCGGTCCACTTGCTTAGCATACTGTTAGACTTTAGGAAAAAATGAGGGGAAAAAGAAAAATAGGGCCACTTTTTTATTTTCTAAGCAGCCATCATGGGGTCGTGGCTGGAGATAAATGTGAGGGACGTGACGGCTTGTAATGAATGCACAGTGATTGTTCATTTCTAATGGAGCAGAAACGATGTGATGGGTGAAAAAAAAGGAAAGAAAAGGGAGGGGAAAAAATTCGGACAATTACACCAGGCTGCAGTCACAGTCAACTTCAATTTACACTGAAATATGTTGACTATTTAAAATCTGCATTCCACTTCTCTGAGGTATAAGCTGATGAAGTGCTTTTTTTTTTTGCTATTTCTTTAATAGTCTTATTCATTACACACAGATGGTTTCAATCTATTGACATAAGGAAAAAAAAAACGCTCTAAAAGACCCATAGTTTTAGTTGTATAAACTCGATGCATTAGCACACTGACCACCTGCATACTTTTCCCTTTGCCCTCATTAGCTGGATACTTTCATTCCCCGCTCTATCAATGCCACACTGTGTACTGTGTAATTTGAGCGAACGCAGGATAATAAAATTATATTAAATGAAATTACATACATGGGAGAAAACATAAGATGACCGCCGCGTGACCGTTACTTCTTCCTCCCTTTCGAGATTTATGAGTCTCTGTGAGCCGTAAAGCGGCGAGAAAGAAAGACATCGTATTAGCTAGAGGTTAGCTGGACGACTAATTTCCTGCTTACCGCCTCCAAAAGTGGCGCGAGTTTGGACTTTCATAATTAGCCTACACATCTTTCAGCTCGTCAGCTGCGGCAGCCCCTGTGGGAGCGCTCGCCGATGGCGGAGTGGCTCTTCCATCTGACGCTCTTTCGATCTGAGTGCCATGCCACTCCCACGCTTGACACTGCGCCTTGGCACGGATTCTCCATAAAAACCTTAACCACTGAGGAATGCTTGCTGGTACACATAACCTTTAAAGGGACTTTAGGCGTACTGGCCTACTCCGGAAAGTGCGTGTGTGCTATCCTTTAACATGCATTTCTCCAGATAGATGTGAGATCAATGCTGATTGGTGTCCTCAGGCACTACAGGGCCACGACTGCAAATTCGTAACAAGTCAATTCGTAACAAGGCAATACAGGAACCTTTACTGATTCCAAAAAGAAAACTTTTAGTAAATGGTTCTTAAAGAAACTGTAAAGAAATAAACCATTTGATCAATGTGAAATAATAGCTAAAATAATAGAATAAAATACAGCATAATAGAAAGGTGGGTTGCGTTGGTGTAGTGGTTAGCACAGGTCCTGGGTTCGATTTCTTAGTATGGGGTCTTGCATGTTCTTCCTTTGCTTGCATGGATTTCCTCCAGGACCTCCGGTTTCCACCCACAGACCAAAAACATAAACATAAGGTTGATTGGTGACTCCAAATTGTGAATGTCAGTGTTTGTGGTTGGTTGTCTATATGTGGTCCTGCGATGGACTGGCGGCCTGTCTCCAGCAGACCCCTGTGACCTCGAATTAGGGAATAAGCGGGTATAGAAGATGAATGAATGAATAATAGAAAGGTGTTCATCATGTGATCAAATCCAATCTTTTATACATAGTAATCAATGCTTATGGATCAACATAAACTTTTTATTTAAATAAAACTCCTTTAACAGTATAGAAAAAAATATATATTACATTAAACAACTGAGCATAAAAAATGGTGTACTGCGATAGACTGGTGATCTGTGCAGGGTGTACCTCCTGCCTCTTGTCCTATGTGCGCTGGGATAGGCTTTAGCAGACCCCCTTGACCCCGGAAAGTTCGGGAATATTGGGGATAGAAGATGAATGAACGAATTATGTATCCAGCCTCTTTGGTGGATCAGCACAGAGACAAGAAACCTCAGAGGCAGTTACCCAGTGATGACCTTGTCTACTAGATGATCATCTGGACAAGACTATAGAAACTTTACTGCACCATAGAATAACTTGTTGGTTTGTTTGGTCAGAGAACTGAACCCACCCCCCCCTACCTGTGCCTGTTTCATCGTCAAAGCCTGTTTTGGTTTCTTTCCGCTGTCGTCTTTGATTTGCTTAATTTACCGATATTAATTAAACAGGAGTGATTTTTATAAATGTTCATCGTATTTCCCTATTTTGATTTGATTCTGTAAAGCTGTTTTGGCACAACGTGGATTGAAATAAGGGTGACATGCCCCATCTTCCACATGTCATTATTTATTTTGTCTTTTAGACTTTAGGTGGCGCATTGATTAGCATGGTTGCCTCACAAGAAGAAGATCCTGGGTTTGATTCCCGGAAACGGGGTCTTTCTGTGCAGAGTTTGCATGTTCTCCCTATGCTTGAGTAGGATTCACCCGGATACTCTGGTTTCCTCCTACAGTCCAAAAACATGTACATTAGGTTGAATGATGACTCTAAATTCCCCATGGGCATTTCCAGAGTGTATCCCTGCGTGCGCTAGGATTGGTTCCAGCAGACCCCTGTGACACCGAGCTAGGAAATAAGTAGGTTAGAAGATGAATGAATGAATTAATGAATGAAAGACGCATCCTTGCAAAAACAATAATAATTTCAGCAAAGTTAGTGCATCTTGGTTAGGGAAAGGGTTGGGGTTAGGGTCTCATTTGGGTATTGTAAATGTGACTGTAAGTAATTGTAAATGTGGGACAAAATGGCACCCCATTACACAAGTATCACAAACATGTAAACAAACAAGTGCTTTGAACTGATTAGCTTTAATAGCTTGTTTGTATTGGCAGGCCTAGAAAAAGATGTTTTATTTTTTTTTTAATAAATAAAAATACAAAACCCTTATTATAAGTATACACAGATGATTGAGTAAAAAAGAAATAAGTTCCCCTGATCACAAGTTCCTACAAATCATTGGCGACTCAGAAGCAGTCCTTTGTCAACCATGACAGTAGATCAGTGCCACTCCGGCAGTGATAGACAATGATTTGTGTTTAAAGCCGGTGCGATGGGTTTGTTTAATTCTGTGGCCGTGGAATAACAACAGGATATGTATGAGGTAGGAAGGTATCACGACAGTTTTATGGCTTCTAATATTGCAGTGATGGTACACATACTTCATACTTCAGCCTACAGTTGATGTGTATGACATCTGTTTTTCACTGACGCTTCCTGGTAAAATACCTTGGGAAATATGATGTCCAATATGGGGACTAGAGCTAATCAAACCAACCAGTACACAAATCATCTCTCATGCTCCTGCTCTCACTCTCATATTCTTTCTCTCTCACTCTCACTTTCTGTCTTTTTTTCTCTTCACCAGAGAAGAATAGCAGCTCTATTCATGAACAAATCACAATATTCATAAGGATTGAAATGAACCGTCAATCTGAGTCGTTTTGACAGAAGCATGATTCCTGCTCAGCCCTTAATGGCTCATGCCACGAATATACACATCTAAACATCAATAAACATACATAAGCAAACTATTTCAACCTCCAGAAAACATTCCTAGGAATCCGATTTGTCACACTTTATTCACAATGACAAATCAACAAGAGGGAACTTGCTTGTAAAAATGTTTATTTACAAATACGTGCGTGGCACGTTGGCATGGTTAGCACAGCAAGAAGGTTCCAGGCAGGGGGGGGCTTTCTGTGTGGAGTTTGCATGTTCTCCTTTTTTACTTTGGACACGCCAGGTTTCCCCCACCACAGTCCAAAATCATTCGGTTGTACATTAGGTTAATTGGTGATTCTAAATTGCCCTGCAACGGACTGGCGACCTGTCCAGGGTTTATCTCGGCCTTTCGCCCTATGTGCACTGGGATAGGCTCCGGCATACGAATATGAAGATGAATTAATTAATGAATTTACAAATACACCTTGGACAGGTGTTCACAAAATTTTTTGGTGATAATAAAAATTATGATTACTTTATAATGGATGAAAACAAGAAATAGGTAGAATATTGTAGCTAGGAAACTTCAGCGCGGACGTGCCAGACTGATGCCACCATTATTGCATTGCAAAACCATCAATACTATATAAAAACACAATATAGCAAAGTACGGCATTACAGACAGACAGACATTTCACTTATCGAGGATAAAAACCATTTTTATTAAGGTAATTAACAAAGTTAAAACAACTGGAAACCTCTACACTACAACCACAACTGTACCACCTACATTATCTGGAGCAGTTCAGAATCAATAATTATCTAATAACCATACAAAAACATTTAAAATGAAATAACATATAATACGTTGAAAGGCTGTAAGTCAGCATTACCGGTCGTCAGCACAGGTCTGGAAGTGGTTAAACTCTTTCCTGTTCAAAGACCAAGTTAATTTCTCCCTCTGCATCCACCATTTAGTGTGTAAAATGTCTAATTGTATCTGTACAGACTCGTTTCAGTAGTCGAACTTGGCTGTAACAGTTTTACTTTGATCAACGAATCAGAACTGGGAAAATGCTAACCTCATTGGGGGCCAGCTAGCCACGCCGATAGCAAAATTTGAAATCGAATTGGTTCAAGAATCTACCATTGCTAATATAGTTAAAGTTACATCAGCTAGCACTACTGATTCGGAAGGCCCTGTGCAGATTAGATTAACATGGCAGCACTTAGAAACTGAAATTTTATTCTGTAATGAATGCAGTGAAGCCAAAAAAATGTTACAAAAAGAAAAGAATAGACTAGAAATATAAAAAATTAGCTTGTAAATTTAGGTCACCTACTGATTGTTTGGACCAGCAGAGAAGACCTTGCTAGCCCTGACTGCGTACCAGTGCTACAGAATATCATAGCTAGGGAACTATAGAGTATTGTAGCAAGGGAACTATATCAGCTTACCGGAAATGCTGTCCTCCTAACTGTTGACATGACTTTAAACGCACATAAATGTCTTCATGCTATATGCTAAGACGCTGTTCCACCATAATTACCTTACCCTTTGAAAAAGACCATGAGCTCTGTGACATGACGGCATCCCAGTCTACATCCTATTCCTCATTCATCACACCAGTAGTGCCTGAAATCATTGGTTCTAAATAAGCACACATTCCAAACCATGCTCCACAATCTGGTGGAAATCATTTCTGAACTATGCAGAGGTGAAGTGAGGTAGGAAGTTTCATAAGAATTATTATTATGCGTAATAATAAGGATGTTTAATAGATGTAGTCTGGTGTCACTTTTTTGATGCAGTGTTTAATACAATACAGAATTATGTTTAATACAATACAATACTTATGTTTGGTATCCTACAAGTCGAGCATCTCATGTTACTTTAAATTCCATTGGTATAACTTATTAAGCTATTCATTTATTAATCTTCTATACCCGCTTTTTTCCTAACTCTGGGTCACGGGGATCTGCTGGAGTCTATTCCAGCGCATATAGGGTGAGAAACAGGCGTACACCCTGGACAGGTTGCCAGTCTATCACAGGGCCACACATAGACAAACAACCACACACACTCACACTCACTCCTATGAGTCCTGAATCAACCTAATGTCCATGTTTTTTAACAGTGGGAGGAAACTGGAGTACCTGGAGGAAGACTCCTTGCCTGGGAATTGAAGCGGGACCTTCTTGCTGTGACCGTGCTAACCACTAGGCCACCGCGCAATTGTGTATTTTAATGTGATGTATTAATTATCCATTTTTATGTCGTTCATTTATTCATTCATTGATTCTCAATACCCAATTATTGCTATCCCAGGGCAAGAGGCAAGGGTACACCCTGGACAGGTCACCAGTCTATTGCAGGGCCACACACACACACACACTCACTAATAAGGTGAAATTAAGCATCAACAATCAACCTAATGTACATGTTTGGGAATAAATCCACACAAGCATGGGGAGAACATGCAACCTCAGCACAAAAAAATATGGCAATCGAACCCATGACCTTCTTGGCGAACATGCTAACCACTACACCACACGTACATATTCTTTTATTAGTCAGGCATACTATATCATCAAATTTATGTAAACATATAATTATTATAGTCATTAATCATCAGACTATACTCCTACTGAAGAATTTACTCATCTTCCTCAGTTGAACCGTCTCAATCCAAGTGACTAGATTTGGTTAGGGGGCTAAATAATGTGTGCTCTAATTCATTTATTTAGAACCGTCTGAACATTCAGCATTTATCGTTAGGAAATAACTGACATAATGAGTAGAAGGGCTTCGATCTGCTAAAGTCTTTGGTGTATTATAACTTTGCCTTTTATAAACTGTATATGTAACAGACTGTCTTGCAAATATCAGTAATGAATGAATGAGCTTGGTTTATCTTGGCAAGAATGTTTGTGGGACTGCGTCTCATTTGGTATTGATATGTAAATAATAGTCAGATGGTTACAAAGGTTAAGAGTATCTGTGTTTCCGCACAGACATGCAAACGACTTGTTCACACTGAAGACTATTAGAATTGGTTTTAATAATATGTTTGTATTGGCAGGTCGTGTAAAGAACGCAATTTTTTTTTCTTAAAAACAACAAAGAATACTACACAGATGGCAATGAAATTGAATTCATGAGAAAGTTGAAAGGTCCATGATCCAATCATAAAGACCCCCTGAAGTGTACACAGATGATTGATTGAAAAAGAAATAAGTGCCCCAGAATGCATCACGTTACACATCTGTGCAGATATAATGAAATCACCGCACATTGTCATTAAAATTCTTATCAGATGCTTCGACATATTTAGCAAGGCCAAGAAGGAGGCTGTCTATAGCCGTTTCCATTGATTGGTTGCAGAGGAGGATGCTCAATTTTCATACCACAAGTTATTCCACATTACTGTCCAGATGGTATTTATCAGGCCATGTAAATGAACAGACTCTAGCTGATTGCATGTCAAAAATAAGTATTTAAAACCTCGAAGGCATTTATTTTTGTATGTGCATTAATGGAGGCCTCCCCTTTTCCTGCAGGGGTGGTTCCGCGTTGAAATTCATCTCTAATAAATTCTCTGGCTTTCGGCAAATTTCGCCATTGTAAAAGTGTTTTTTTTTTTTTTGGAAGGGGGGGGGGGCTAAATTCTCTGGGGACTTCCGCAATGCATTTGCATACCCGAGCTCAAATATATACTCAAGGTGATTGGTTTAAACATTAAGTTGTTGATCTTGCTCTTGGAGAGATTTGTCATGGCGGCCCATTCTATTTCGTTTCCAAACTATGCGCTTAATCCTTAAATGCCTTCTCTCAAACACATCTTTACTAAATTCATTGAGTTACTCAAACTTACACTCTGCACTTATTCCACAGATGGAGCATGGAATAAATATTCATTGATCCATTTACTTTCCATAAGGAGGGGGATAACACTCGAGAAGGGTTCCTACATATCAATTAGAACAAGAGAGGGTAGAGCGTAGAGCTGTGGATACTGAGCGAGCTGTCAGGATAATAAGGCCAGACAGAGTGCTATTGGTCCTTAATCCGAGCAGATAACACCAGCCGGAAATTTAAACCATGCTTGAGAAATTGGACCAGATAAATATACGTGTCATTTCAAACCAAGTACATTTAGCAGAAGGATTTTAGCATTACTGGCAGATGGAAATGATAACCTAGCTGCCCTCCAAAGCAGGTTGTGTTGGATAAGACTGACAAGGAGGTTTACCCTTAAAGAAAATGGATAACAGACTACAGAATGGAAAACAATGCAAAAGACCACAAAATGATTTCATTGGTTTTTGCGAAACGCCTTTTCAGCTTTATTATACTGCAGCAAAATGACAAAATGACAATTATCAGGACGTATCCCTCCAGCATGGCGTATGCAAGCAATAATGTTAACAAGTTAATATGGCGGACATAAATGCTTGCTTCGTATTATTATGAGCTCTTAGCAACATGCTCAATCGCCTAAAAATTAATTGCTAGAATAAGCAGAGACAGCACAAATGATTTATAATGTGGCTGAATTGCTGGTAGTTATTTATTTTTGCATGGTATTACACTAACCGCAATGTTTTGCTGAAATTGTTAGTCAGCACCAATGAATGCAATTAGAGTTTAATGGCCTTTAAAGAGAACATAAGGGAGGAAAAACAAAGACATGATGGAAAAAGGAAAAGGTTACTGCATGGTTTGGCCTAGGCTCGTGAACATTCAGTCACACATTTATGGAAGCCATGTCGGTTTGATTTCTTAAATAATCCACTTTCTTTGATTTAATTGAAGATTATATCCAGAGGTCTATTCAAGTTTTCCAGATTACTAACAGCACAGCTGCAGGCACTGTATCAGGTTCGGTTCTGATTTCTGGCTCTTGTCAGTGTTGATTTTAAATGTTGTCCCTGTTGGGTTCCTTTAGGTTTCCTGCATATGCAAATAGGAGAAATGGGGACTAGAATGTTGGGGGTCGGTTAGCTTAGTGGTTAGCTGTGTGGCGAATGCAAAGTGATCATGTAGTGCCTCCAGTACTACATGAACGGTCTATAATGTCTGAATATTCAATGCGTTGGTGTCCTATCCAGCGTTTAACCATTGTTGATCAAGGGTTTATGGATTATAAATTAGAGGATGGATGGATGGATGGATCAATGTGTGTGGCCTAGTGGTTAAGGTGTTGGACTGATACCAGAAAAACTGGGGTTCGATGTCCATCATCACCAAGACACCACTGTGGGATCCTGAGCAAGGACCTTAACCCTCAATTGCTCAGTTGTAAGTCGCTCTGGAGAAGGACGTCTGCCAAATGCTGTTCATGTAAGTGGAATGTAAATGGATAGATGGAAGAAGAGAATGAGAGTATAGATAAAAGTGAGAATAATTTCTTGTTCCTCTCTTGCTCCAGGCCTTAATCAGATCTTCTATATCTGCAAATTTCAGGGTCATGGAAGTCTGCTGGAGCCTATCTCAGAACATATTGGGGTGAGAGGCAGGGGTACACCCTGGACAGGTCGCAAGTCCATCGCAGGGCCACACATAGACGAACAACCCCACAACCTCAGACTTACTCCTTTGGGCAATTTCAATTCACCAGTTAACCTAACGTACATGTTTTTACAATTTGGAAGGAAAACTCACCCAAGCGCATTGAAAACATACAAACTCTGCACAGAAAGATGCCTTGCCTACAAATTGAACCCTGGACCTTTTTGTTGTGAGGCGACTGTGCTAACCACTACATCAGTGCACCGCGCAACTTTTTTAACTTGAAAGTAATAAATGCCATGTTTAAATGGTCTGTAATGTGTAATGCCATGAGCTTATATTCTATCCAGTGTGTTCCGCTTTGTGTCCTTAGTCTTGGTTATGAGTGCATAGTTGCACAAATGGAAAGAAAGTAATAAAGAGAGAAGTGGCAGTGAAAAATCTGGATGGATGAATTGATATATTGCAGGATGGATAGATAAATGAAAAATGTAAGATTGTATGTATAGATAAATAGAATGATATAAAAATAGAAAAACAGATGAAAGGAAGAAGATAAACAAATAAATTAGATAATGCATGGATAGATGGATTGATGAAATAAATTATTGTAAGAATAGATGAATGGATGCTTGGATGGGGTGAATACATAATGGATACATAAATGAAAGGATGGATAGATGGATATATAGATAGATAGACAGACAGATAGACAGATAGA
>JAOTQW010000041.1:2540228-2551736 GCA_026260075.1 Sisor rabdophorus | reverse complement strand
TATATATAATGTTATGCTATAAAAAGTAAAAGAGAGAAGGAGGAAAAAGAGGAATAGATAAAGAGGCTAAACGGATTTACTACAGTTAATCTGTTCCATAGTGCTGATATGTGGCTTCTCTCGTCCTAGTCTTTGTTGACAGAAGTGCACTCCATTGTAGGGGCTCCGGAGGCTATAAGGAGGGGGGGGGATGTTTTGAAGGGCCTGCTATCGGCTGCTTACATTCATTCCCCTCTTACCCTGCAATCCTTAGATAGGCCGGCCTTAGCGCTTCACAGAGAAGATTGAATTGGAGTGTCATTCGTGAGGCATAGTGCAGGATCAACTCTCCGTATGAGCGAAGCAGTGGAGGGGAGACATGGAGATGACAATACATCCTTTTTTTCCTCCCTTCTCTCTCTCTCTCTCTGTCTCTCTCTCTCTCCCCTTTTTTTGTACTTTTTTTTCTCGTTCACTTTCTCACTTTACCTACTGTTTCTGGTAATATACCTTAATTGTATCTGTTTAAAAAATTTTTTCTACCCCATATAGTATGTAAATATTTCTTACAAAATTTGACAAAGCTAAATGAACCATGATTACAGAAGACAGAGTTTGTATTGTTATTTAGTGATTTAGCATTAATAGCTTCTTAAACGGAAAAAAAAACTAAAAGCAGAAGGACAATGGGATTAAATTCTGTTTAATTTGTATGCCGCTTTAACAAGGACGATGTGTTTAAGCAGCTCCAAGGCAGATTTTATTTTCACTTGGATCTTTTTTACTTGGGGTGACGAGAGTGACAGCAAACTCCTGAAATAACATCAGGAAGAAACCATAAGAGAAACCTGACCAGTAACCAGCAACAAGAGACTTTTGTAACTATTTAAATAAGCTTTTAATTAAAAAAAAATTAAAACATTCTAAATCGCATGTCGAGACTAAAGAAAACGTGATAATACTGATGATCGATGATATTAAACATTCTTTATCCAGAGAGATGTGTACAAGTGCGAAAAGATGTAAATACACTAATAAAAAAAAAAGACTCTTCTTCCCTCGCTCTCTTTCTCTCCATGCTCTTATTTGACTTTGTGTGCTTGGTTGGTTTTATTATGACAGGCTGATTCTGAGGGGGGAATTAAACTGTTAAACAGACAACTGAGGCTGTCTAATGTTTAATGCAAGAGCCAGAGCATGTAAGAACTGATAATGGATACCAACAAGGCGATATCTTATTTGCTATGCCTTTTTTTCTTTTTTTTGTCTTTCTTTTATATTAACATTCATGTAAAGCTGACATTTTTGGCCTAAACATTTGCCTTCATCATTCATACATACCCGTACATAGACACATAATAAAGCCTTCTGTTGTTTATATTATAAAATAGTTCCTGTAGTTGTCTGTGTGTGGGTGTGTGTGTGATATCTGTGTGTGTGTGTGTGTGTGTGTGTGTAAGTAACATGTAGATGAATATGGAGTTATATAGGGTGAATATGGGGACGACCGCAGATTTCCAGAAAAGCCGACGTGGATGATCAGCAATACTAATGAGCTGGAGAGAGCAGCTAGTCATGGCTGATACAAAAGGTCACTCAGAAAGACAGAAAATGCCTTCATCATAGAGGTATCATTTTCAGCTGGACTGGAATGAGACCCAGAGATAAAAACTAGCTTAAATAACGTTTTGGAAAAGGGGATGCGTTAAATGCTAGCCGGGTGTGTTTGTACTAGTTTATAGTGGTAAAAGTGTAAAAATGTTAAAAACCCTAACCCAAAAAATATATTTTAATAAAATTTGCTAACTGTTGAAAAAATTTGTTTAGGGAGTGAGCTTAGAAATGAATTAGCATGTGTTTAGTATAAAAATATATAGATTTTAATTTAATATAGAATTTCATGTGTTTCTTTAAAAAAGGAATATATAAAATTTTAGTTATTATTATGATTATCATTACTAGTAGTGGTAGTAAAAACAAGTACAGTGGATGCTGAGGAGTGGAACTGATACCTGTATCATCAGGTTTGAACCCCCAGTCCCCTAGCACAGGGTCCCTGAGCATTTAACCCCCAATTTCTCAGACAATAAAAGAGTTCAAATAAAAAAAATAAAAAAGAGATAAAAGTAAGTTGCTCCGGATAAGCATGTATGTGAAAGGCTGTAAATGTATTTCTATTAATAGTAGTATATTTAAATTTGACATTTGACATAAATTAGATTTTTTAACATTTCATTTTTAAATTTATGAACAAATAAAACAATAAATAAATGCATTTGATAATTTAATGCAATAATTTTTAAATCCCCAATCAACCTAATGTACAGGTTTTTGGACTGTGGGAGGAAACTGGAGCTTCCGGACCTTTAGGACCTTTTCGCTGTAAGCCATAGCGCCACCTGTACAATAAATTTCAACATTTTAAATCACTTTATTCTTTTACTTCTTTAAATGTTTATATTTTTGTGTAGTATGATATCAGCTATTTTAATTAGTCATTCATTCATTTATCTCCTATACCCACTTATTCCCTAAATTGGGGTCACAGGGTTCTGCTGGAGCCTATTTCATTTTTCTGAAGTATAAAAGGCAGGATGGTTACACTCTGGGCAGTCCATCACCAGGCCCCACACACACACACACACACACTCCTATGGAAAATTTAACATCACCGATCAACCTGCCATACATAAGGTTTAGGTTGCCAGTCTCTTATGATTATAAAGGAGGTAAAGATTATAATCAGATTGGCACCCCCTCTTCTACTTGGAAGATCAGGGTTCACCTTTTAGCACCAGCAGGACCAAGTTGCCATTGTTGGGCTCCTGAACAAGGCCCTTAACCATTACTTAAATAAAAGAATTAAATGTAAGTCACGAGTTAGGATGTCTGCCAAATGTTGCAAATGTAAATATAATAACCTAAACATCATTAAAGTCTCGGTATAAGTCTAGGTCAAATGTGTAATCAAATGGAAGTGCTACCTGGTATCACCCCTTTGTTTCGCATCTTTGTTTAACTTTTTAAACCCCATGTGTGGCTGAAAACTGACAACAGATCACAAATAGGAATCACCTTGCATTGATTGCCACTGAAGTCCACGGCCTGAAATCATGAGGCCGGCGGCTCTCGTCGAGGAGAGAGGAGACTCGCTGGGAATGGCATTTTCCCGATTGAGTTACCTCACCAGGGAGCTGGCATGCAGAACACGCTCTCAATGATGGGCTCAGCAGCCTTCCACGCTGCTTTATGTGTAAGAAAACAGCTTTCCCTACCTCTAGACGTTAAAGCAACAGGAAGAGATCGGCATGGTTTATTATCATCACACGGATAAAGTAAAGGGAAATAAATCACGGCAGTGCATAAAACATTTAACACAGGAGGATGTTAGCGTGTAAGATTTTGACTTGTTGATCTTGGGAAGGAATGTCAGCGGTGTGACTTTTAAATGTTTGGAGACAAAAAAAAATGTTTTTCACTGAACTTGAATTATATTTCTTACACACAGAAAATAGTCTCCAGTTTTAAAACACAGCTTTTACTATATAATCAGCTTGATTTTATTTTGAACTTTTTTTGAACATTGCTTTTCAATATGAATTCATCTGGAATGTCCTCAATAAAAATTATTTTTTTGTCACAAGACTACAAATGGGCCATGATGCTTTTTTTAATGATGAACTGGTATAAATTAAATTTACACACTATGCACAGATCCTGCATCATAAAACTCATCCACTTCCCCATCCATATCTGCTATAACTAATCTCAGGACTGTTTACTATTTAACTTAAAGGAATAGACCGCACATGTGTGTGTGTGTGTGTGTGTGTGTGTGTGAGGGAGGCAGATCCACAGCTCCTCCCTGTGGCACACACTGGATCAAACCCAACAACTCTAACACACACAAGACTGATCCAGAAGCTGCTGGTACATCACCAATACTCTCATATACATCGTCAGAATCTTCACCATCAGATTTATATGCCGAAGATTTATATTTAGTCTTTATATGCTGAAGATGTAACAAAAGTTTTGTTTTTGTGCTTTTAAGAAGATTTTAAAGAAAACTAAAAAGAACTACATACAATTGTGTGAAAGAAACAAAAAGAAATTTAACAATATATATATATATGTATTATTTTCTTAAATTTATTATAGCCAACTATTTAAAACCATACTTAGGTAAAATTTTAATTAATTCGATTTTATTTCATTTCATTTATCAATTAATTGATTTAGTTATTTATGTATATATTTATTCTTTTAGTTTGTCTAAAATAATTGTGTGGGTTTTGTGCAGGTAACAAAAGAAAAAAAATATCTGTTTATTTCCAGGGAATTTTGTCAATAATTAAATAAAAAAAATAAAAAAAATCAATTAATCAAAGGGTTTTTATGCATTATTATTGCTGTTATTATTATTATTGTTTAATAACTGAAACTTTTTGGTTACTGATGTCAGTAGCTGGGTTTGGATGTATTGATTAGATAAAGTTTACTTTAAATATTTATATATTAACTACTTAAAATATTAAATCAATAAAAGATTTTTAGCGGGAAAAGCAAAAATTGTGTGTGTGTGTGTGTGTGTGTGTGTGCATCAGCAAGGGTCCAGAAGTGCAGCCAAGGCTTAGCCGTTGTACTCTCACGAGGGTGCTTTCACTCAGGTCCTGACCATTACGATGTTCACTCTCCTCTGCTCTGACATGTCTGTACGTTCCCACCTGTGTACCACACTCTTGTATATTGTTCCAGCTCTTTCACCATTTTTCTTCCTTTGGAAAGAGGAAAGGGAGCAGAAAAAAATGACATTTAGAAGAGATTGGTGGGAAAAGCAATCTTAGATCATTGTGTCCCTGCAGATCACAGCTTAGGGGAGAACGAGGCTCTGTGTCATATCTGGACCTGTAACTTCTTTACAGCTAAAATGGCGCAGCCGCTGCTATTTTTCCCCTTGTCCTCTTCTCTCTCTCCTTCTTTAATGAGTGAGTAGAGAGTTCCGGCATTGCGTTCGTTTACTCGCCGAGGATGTGCCGACACCAGACTCTAGTACCAAGCTCTGCAACTCCCATACCATATGGTCCCTCTCAGGATTTGCCTACTTGTCCTGTAGAATTATGAGAAAGCCCGCTTAAAAACACAATTAGGTAGTTAAATATAAAATATTTAAAGCTGCTTTTGCTCACGGTGTGCACGCCCACAAAACCCAATTCACCTTTGGCTACACGTGCACTCTTCCTCAATGTGTGTATGTGTGTGTGTGTGTGTGTGACTCTTCATGTAAGTAATTATGCTTTTTTTTATTTTTCAAGCTATTTCAGGCAGGTAAAAATGTCTTCCTAAAATTAACAGTGTATTTTTTTCCAGAGTGGATTCAAATATGAGCAGTTATGATTAATTACTAACATACCACAAAGTCTCTGGTGAGCGTTGTGGTTTATCTCGCACTAAAACACTAAAAATACCCTCACCACACACACACACACACAATTAAACACAAAGGTGAAAGAATTTGTTGAATCAAAATTACACATCATGAAAATGTTTTAAAGATTTCTTTATTAAATGCATATTTTTGGTTCCAGTTTTGTTGCTTTCTGTGGCGCCCCCTAGAAGTGGATAATATTAGTAATACTAATTATGGCTGCATAAATGACTGCAAAAAGGCCATCAGGTAATTCCATATGGAGAAACAGAGTGCGAGAGAGAGAGAGAGAGAGCATAAGCCCCTACACTCTTCTTTCTATATTCTAGTTACACCTTCATCCTCACAGTCCACCTTTTCTCTGTATCCAGAAAATAAATACTTCACATTTTCTCACAGGGATAACAGCAAGCAGCGTTGTGCCTATTTTTGTGTCAAATGCTAGACTCCAGATATATTTTTCAGGTGCTTTTTTTCTGGATCCCTGAAACCTGCCCAAAGGAGCAACGTTTCTCTGTCTATTTGCCTGCACATGGTTTCACTGACTGCAAGCATTAAAAAAGACTTTTAAGTGAGCGCCGTCTTCCTCCGGCGGGTTTGGTTAGGGGCTTGCTTGAAGCGAAGTGAACCTGGCCCCTCTCAGCTTGCCTCTTTAATCCCTCGTTCATTGCGGGGCCGAGGACCGAGAGAACGACGTTGCAAAAAACAGCCCGCGGCCGTACACCTGATTATCTCACCACATTTACATCTCTTACAGCCAGTAATAGGGATGATGTTTCTCATGGCTCTGAGGCCCACAGCCAATATTACACAGTCATTGTGTTCTCCACCCTCTCCCAATATCACGCCATCTCCATTTTTCACACTTACTCTCTCCATGTCTCCTCCTCCACCCGTTCAGGAATGCCTCATAGCCTACCAATGCCCACTCAATGTGAAAGTGTGTGGTGGCACATCTGGTACACCCTAAAGATGCAAGGACAGAGATGGACATTACTGGCAAATGACAGTTATACTTGATCCAACACACACACACACACACACACCTTCCTGATAGTTTTTCGATGAATAAACAGATATACTAGCCACACATTTATCCGGTAGTCTGTGTGTGTGTGTGTGTGTGTGTGTGTGTGTTTGTGTTTGTGTGTGTTGGCAGTTCAAGATATGAATACTGTGTTTGTATATGTAATGTATACTGAATTTACTGAGAAGTTCAGACAAAAAAATGTAATAATTTTAATCTTTCAATAAATCAATTGATAATAAAATTATTCTTCGGTATTATGTAAGATTGTTAAACAGAAAATAAATTCTACTTATGGAACAATTTAATATAAAATTAATCATGCTGTTACAATTCTTACGTATTATACAGAACTTTGTTACTTCTTGTTTGTTAATGTAGTTTATAAAAAAATCAAAACTTGAACTTAGGTTTCATTTCTCACAAATTAATACTAGAAATCTGAAATACAAAAAATCTGATTTTATATAAAAAAGGGATCTACATTTACATTTATAGCATTTGGCAGACGCCCTTCTCCACACATTGGTGTCCTGGTGGTGCTGGGATATTTGCTTATTTAAAAAAAAAACCCAGAAAGTTTAACTTCTTGTGTGTATATTTGTAAATATGCACTTTATTGCCAAAAGTTTGTGATATAAAACATCTTATTCCAGATGTATTCCCATTTTGCTCCACTCTTCTAGTAGGATTTTTCACTCCAATGTGAAGCTTAAATGTGAGATAGCTCTTCATTTAGTTTCAAAAGAATTAGTGAGAACAGACACTAATGTCAGGTTGGGAGGTCTGGAGTTCAGTCAACGTTACGGTTCCTCCCAAAGTTTTTCGGTGGCGTTAAGCTCAGGACTTAACTCAGTGCCAAACATTGGTGTTTTTTCCACTCTAATAATAACCCATCATGTAATTATGGAGGTCAGGGGCTTTGTGCTCAGGGTCATTGTCTTGTTGAAACAGTGTTGGAGTCTCTTAGTTCCAGTGAACTTTTTAAAACAAAAACTTTCTATACAACTGGTGCTTCCATATTGGTAGCAACAGTTCGGAGAGGAACCACATATGGATCTGATGGTCAGGTGACCACAAACTTCAGGCAAAATAGTGTATGTAATGAAAAATACATACATATACATACAAAAATACATTTATATCAATATCATGTTATATTTGATTATTAAAAAAAACAACCCATGGATACTAAAAAAAAATATCTTCAAATAAGGGATGCGAATATCCGCAGGTGAAACTCAATACCACAAAAAAGCTCTGCCATTTACTGATCTTAATACTAAATGAATCACGTTTGAGCAAATCCTGGCTTCACAACCAAATTTACTGTTCTATTTCTCAACCGTCAGTGAATAATATTGTATGACCTCAATAATGTGAGCTGCATCATGTGGTCATTCTCCTCTGAGTCTTGTAATGCTACATATGACTATGTCACTACAGTGAAGTAGGTTAAGCTTGACTAAATGAAAGCACTAAATCTGAGCAGGGCTAAAATAGCTATAATAGACGAGCTACAGATTTAGTTCAACAAATTGACTCATTAGTCATATGGAATCAGGAGACACTGTTATCCCATTATACTATTCCTAACTCATAGAGAACACAGGCGCTTCAGATGTTACTTGAAATTCCAACCCATAACAATCTATTTTAACCTTATGTAAGGATTACATCAGTTTATTCCAACACATTTAAAACCTACACACTTTAAAACACACTGCGTCTGAACTCACACCGGGTTTTACAGTCGACATGAAGGAGAAACCTAATTGATGTGAATAGTAATATCCCATTACACAATTACTAACATTAAGAAAGTTAAACCTTTGCAGGCAAAATGCGATTACAACCAATGGAGATATGCCATTTAGCCTAAGGGCGGATTCCACGCAGCGCCATGCTAACAATGCTGCTTCTTTTTCCTTTAGCGAGCGTTTGTGTTTCCGTTAGCAATTATTTTCACCCATGTTTTTTACCCAGGTGAAAATTGCTGGCAAAACCGTGTGTAATGGGTCCAAAATAAACCTCCGGGGCTTTGTGTGTAAGTGTGTGTGTGTCTGTGTGTGTTTTCATTTTCATGTGAGCAGAAAATAGGATTTAAAATACTTTTACTATTACTTTAGATAGATGACTACCGCAAGTTATTTGCAGTTATAAATATTACTGGGATCACCAGATAATAAAAATATTACAACTATATATATATAACAAAAAAAAAACAAAAACAAGTAAATAACAGCATGGTGTGTGAATGTTAGTGATTTTAGAAATTTGAGCTGAGTGAACTTCTGCAAAAAATCTGCAAAAAGGGAATAAGAGACCATGTTCTGGTTCAGTCGTCACACGCTGCCATAACTGTAAAGGTGTTGAATAATGCACCTCTCTATAAATGGAGTGAACACACTGGCCCACTTAAGTCACTTGATTCATTAGTTGCTCGAGGCTGATGGAAGACAGAAAAAAAGGAAAGAAAGAAAAAAAAGTAAAAGTAAAAAACCTTATATTTACGTCACCGCCTCGCCTTTTTAAAACATGTGCACCTTTTATACAGTAGTGTCCAACCAAAGTTGTGTTAAAATTTACTAGTGTTTTATAATTTGCCAATAAATGTGATATTATTTATAGGCCAATAATCAGCCTCTGGGTGTTGAACTACATTAGCCTAAAAGGTCACTGCTTATAGGAACACATGGAGAAACATTTGCTGTGTGGAAAAATCATGCATTTATAAATCTCCAAGCAGAAAACGAGTTTCTATAAAGTTTGTTTAAGTTTTTAACCTCAGCTGTTTTATGGTCGATGTGTACAGTATTAGACTCTGGATTTGGAACGGTTAAGGTGGCTCATGTTGTGGGCTCGTGACTGTAAATCCTGTTTGAAAACTTAACAGTCACTTTAGTTGTGCAGGAAACCAGAAGCGTAGTCGAAATGAAAATCTGACCGCATATGTGTGTGTGTGTGTGTTCGTAGGGGGGTGGATGATGGGTGTGCATGATGAGGTTATAGCTGGTTTGAATTACTGTAGAATGATGCTTGAATCGTTCGGTTCTTTTCTTTTTTTGCTTCTCATTCTCTCTCTGTTTAGACTTCAGACAGCATCACAAGAGACCACTGCTATGCTAATTATTGAGAGAGAGTGTGAGAGAGAGAGAATAGGAGGGTCTTGGGGCGGCTATATTGCTTTAGGGAGATATGGTAGAGGATGTGTGGTGTCAGGAGGTTTAGGGCAGGGTAAATAAGTTTACTTTAGGTCAGATGTGTCATGTGCCTGTGGGTAAAATGTCATGTGACGGTTCCCTTCCGATCCTGACAGTGTTTACATGGCAGAAAATCCCCTACTCTAGTTAACCCAAGTTTTTGCACAGGCATTTAATAATTAGCAGAATTTTAAAGCACTTTAATCAAATCATTCTTAAACAATCTGAAAGGAAATTTCACACACAAAAAACTAAACAAAATATGTCAGGTAAAAAATGTTTAAATCAAATGGCGGCACGGTGGCGTATAGTGGTTAGAACGGTCTTGTTCTCTCTGCGCTTTCGTGGGTTTCCAAAAACATTTGGTTGATTATTGACTCTAAATTTTCTATATTAGTCAATGTGAGTGTGAGGTGGTCTGTATGTGGGCCCACGATGGACTGGCAACATGATCAGGGTGTACTCCTGCTTCTCACCCATGTGCGATGGGATAGGCTCCAGCAGATCCCCGTGACCCCGAGTTAGGGAATAAGCGGGTATAGAAGATAAATAAATAAACTTCTTGTCTTATTTGTTTTTTCTCAAGTAAAAGAAATAAAAGGGATATTATTACTTCTCATATACTGATAGCCTTTTTTCATAAACCGAGGCAATGTCATCTGAGATCTGTCTCCAGCACCTCCATTACCCCCCTCGACCTGTGAATGATGCTAATGCAGCTGCTTCATGATCTGGCAGGCTGGACATTAAATTAACTTCTCTCTGTTAGATCATCAACTCTGTATCAACTTCTACTAATACACCAATTGACTGCTGGAGACAAAGATCAGATGGAAGTAATAGGGAGGTAAGTTACTATTATTAACAAAAACATAAAAAAATAATGTGATAAGAAGTATGCAAATTGTAAGCTTACTATTGTTCATTCATTCATTAATTTAATCTGTAATTTAGAATCACCAATTAACAATTAAATGTACATGTATGGACTGTAGGAGAAAACCAGAGAACCCAGAGTAAACCCACAGTAACACAGGAAGAACATGCAAACTCTGCACAGAAGACCCAAACACAAGATACTTTTTAGGGTCTGTTCACACTTGTAAGTCAGTTTTCAGTTCCAAAGAGAAAAATGAGACTTTTTTCTTTCGGCCCTGGTCAGTTTACACTCACATTTTTGACAGCTAGTAAATGCTAAGCATTTAAACCAGATTGGTTGGCTTTTGTGATTCAACATTTTACCATCCGAGAAGTTGCTGTGTACTGGATTAATTGCGCAAAAAGCACATTGATCGTGTGCATGCAAAAATGTTTTTCTTTTTAGCAGCTGAGGACTCACAAACAGCTCCTAAAATGTTTAAACATCAGCTGGATTTTCACAGTTGCATGCAGAAACCACAATCCAAGCCAAAGCATATCGCTACGCCGCACGACCGTGCTTATGTAGTGTTACTTCCCCTTCACTGAACAAACCTGCCTGTAAAGGAATTCTTTTCAATCGGATGTTTTGCACCAAAGGTCAGACGAGGGTATTTGCTCTGTGTTTCGACACAGAAGCCATGGTTACACACATAAACTGAAGACTATTGTTACTCATTGATTTAGCCTGTGCCTATATAATGTTTAATACATTAATTAAAAACACTCTGTAGTTAAAGAGGCCATTATTTACACACTATTGACTCAATCACATGTATGACTATAATATTCATTCAGTCATTTATTCTTTATACCCGCTTATTCCCGAACTCTGGGTCACGGGGTTCTGCTGGTCCCTATCCCAGCTCACAGAGAGGCAAAGGTAAACCATGGACAGGTCACCAATCAACCTAATGCACATGTTTTTGGACTGTGGGAGGAAACTGGAGAAC
>JAOTQW010000041.1:2484075-2495952 GCA_026260075.1 Sisor rabdophorus | reverse complement strand
TCCCAGCACCACCAAGCCACCACTGTGGGCTCTTGAGCAAGGCCCTTAACCCCAATTGCTCAGTTGTAAGTTGCTCTGAATAAGGGCATCTGCCAAATGCTGTAAATGTAAATGTAAATGTAGAGCGAGAGCAGAAAAGATTTAAGACTGTGGCTCACCTCGTACAGCCCACTGTCTTTTTAACCAGCCATAATTCATCACTGTAAAGACATTCATAATGTGCTCCTATTCATTATTCATTGTAAATTTATATTTGGCATAATTACAGAGCAGTGCCTATCAGTACGGCCGGCCTGGAGAAGCTCACATTGGGAAGATAAATGGTGAAGCAGGAGCTCTTAATGAGCAAGGGGGTCATTTATGGGCCATGGGTTGGCTATTAGCACGCCACAACTAGCTTGTGCTTGTCATTTGTCCCCAGGTAGCAGGCCAATAAGCAACAAAGGATGAGAAGTCAAAAGCAAAAGACGAGTGAATAAAGTATTCTTAGGCAAAGACCATAAAAGCTTGCTCTTGCAATTTACAGCAAACTATGGAGGTTTAAGGCAAAATACAGCAAGACAGGCCTGGGTCCTCGGTCTCGATTAGCTGGATTTTTAATGTAATAAACATTTTGAAAATGACAACTTATTTGTGTTTTTTAATTAAAAAAAATGCTCCCTTCATCTGATTGGTTGTGCGGTGTCTTATACGTCATTGCATCATTATGTATATTAGTGTGTATTCAAAATGAAGCCTTGAGCTTTTTTAACGGTTATGTGTTTATTGAATTGTTTGAAGGTTATTAAATATTTTACAATTAAATAAATCTAATAAAACAATTTAATTGTGGCACAGTGGTTAGCATGTTCGCCTCACAGCAAAAAGATTTTGCATGTTCTCTCCGCGCTTGCGTGGGTTTCCTCCGGGTACTTCGGTTTCCTCCCACAGTTCAAAAATATGTGCATTAGGTTTATTGGTCATTCTTAATTGCCCAAAATGCAGAGTTTGTGTATATGTGTGTGGCCCTGCGATGGACTGCACCTCACAGTGAAATGGTTCTGGGTTTAAATCCCAAGCAAGGGGTCTTTGTGGATTGCATGTTCTCCCTGCATGTAAGGTTGAGCGGTAATTCCAAATTGCCCATACGAGACCCCAGTGACCCCAAACTAGGTAATAAGTGGGTATAGAAGTTGAATGAATGAATGAATGAACATTTTGAATTCCATTAGAAGGTTATTACAGCATAACTGTCAATCAGTTGTTGTTTTGGTTGTGGCAATATTGATTAGGTTCACTTTACAGAAAATGAGCCATCAGTCTGTATAGGTTGCACGAGTCTGCGCTTGCACTGGTTGTTTTAATGGCCTGTTTTTGCAAGTTATTGCTGCTGATTGTGTGCTCTCTCCTACCTCCTATTAGTTATGGTCTGGCGCCAGCTTTGAGACACTCTATACACATTCAGTATTATATGAAACTGTGAATATAATTTGTCAATGTTGAAAAACCAAAATATAAAACATGGCAATAACTCCTCCTTTTCAAGTTTAAATTCTAAAAAAAAAAGGTTCCACACACTCAAAGCTGTGCAACTACCACTTGCATACTTTTATGCTAAATAAATTAAATGAAGGATGAAGTATGTGCTATCGTTTGTCTTTCCGTCCAGGGTGTTTTTCCAATTCATGTCTCCTTTTTTGGCGGATAGGTTCCAGATCTACTGTAACCCATCCAAGATAAAGTGTTTACTAGAGAAGAAACCACACTATTTTTCTATTAATCATAACCTCAACCTCTTATTCTTCCACCTTATTTGAATGTATTTATGTTAAAATATACTGTAATTTATTTAAAAGCTAGTGGAACTAATAGAAAATGATTGTAGTTAACAGAGTAGGAGTTACATTTCTCAACCTACTCTAAGGTTCTGGGAGGTTATCCAGGGTTTAGGAATGCTTGTGTGAGGATAAAATTTCCAAATTCTTATATTCCTAAAAAAACAATAACATTCTCAACTAACTACTGGTTATCTGGTTAATGTGCAAATACATTTTCTCTAATATGTGATAAACATAAAATATTTACCAATACTTTTCATTGCATAAAATTACTTTGTTCATTCATTCATCTTTTATACCTGCTTATTCCCGAACTTTTCAGGGTCCTGGGGTTCTGCTGGAGACTATCTCAGCGCACATTGGGCGAGAGGCAGGGGGTACACTCTGGGCAGGTCGCCAGTCCATTGCAGGGCCACACACACAACTACACACACCTATGGGGTCCTATGGGGCGATCGTGCTGACCACTACACCACTGCGCCACCATAAAATTACTTTTCATTAATTTTCTTGGCCTATATGTGCTGGGAAGGGCTCCAGTGGACGCTTGTGACCAAGAGTTAGGGAGTAAGGAGGTATAGAAGATGAATGAATGAATGTCTCACATATCTATAAATGGAAACACAAACACCCAAAAAATATACAAGGCATCATATTCATTTACATTTACAGCATTTACAGACGCTCTTATTCAGAGCGACTTACAACTGAGCAATTGGGGGTTACGGGCCTTGCTCAAGAACCCATAGTGGTGGAGAGAATTGAACCCCGGTCTTTCTGGTAACAGCTGTGCAGACTTATAAGCACAAGACTCTCATAGGCCAACCCTCCACACCTATTGTATATATCAATACACACTAATACACAGCGGTACACAGAACTCTCACACAAACATTTGGTCATGAGCTACTCTAGCACTCCGGTGTAAAAGAAACCCAGGTCTCATAATTCTCTCTACTTAATCATAAGTGTGTTTGGTTTCTTTTATTAAAAATACATTTCAACGCAGAGGTGCCTGGAGGGAAGGTCTTGCCTGGGGGGAATATTTCAGAGATAGACACGTAATGCAGAGGAAGCCGTGTATCTTCACACAGAGGGACAATCACCCCAGGTTTAAACAACACAACCCTCCTAATCTAAGTTTTCCCAAAGCATAAATGGATGGCGACTCCCCGATGGCCCATTTATTTGTATTAAAAATGTCATTCTGGATCACAGTCTTAATTGATTTTATTCTCCCCTTGTCTCTCTTGTCTCATATATTTCCACTTCAATAATCAAAACGATGGTGTATTTATTATTAATACAGTCAACTCTGGCTGCGGTTTTTAATTCCGACGTTTGAATGTGACTTTGATTTGAATGTAATTTTTGTAAGACTCGTTTGACATGAAAATGACAAAAGACATTTTATTTCTTGTCTTTCTGATAGATCTATAGTAGCGTTACGTCCTCGTCTTTACTCAAGGCTGTTGCTTAAGCTAAAGTAGTAATAAGCAGTATTAAAAAAGAAAGGAAAAATAATATACGCGGATATTAGCATGTCCCTCGGGGGGTGTTGGGCTTGGTGGGTTATGTGTAAGCATGTGCGAGAAGAAGATGGCCATATTTACATGTACCACACATCCTCAGATCCAACCTGTCTGGAGATTTGTCAGCCATATTACAGCAACGTTGACCGTGAAAATGCACATCAAGTGCACGTGCCCAGCTGTCTCACTTTCAATCAAGTTCCCCTTCTCCAGGTATCGGTTAATGCTAATCGCACCTCTAGGGCAATTGCAAATAAACTACCTAAACGGCATGTCGAATTATAATCACCGTAGATCTTGTGTGCTCTGTCTCTTTCAGAATGTTTGAGATTATTTCAAATAAACTTGGACGCAACACAGGTACTATATTACAGAGGTGAAGAAAAGCTAACATTACATGAGATTCCAAAGCAAATCTGATGGATTGCTGGCAAGGCTTAAGTTCTGGTCCAGTGCAAATGTAGACTTTTGTTTATATTGGGTCAAGACTAGGACCGCTGAGGGTTTTCTCATTTCACTTCTGAGTGTTACATTCAAGAGGCTTTGGAAAGGTAGAAGGGAAAAAACAGTAACAGGGGGACATTTATCATTTGATCCTTTTGTCTTTTCCAGTTTCCCTTTGCTGGATGTATGGAAGTATCCCATTACCAGTGTTCTCTCAGACCACAGTAAAAGAAAACAGCCGTATTGGTTTCCCGAAAAGCTAAGTCCCAGTAAAATCCTACATGCTTTCCCTACTGAAGGACATCTATTAAAACCCAGATTTATAACTGTCCTGTGTCATCTAACGTGTTAGCCAGGTGCATGCAAGTCGTGGTATGAAATCCGACCCGAATTTAAATCACAGCTAGGAATTCAGAAACAATTCAATTCCCAGCTTGTGACTTTTTTTGTCTACAGCAAGAATTGGATAAGATGCATTAGTTATGTGTTTAGGAATGAAAAACATATTTTATTCGCTACCATACCTTGTATTCCATATCACCCCCCGCACACACACACACACACACACACACACCCCTCTTGCTATCATTCCTTCAGAATTCCCACTGGTTGCTGGCATTTCCTGTCTTTATCTGTTTGTGAAAAACGAGGAATTAAAAACTGTCCTTTTCTGACAGAAGCTGCTGATGGAGGCCATTGACAGTCAAGCGTTGTCATGGGATATTAAAGTCCAGCAGTGGGCCCATTTGTGTTATTATTTCATGGACTCTCCCATAATCAATTCCATGCCTTCCATGCTCACTTCCTGCCAACATGTGTCTGGTGTGTTTAATAGTTCAGTGACAACAAATTTATGTTGCTAAGCTCCAGAAAGTAAACCTAACCAAAATACTCCCGGCCAGATTCCTGTCTTAGACGTGCGTTGCGGTGATATGGAATTTACTTGTTTTGAGGCCGGCTTAATTACTTCCAGATCTTGGTCTTTCCCTTGAATATTCTTGAGCAAAGCCACATTTTCTCACGCTGCCGGCAGCCAAAAATATCAGGAGTCCAACTGCTGCTTTTCCCTGCTTGTCAAACATCCTAAACCAGACCGCAATGATTTGTCTTCATGTTAACCATGCCTAAGAGACCACTGTAGTGTTAGGACTTGTAGAAGAAAAGGTATCTCATTAAGCCTTGGAGCTAGTGGGTTTATCACTCTCTTAATTTTGACACTAGTGAAGGTGAAAAAAAAATAAGCCAATGATTCTTTGGTTGTATTGAATTTCTTTTTTTTTCTTCTCCCGTCTAAACATTCATCCAGAACTTTAATGCACATTTAGGACCGTGACTTATTTATCATTTATTTATAACAAATTAATAACCAACCTATTACCATCTGTGAAAATATTACAATTGGAAAAAGGCCGCAGCATCAACTTTTCACACCATGTGCCTCATTTTGACCTTGCAGGTTTGTATGTGAATATGGACATCTACTCAGGTTTTACGACCCTGTCCTCATAAAAAAACAACAAAAAACTCCCTTAACCTGTGTTCACCTATTGTTCTGCAATGGATATTTTCTTCACGGTGTCTTGTTACATGCTAGTATCTGCAAAAAAATCATATGCATAAATGAAGAAGAGAATCATTAATTCATGACACACGGACAGCTTCATCCACCGATACTGCGGTGAGAATAAACATCAGTTCAAATAAGAAGCCCTGGCGCTTGATTTTATAAATTAGTTGGATGCCGAGTCCCATGGTACACCACTGCAAACCAACTCTGCCGGATTAACGTGTAATTAATCTATCATCTTCTCTACAACTCACTCTGATAATGCACATGAGCACTATCTTTTCAAGCTTCCGGGTCGGTTTGGGCAATGAAATGGGGTTCCTATTGATCTTGGTCTTTAATACACTGCTCGTTCCAGCTCTATAACTAAAAGATTCAGAATTATTTAAATGGAGTCAAAAAGTATATGTAGCATGGATGTTAACCGATATTATTGAAAGTCAGTTTACATATTCTAAGTAAAAAAAACTGTTCTAAGATACAAAGTTTTTTTACTCTTCATATTGCATGTTCTTCTGGATATCTTTAAAACAAAATCTGGCAAGTGGTTCCTCGGGCATCAAGCCTGTGTGCTCATGATTTCAGTAAAGTGAAACAAGGACACTGGATTGTTTCACACGGAATTGTGGTTATTCTGCAAGAAATGCTGAATTTATTCTGTCAACATATTGAAACATAAGAAGGCACGATCTTCAGCATGGTTTCTCAAAAATTCATTTACAGATGTTTGTCAGGGAAAAAGCAAGAAATTCAAACGTGGAGCTCCAATAAAAGAAGAGTTTAACTAAAATTACATGCCACTAATATCATGCCTCACGCTGTGGGTCATTACTTCTCTCTGTGGGTTTTATAATTTGTTTGGAATACATTTCAGTCCAGAAGACTTTAAATCTAACATGTTAAAAAGTCTTCCGATGAATACTATAGTCCCTGTGACCCAGAATTAGGATAAGTGGATGAATGAATGAATGAATGAATGAATGAATGAATATATTAATGAATGAATATTGTAGATTTACTAGTGAATCAGAGCTAAATCCGTGCTTTAACCTGGTCTCACCCTCTTTTTTTTCTTCACTCTAGCTAAATAAATATGTAGAAGATTGATAGATTATTGATTAGCAGCACTTGCCTAATATCATTATATCTGTCATGTAGTTCACTGAGGCCTTTTTAATGTTTTTTTTTCTTTTTTTTCCCTTTTTTATTTGGGGTTACTATATTTAAATATTCATGGTCGAGCCTGTTTTGTGCCCCCACAGCTACATTTCTAATTAAACTGTCAAAAGAAATACAATATGGCCCTGAGGGTTATTATCATAAGGGTCAGCTTCCACTGATCGGCCCTGGTCACACTGAGGGGGTAATTACCTCTAAGCACAGAGTGTTTACCTTTTTCTTTAACTGTGGGCATGAGCAGGCAGTTCAAATGAGGCCCTGGACGCTCATGTTGGTCTACCCAAATCACTGAAATGGAGGAGGAAAACTTTAGAGAATCTATAACAACATCATCAGCAATTATAACTGAGAAATAGAGAGACGTGCGAATTGTATCTCATTAAGAGACAGCCAGTGAAATCCCCCCCCCCCCCGCCAATCCACCACCCCTTATTTTTTCCTCCTTTCGGTCCTGTCACCTTTCTTTTTGAATTCAGATGATCCCACTTTAAAGGTGAGGTAAAAGAAATCTGGAAGTGTAATTCGGAAGAAGAAAGCTTCAGCCAATTAGACGGGCGCACCGGCTGAAATATGAATGACATTTGCTCTGTCTGAGTCCTAATGGGGGGGAGGCATCATCTCATTGACTTATTATGCCACTGTCAGTTTATTTCCTGCCATTATTGTTGCCTGGGTTCTTCTGTCAATTTATGGCTTCTAATTTCTCTTTATCTTTTATGAAGCCTCTTATGAGACAGCTTTAATGAGTTCCAAAAACTAACCTAAAATGAGATCCTTCCACTAGCAGGGAGCCTTCTGAAGAAACTTAAACACCATCTTTTCTGCAGAATTTATCTCATCTAGGTTATGTTTAACCATACCTTACACACATAAAGACACTTCTTTAATTTGGCTTTTTATGTGACTGGTTAATGTGATCTTTTAGGGCACTCTTAATGCCCTCCAAATTTGTAGAATATCACAATAAATCAGGGCCTCGGCCATCTAATGACAATTTATTTCATCCATTATTTTTTATACTCCTGCCATGTTATGGGGCCTAGTTAATTTTCTTTCCTCATGACCTTTATGGGTTGTGTTTTAAAAAGTTAATACTTGGCAAAAGTTGGTAATTTGAGAGGTTGAGTTCATTGTTGTGTCCCACTTCAAGAGGATCGCAATACATTCGAGTCCAATATTCCGTTCAGTGCAACGAAGCACTGAAGGTCAGCCCAACGCCGAAACTGAAATAGATGACTACATTTCAGCAGTGAAAAAAGTCTACAGAAGCGTAACACAATCTACACCAGTATGTCAGTGCAGAAGGTAATAGAGGAGTCTATTCTCATTTTAATATGTGTGGCCTGCAGTTATATGACGCTACAGCAGCACACAGTGATCATATAAATGTGCACAGGTGGTGCTAATGGGCTTCGGGCCACATGTGTAATACCTGTGTAAAGTCACATTGTTCTTTATGACGCTAGAGGTGAACAGCATAGTAGGAAATTGGTTTGATTGATGTGCAGACTTTTTGTAATGCAACTAGGAATTAATGCTTTTGCAAGCAGAGTTTATAGTGTAGGTGAAGGACTTACACTTGAACAAGTTTCCTGAGCTGAAATAACATTTTTTAAGCACATCAGTTGGTCAATAAGAATTTACAACGTTACATAATATGGGCACTTTCCTTTAATCATTCATTCATCTTCTATACCCGCTTATTCCCTTAACTCGGGATCACAGGGATCTGTTGGAGCCTATCCCAGCGCACATTGGGCAAGAGGTGGGGTTACACCCTGGACAGGTTGCCAGTCCATCGCGAACAACCACACACTGACATTTACTCTAATGGGCAATTTGGGGTCACCAGTCAACCCAATGTATATGTTTTGAAAAGGGAAGTTTAAACGCAGTGGTTCTAATGTTGGACTGCTGTTGGAAAGATCACTTTTTGAAATCTCACCATTACCTCCTGCGGGTACTCCGGTTTCTTCCCACAGTCTAAAAACATGTAGATTAGGTTGATTGGTGACTCTAAATTGCCCATAGGAGTGAATGTGAGCATGTGTGTGGTTGTTGGTCTATATGTGGCCCTGCGATGAACTGGCAACCTGTTCAGGGATAGGCTCCAGCAGAACCCTGTGACCCTGAGTTATGGAATAAGCGGTTAGAAGATTAATGGATAACAAAAAGCATGAATGTTTTATGAATATATAAAGTATAATAACCAAGTCACTTATCAAGACTTTTTACCGACTAATTTCCCAGCTTGGGGACAGCCTATCCCAGCCTATCCCAGCACACATAGGGCGAGAGTAGAGTGTACACCCTGGACAGTGCATCGCTGATAGGCGAATAACCACACACACTATTACACTCACTCCTATAGGTTTGACAATTTAGAGTCAACAATTAACCTAATGTACATGTTTCTAATGTATGTGTTTTTGGACTGTGGCAGTAAACCCACGCAAGTGTTTGGAGAAAACATGCAAACCCTGCACAAAAAGACCCCTTGTCTGGAAATCGAAACTGGGACCTTCTTGCGGTAAGGCGAGTGTGCTAACCACCACGCCACCGTGTCGCCCACTAGAAAGTTTGTTTAAAATTAAATATGCAATGCTCTTGTCAAACAATGTGTGCCGTATATATATTTCTACAAGGGCATCATTCTAATAAACATGAATCAATGATGTAGAAATGTACGCCTAAAAGTAAGTAATAATAAAACAAATAATTTGTCATTATGCATTTCACCTTTATAACTGACAAAACATCAAAAATTGCCAGTGATGGTTAATGTGCTTAACCCCAGCTAATGGTTCCCAGTACGCCCAATTTATAAGCGCTTAATTTGGCATGAAGGAGCAAAAGTGCACTTTTTTGCTCTAATCTGACATGAATTAAAGGCAAACAATGTCAGGGAGAGAAACCGCATCTGATCGCGCCTCAACTACGCCGCTCTCCCACATCTCATCATCTGATGATGAACGAGTTTCATATAATTTCCAAAGGTCATTTATCACAACTCAAACAGTGTGAGGAAATCCTTAAATAGAGGTTGATCTGTGGAGGCTGGTGGGAAGGGTGTAGGGGGTGTGGATGGAACAAAGACAGCCTCGGAATGAATGATTTCCAATTCTTTTCAAAGCGCTCACCGTCCTGCGCCGTGTCTTTAGATGTTTGCTGCCGGTTTATTGGGAGATGCCGTTATTGTGTCATTTTCTTGAGGAGGACAGTGACATTCATTGGCTCCCACTGAGGTTATTTACAGGCGGCAGGGTGACAGTGAAACATGTCTTTGCCATAGCTTCAGAAACATGGCCTAGTGTGGATGTTTTTTCCTGGCAGTGCAGGAGATAAGTGGCATCTCAGACCACAGGAGGGAACAGAAAACTGAGACAAATTACTCCTGAACTCGAACTCAATAAATGAACAAAACTTTGCTCCCATCCACAATGTCAGATTACAGCAGTGCTTCGTGTTGTATGCAAAGGCTTCCTGCTGTGTGATGCACCCAACGATGGCGTGCTGCGAATAATATTAAGTGACCAAAATTTTTTTTCCGATTTGAATCTTTCTTTTTTTTTTTCCCTCCCTAACCGCTTCACTTTGTCTAATCTGTAAACACAGTAATGCAGTTGATTTCACTTGAATCAATGATTTAAAATCCAAACTCAAACCCATCTGTGCAAAAACAATTTATTTCACATTAGCGAGCATCGTGTCATGGATCATTTTCCGACACCTCCGAATAAGACTTCAGTCGAGCCTTGAGGCTTTTCCAGCCTCCCCCAACCCCCGCTTCTTTCTTCCCTTGCTCCCCGTTTCCTGCTTGTCAGCTTCCCGTTTCCTCTCTTGTCTGCGGAACTCGGCCTATCAGCCTTTTATACATGGCAGCGCTGAGAAAAAATAGGATTAAAGCAGGAGATTGTAAGGCTTTATCCCAATAGTAATTTTATCTGGGTGACTGATAAACTGCCTAAAACCCTGCAGAGTACAGAAAAGCTAATGGGAAAGACACTGAAGACATTTCGCATTATCCAGACCCGATTCGAGAGGCCCCAGTTGAAGAAGTCATGGTGGAATAAGGCAATACTGACAAAAAAATTGACCTAACGTTAATAACCAGAGTTTGCTACCGACTAAACAAAAAGATTCCTTCTGGGTCAAGAGGTGATTTGGTAAATGTTCAATAAGTTAAGGGCTAATTTTAGACTTTGCCGTTAAAAGGAAAATAATAGACACGAGAGTCTCTCCTCGTGGAGCTTAACAATTTTCTCAGTTATTAGTGGGTAAATTGTGTAGTGTGTATGTGTGTGCCATGTACTGTACGCAGCTGGATGGATGCCTGGTCGTGTGAATCTAGGCCAGCAGTTAATCGTGAAGCCACCAGAAGGCCTTAGCTTCTCTTCACTGCTGATCCAGACATTAAAAAGAATTTTCGATAGCCTCCATGTCTTTGAGGATGCACTTTCTTTGACTTTGACTTTCTTTTGAGCATATCCAAAGTGTTTTTCCGCTACATGGACCATGCTCCAATAATTCGAGTTATACCACTGTACGTAGTTACACAAGGGCACGATGACACACACTTGTAATGTACACAGATAGATGAAAAAATGAACAGATGAAACTAACGCAAAGTAGATAAAACTTCTTTTGAATCGACGATTCTCACTCACAGTTATTGTTTTTTGGTGTTTATATCGAGCTTTTGTTTTTGTTTTTTGTACATGTAATATTTTTAAGTACACACTGAATTCTATATCAAGGGTGTCAGACGCTAATCCAGAGGGACCACTGGTGGCACCGCAGCGTTTATCATTCTACCCCATTTAATACACCTGATTCAACTCATCAGCTAATTAGCAAAGCCTTCATGTGCTGAATGTGATGTGTTGGGAAAGGGAAAAACACAAATCTCTATAGAGCTGCGGCCCCTCCAGGCCTGGAGTCTGACACCCCTGATTTATACCTTTAGTGTATCAGTTCAAAAATGCTGGTTTATAACCGAGTCCCCGCCTGTTTCCTCTGCGCCAGGTTGCGGTTCTGCAGTTCGAGCACCATATTGTGGAGATGCAGCATTTTCTGAAGTAACTTGATTGACATTAACTGTGCATATGTGTCCAATCTGCTCCTCGGGATACGCCGGATCATGATGATCCTTATTTATGTTTTCCGCTGTCGGCGCGCTGCGAGTTAACTGCCCATTCCGCACTAAATTAATTAGTTTGGCATGCAGCCTAAGATGGAAAATTGGATCCAATATGTTATTTCCAGAGGATTTTCAACAGCGCTTTCGTTCCAGGGCGAAGAACATTAAAAATATTTGGGTCACACTTTTTTTAATATA
>JAOTQW010000041.1:2452609-2464288 GCA_026260075.1 Sisor rabdophorus | reverse complement strand
CACACACACACACACACTCCTATGGGCAATTTAGAGTCACCAGTCAAGCTAATGTACATGTTTTTGGACTGTGAGAGAAAAATGGAGAACCCGGAGAAAATGCATTCCTTTGCGCAGGAATCAAGCCTGGGACAACCGTGCTAACCATTACGCCACCGCATGGCCCACACAAGTATATATATTTTTTTGTACAGCAGTTATAAAAGCAGTTACAAAAGTTATGCTTAAATTGTTTAAAATCACGGTCTTTAAGTATGACTCTAGTTCTGGATACGCAATTCCACCAGACTGATACGTTAAAGCATTTTGACATGTTAAATATGCAAATGTATTGCCTTTGTTACCAAACGGGTGGAAATATAATGTCCCTGCCATGCCTTGCCATTATTTAGATCTCTTGTCCCATGCAACTTATATTTCCTTTATCAATCACCAAGCAACCTACTTTGTTAACCATGCTTGTGCATTATACATGAATATACAAGAAAGAAAGAAACTTTCACTAAAACTTAATTAAGAATACCAAAGAACATTTCGCTGATCTCCGCGCCGTAACTATGTCCTTGGTGTGCCGCCTTGTCTCTGTCGGAAATGAAACAGAATTTTAAACGTGCTGTAAAGGAGCGTGAAGATGTTCTCGTGACTGTTTAACCTTTCCCTGCGACGAGGAACAAAGGTTATTCAACTTGCCTTGTTTTCACAGGGACATTTTGGTACGTATTCATGCATTTTTCCCTCTGGATGATTCTTTTGGTCCCTGTCATGTACAGAGAATTTGTACAATGCTTTTCACTTTTTGTCAGTTGTATAGCGTGATCAGGTGTCAGAGTGCGGTCTGAAGGGACGAGAGGTGTGATGCATTTTTAATTGCGAACAGGATGGAACTGGTGCTCTCATACCGGATGTCTTTTCTGTCTTAAAAGCTGACTGTCAGCCAGGGTGACTTGGAAATCCCTCGCTAACACAAGAAAAATAAAGTGTCATACTCCAACCTGTAATAATCTGCAGTGTACGATCACACCGAGACACACATGTTTTTGTGTCATAGTAGATGTTCATTGACCGACAGTAAATTGTTTGTCTTCCATGGCAGGCGTTTAGTATTTTTTGGCACTTAGTATATTTAAGTATATTTTGTCACCAACAATTTAACAAACAAGCAGTGAGTTGTGTTTCAAAACACATTCTACAATTCATTTTTTTCTCCACTCAGCTGATCCCTTTAGGACTAATTTATTTTTTTGTGGAACTTTTGTGGTTTGTGGTTGTGAATATGCCGTGAATAAAATTCTGTGAATATAGATAAGTAAGCATTGTTTTTTGTGACATTAGTGCAAATATTTTTTGTGACATTAGTGTTAATGTTCATACAGCTCACAACGGTTCTCTTCAAATCAGGATAAGTTAAGCAGACTAAATTTGTATTTATATATTCTGTGAAAGGTTTGTCTAATCAAAATGTTCAGTTCAAACACTAGGATAGATTTTTCTACCTGCCTGAAGTATTACGTAAAAAAAGCCAAAAAAAAAAAATTTTGAATAAATATCAGTGTTTTGTTTCTTTTATAGTCGACTACAGAACACAAAGGGTTTAAAAGATGATGTCGCGGTTGCAGTATTTCTTTTGGACAAAAAGGCAAATGGTGCGTCCGGATTTTGGTGTGTTTTGATAGTGCTTCATAGCGAATATATATTAATAATCTAGGTATTATGTAATGTTGTCTCTGGTCCACTCATTTGGTATGTTTACACCATTAAGAATGTTTGGCTTTGGAGGGTGTTATGAAGCTACAGTCAGCATTTTCTGAAAAATGTTTTCAAAAATACCCAAAAGGTCATAAAGAAATGTTTTAACAACTGTTTAAAAACAAAAAAAGAAATTATGTTGAAATGTTTACAAAGCTCTAACATTTATAAAATATAAAATGGCCCCAAATTTGAGCAAAATTATTTCTTTGTCTATATCCTGTCTGTGTGTGCATGTTAAACCTTTAAGGCAGCCTTTAAAGCCTGAGACAGCTTCAAATAATTAGGCCTAAAGAAATGTCGAGGTCTCCTTTTTTCAGTAAGAAAGACTTGAAAGTACAGTGCATGAATCATGTATAGGTTCATTGGAAACTGCTTTGTAGACAAACACGTTTGCAAAGTCAGCTCGTGAAGGAGATGCAAATCCTTTTCTCCAGCCCTGAGCCCAGTTTTAATGTGCTCAAATGAAAAGGAGAGTTTCCCTTAAACAGGCCTTTGAGTGTCACTCAGGTAGGGGTATTTATTTATTTATTTCTATCTTATATAAATATTTTTTTTACTACATGTTTTTCCACCTTGGCCTTATTCTTGTCATTCTAAAAAATAAATGAAACATAGGATAATAAAGAATGTGTAAAGATTGAGGCCACTCAAGCAGCCATTAAATTTGACTCAGGGGGATATTAGCCAGTAAAATGGGACACGGCCATGACAAGTGGTCAAATGGCTTTCCTGTTTTCCTCTGTACTTCTACATCAGAACACAAGTTCTTTTTTATTTTTCAATGACCATGAATCTCTTTCTACATATACACACACACACACACACACAGACACACACACTATGTAATAAACTGGCTGTGTGGCCCACCTGCTGGTAAATACAGAATTTAGTGATGTATAATAAGTATAATCGATGAATGATGGTTGAACGGTCAGGGTTTCTGGATTTTCTGAGGTGCTCAGTGTGCAGATGGCAGCCCAGGGAACAAGGGAATTTAGAAAGGAGTGGATTGTTGCACACCACAGGATCTGCTTTTGTGCTTTTAGGAAACGCACAGACTGAGAGCAGTTTTCCAGGTAAGCAGTTCTGTTGTATCAAATGAAGCCAGTCATTTTGCTTCATAGTACATACCATTAATCTTGCTAAATGACATGTAATACTGATTCACCACTTTGGAGTTTTGGGGGGTAAAAATGCTTTACATAACAAAGACTTTTATTGTGCTGTTGGGTAACTTTGCTTTATCAACTTGTGTTTCAGGATTCCATTAAGAATACAAATGAAATCTATTTAGAGGAAGAACATATCCTTACTATGTAAGGAACATAATGTATTATATATGCAAACATGGGCACTGTCAGCAGGTTGAGCCCTTCCTTTGGGAATTTCCTTTTTATTTCAGTACTCCTGATATTTAGAGATGCCCCTCATCAAAATTGTAATCACGTGAAAGAAAAAAATCTCAAAATGAATTAAGATTGTGTGCAAGGTTAAAAAAATTTCCATTCGCAGTATTAATAGAGATTTGATCTGTAGGGCCGTTAATGAACCCTAAGCAGAAATTTATTCTGGTGCCCTCTGTGCCTCCAATATGACTAATTATTGTCAATTCTTCATTATCGCAGAATTTAAATGTAAAACACACACACATATTATTGTTATATTTCTTGTAGCTGTGTTGCTTATGTCTTAACAATGATTTTACCCTTTACCCCAGTAACAAACATACAAGACTACACAGATGTTAAAGTCTTAGCCATACTATGGCATTAACATTTCCAGCATTCAGGCTCCAGCAGGACTCTGAGCTTGTGAATAAGCGGCTTTAGAAGATGAATGAATGAATAAAAATTAATTTTTTATTACAGTGTAAATTAGGGTATCAATTAAATGTAGAAAAAGTAAATCTTTAAAATGAAATAAAAGCACCTGCTGTTTCAAAAGAATTCTTAAGTCATTTACACAGTCCAGCATCTAGGGTGTTTTTGTACTTAGGTCCTCATAGTGACAGATGCTCAATATCGGATGAGTTTGATATCAGTAAGTGTTTTTTTTTTCCAGAATCTGGCTTTTGTTTACACCTCTGTTGTTTGGAAGATGCCTTAATCCAGATTGATTTACAGTACATTTATACTTTATTTATTCTATATTTATTAACATTCATTACATTTATCTCATTTCAGCACTTGGCCTTGCTCATAGATAACCGCGGGGTAGCTATTTTCTGGTTCAGGGAATTAACTCCACAATCCTCAGATCATCAGTCAATTAGCTGATCCATTTAATTTAATAGAAAGTTTTAACACCAAAAAGTCTATTTCTGCTTAGTTTCCTTTTTTTCCCCTGTTTATCTACAGCAGTAGAGCAGGTCAACCATAGCTCTTTGCAGACACTAGCTAAGCTACTTCTTACTTCATTCCTTTTGCTCCCATTTCTACAGCCGCACTACAATGCAATGTAGTTATTAGGGTTAATAGTGAAAGCTTAAATTAAGTTTCCATCATTTCTCTAAAATATCAATAACTGCACATGCAGGAGTTTGTGCAGATTAGAGTGAGAACTGTTTTTTATAATTGCTTTTTTCCCGCGGTGGCGAGGGCCCTCCGGGTCAGATCTGAAGAACCCGAAGCGGAATCTCTTGGGGAACAACACGGGACCCGCAGATGCAGATTAATTGCATGCAGTTCTGGGGCTTTCGTTTGTAGGGAGGAAATGGCTGCCTAACCTAATTAAACAGCGACTTGTTTCAAAGATCTGTCCAGCTGCAGATCGAACATTTGCATCACACTCAGTCGCTGCCTTGTAATTGCCTTAAATTCAGGCAGTGGGTAAAGGAAAGGGGTTTGGGCTAGAGAGAGAGAGGGCAGGGCTTGTTTTTTTTTTTTTTTTCTCAAGTGATCGATTTTTAGAAAGCCCTCTATTATCCCTAACTTTAACACCTAGACAGAAATAGTGCCTAGATTAACAACTGCATTTTGAAATACATGTTTCTTTTTCATCATAATGTTATGGAGATGTTTCTTTTTTTTTTAAATATAATATCTGGTGCCAACAAATGTAATGGAACATAATATGAATGTTTATTTATTTTTTAAATAAAGTTTTTATATACTTGTCTTTTGTAGCCGATTTCTAATTGGTCTTCATTTATACTTCTATTTCTTTTCGGTTAACTGGATTTTGCTTCTGTACATTGAGATCTTGGTAATGTAATTAATAAATATTGGAAAATTATATTTTTTATTGAGCTTGAAATCTTGATACAACAAACATGTTATTAAGTGTGACCAAAGAAATCTATTTATCTTGCGCTGTTTTTATTACACCGTGACCTTTCCTATTAAAAAATAATCACCATGACGATCATTTCTATTTTCATATTTTCCCCGAATGTTTGGATTGAGACATGTCTTATGAGAAAAAGGCAGTGCGGTAAGGCAATCCCTGCAGCCCTACACACTGTTTGGAACACTGGGTGTGTTTGTGTTCCCCATATTGTTACCAAAGAGTCCATGAGGGAGGAGTGAGTCTCTTTACTCTTCCTGCTCCCTCGCTCGGGGCCTGCCCCCCAGCAGGAGGCTGCTCACTGTTCCCTCGAGAGCCACCCAGGTCTCTGTTCCACCACCACATCGATCCAGGAAAGTGATGAAAGAGCTGGCGGCTCACCTTCAGTCTTACGTATCCTGCGGCAATAGTGTTCCAGCACCAGTGCACCTCCCTCTGTGTCACTTTAGTCCGTCCTAGAGAAGCTTCAGGCCACCGGAGAGGGAGAGAGAGAGAGAGAGAGAGGGAGAGAGAGAGAGAGAGTGAAAAAGGGAGAAGAAGGTGTGGTGGCCCATGGAGAGATTAATGACATGGTGGGAGGTCTGAGATGTTTGTTAAGATGATTAATTTGTAATGCTGTGTTTTGCAACAATAAAAAGCAAACTGCTTGAAAGATTGTTAACATTAAACCTTTTGGAAAGACATTAACAATGCTTGTTGTGGGAATATTTAACAGCACCTCGCATACGATATTATCACTGATTAAAATAAATATTAATGACTCCAAACAGACGCATGTCTTACTTAAAGCCTTCTGATCCTATTTTATGCTCTGTTAGGAATTTGCTTACTTTTTATGCCAGGTGGTTTCTTGGGCTTAAAAGTGGGCGTTAAATGAGATTTGGTTCCATTGATCATAAATGTGACACTACTTCTGCAGATCGACAGGGAAAAATTGAGAGTTAAGTGGGACAAAGTTGGACAATCCCGAAACAGTTGGCGGGTTAAGGATAGAGAGAAAATAGTGCAAAAGAAAAGGCAAATGGGCTTGGGAATGAAGTAAAACGTAATTAATCAGGGAAATTTAGAACTTGTGTTTTTAGGTTCCTTTTTAGGTAATCAGATGGCCCAGGGCTAGTGGAATATTAACTACTGGTATGCAATGCCTTTTTATTCTCAGCATTCCTCTACGGCTTGCTGACTTTGGGAGTTTGTTGCTCTCAACCTTGTGGGAATCTGGCAATAAGGAGAGTGCATTAACACGCCTCAGTTTCTCAGCTATAGTCAGGCTTTAAAAGACGAAGAGATACAGGCAGTGATCTGAAGAGCACAGCATGGAATTCAGGTAAGGGAATCTGCAGCAGCCGATCGGACAGCTGGGCTGAGCTCCATCGAGATCACAGACCATATTGAGCAGGAATAAACTCGCCTCTCCATGCTTTATCACTTTCAGGACCTTGTCCCACAACCTTGAACACACACTCCCATGGTGGACTCACCTGGGGAACATTTACATGGAACAAAAAAAAAAGGTTTATTCTCTGGTCCTTTTATGTTGGGCTTGAGTTTCAATCTACTGCCTAATTTTTTAAGGCCTTATATTTAACACCCCCTTGAGTATTCTAGGATTAAAGAAAAAAACTTGTGCTGAAGCTCAAATAAAATAAAAGTATGTTAGATTTATTTTTTATCATATATCAGTGGGAATAACTAATTGCTGTGTGTGTGTGTGTGTGTGTGTGTGTGTAGAGATAGGAAAGTGGTAGCTCAGTGGTTGTGGTGTTGAGCTGCTGATTGGAAAATTGGAAGATTGGGTTCAACTTTCCAGTATCACCATGCTGTTACTGCCGGGCCCCTGAGCAAGGCCCCTAATTGATTAGTTGTATAAATTAAATAAATGTACTTCTCTCTGAATAAGGGCGCCTTCCAAATGTCATAAATGTTAATGGATTTGTCTCTATACATGCAATCTATTTTGAACAAATGGCTATAAGAACAGACTAATAAAAACAGTCAGTCAGGGGTCGGCAAGTGGTGGTGTAGTGGATCAAGGTAGTGTTGTGGACCCACATGTGCAGGATTGGAATCCTGGTTTGGGAGCTTATTGGTCTTATATTTCTCTTTCTCATTTCAACCCTCTGGCCTATCAATACATGCAAAATAATGAAATAAAAAAAAACAGCCTGTCAAAAGGCTTTCCAATGTCCATGGTACAATATGTAAATATTAAATAATGTGTTGAGGAAAATCTCTTATGGCATCGTACTGGTCAGCGTGTCTGTCCTGGTGTAGGATGTTTGATTAACAAAGCTGAGAGATGTGTCAGGCTCCTTTGGAAATAAGGGCACTTGGCCAAAAAAATGAGCCGTCTGGAGAGGATGAGAAGAGCAGCTTCGACTGCTACAAATACCCTCCACCACTAACCGCTATCTTTCTGGCACTCGGAGACGGAGGCCCAGCTGGGACTGTACCCAGGATCACTTCTCTTTCATGGGCAAACATAACTTCACCTGGCCTTCCCCCAACAAATCTCTTCTATCCGCCCTCCATGGTCACCATCATCTCCACCCCACCCCCAAGCCTCTTCTCACCCTCCCAGCTGAGCTATGCTAATCATTTCAGGGATGGGAGACATGGCTCGGTTAATTCGGCCAATTAGGCCCAAGCATTGTTTGTGGCCAGCGACATTTTGTATTCCTGCAAATGTGTGGAGGGCAAAATGTGCCCTGGAGCTACATCGCGAGAGGAGCTCTCTACTGGCCGTGTGTCAACAAAACACGCTCGGGGGCTGACGGCCATGCTCGCCTTGCTGCATATGTTTATGAGAGCTGTGTGTATATCCATGTCTGTGCTTTCCCGGCCATGATTGTGTCTGTGCCCACCCAGTCTCTCTCTCTCTTTCACTCACTCTCTCTCTCTCTCTCTCCTTTTATTGTATAGAGGAGGTAGAAGATGAGGTCTTGGTGGCAGATGGGCGAGAGTAGTAAGGATTGGCTAATCCCAAATCTGCCGTCTCCTTGCCACGCCACAACCAAGGGAGAAGCAGGAGCCAGCTGTCACAGAGAAGCCTTTCATGCTCCCCTGCACACAACAGCTGCATCAGGCCCGCCTGCTTGCTTCTAAATTATTAAACATCTTTTTAGTTTTTTTCCAGATGCAGCTCCCAACGTGCTTATGCGAGCCTTTGTGCATTTTACATATGATTCTTCTTTTCTCTTCTTTCTCTCTCTCTCTCTCTCTCTCCTTTCCCCCTCTCATCAAAATGCTGTTTGTAAAAGTCATTATCCCATCTGTGCCCCAGTTTGGACAAAACAGCCCTAGACAAATCCGAGCACGTTGCTCCTTCCAGGACAATTTGGCAGATGAGGATGATTGTGGAGGCTAAGTGCTGGAGGGCGTCGGTGCTGTCACTCCTGAACAGAAGCCCACCTATGAGGCAGAGAAGACTTCAACGGCTGCTGCAGGGCCCCAGAGTGAGTGGCTAATAAGGAGTTTTGCAAGTAAGATCATGGCCTTGGAAATGTGGTTGAAAAGGCGGAAGTCCTTTTACTCAAGGGTTTAAACGATCTGGCACTGATGGAGGAATCCCCCCTTTGCAAAATGGTCTATAGTGACGGGGCAATAATAACAAGAAAGATGATGGTGAAAATCTGCGTGCGGTAAAAGTTTAATTCCGGTGTGTATTTTTGTATACATATGTGTGCCTTTGTGTCCAGAAAGGGATTCTTCTTTAAAATCCTCCTATTGATGCAAACAGTTAAATTAAATGGGTTCTTTTTTATACACAGATGTGGCGTATGGAAATTCAGGAAGATTAGTGTGGTTAGCATTTGGCTCCCACTTACAAATTTGTATTAAAAATTAGAACAATTAAAGACATTTGTACTATTTTATAAATATGCATTCTTATAGTTTGATGATAGTGCTTTTCATTTTCATAGAAAAATTATCTCAACAAAGATTTAAAAAAATAATATACAGCTCCATGCTCCTAAGTCTGTTAAATAATTCCTTACTAGCAGAGCATCCACACAAATATCACAACAGTAGCCCAACACAAAGAAAAGTTTTCTCAAAGGAGAGGAACAGGAAATCAGATGAAAAAGAAAAAGAGGCACTGAGTGATTTGGCACGAGTTAGCTGCACCAGCGCTGCTGGCACTGAGTTAATAAGCGTTGTGTGGGCCTGGGGAGAGATTCATGACTGATTCCAGCAGAAGTCCCAGTCCGACAAGACTCTCCAGATGAGTTTTGCACCGCCTGAACACCAGAGACCACTCCACATCCTCCACTGGAGCCGCCACACCTGTTGTTTTTAGGCACCTTAGACGAAAATATGGAAGAAAATCGGCAATGTGCGGTTCAGCGGTGAGAAATGATGTGGAAGGATTGCAGAATGGTGTTGTGTTGTATAAAATATAGTAGCTTAAAGATTTCCTAAGGGAGCTGATACCTGAGATTTGATGTAAGGTAAGTGGCTTAGAGCGGTCTTCCTCAAAATTTGTTCTCCAGGGCCACCATACTGCACAAGTTAATGTTATAAAACACAAGTGATTCAGCTAATTACTAGGCAATTCCTACGGTGAATTGGGTGTCATATAGTTGGAAAACACTGAACTGTAAGCTGTCTTGACCCTGCAGGACTGGCTGTGAGCTGTTTTGGCTAAGGGACAGAAGTAACACATTGGCTTATTGCATAGTGCTTTCAATCCTGCCAATGCCCATGGTCATGCCGGTCACTGAGACTCGGCAAGCTGCATTTGACAGTTTCTCATTCAAGAATGCATTAGTGTAATTAGACAGTTTACATTAGTACTTTATCCGGAAAACTTCACTTAAAACAACGTAAGGTGCTAAATGCAAAGGTTTTTTAGACTGAAAATGATGGGGAAGTGGTGGCCTAGTGGTTGGTGTTGGACTGAAGACCGGGGTTCGATTTCCAGCACCACCACTGTGGACTCCTGAGCAAGGTCTTTAACCCCCATTTGCTCAGTTGTAGGTTGCTCTGGATAGGGGCATCTGCCAGAAAAAAGACTCCTTTCTCTTTTTTATTTCTCCTGTACACAATGTTAAGTCATTAATAAACTGGACGAAATATAAATCCATGGATACATTTTAAAAGTGGTAGCGCAGTGGTTAAGACTGATAATGGGAAGACTGTTGGGCCCCTGTAAGGCTCTTAACCCCAGTTGCTTAGTTGTATAAAATGACATGTTGCTCTGGTTAAAGGGGAGTCCCTCAAATGAGATAAATGTAAAAATGACTTATTTAATATCTAATAAATTGCACTTTATTCATTCTTTCCAATTATGTCGGTGCATTTTGGTCATTTGGTTATTATCCAAAACAAGTGGGTTTTTTTTTCCAACAGCAGTTAAGGAGTTATAATTGCTATGAAGCAACAGCAAAACAAAACAGTTCTGGCATCAGTTATGTATTACAAAACAACATGGAAGATTAATATCGCAATGTATTAAAAGAAAAGTAAGAAATAAAAAAATTACAATAAGATACAAGATGCAGCTCTACATATTACCTACAAAGCACAAAGTGCTTCCGGAATTCTGGGCAATAATGTTACCGTTTACCCAGAATCACATAGAGAACCTGGCTTGTATCTTGAGCTACACACTGATCAGTCAGTCAGTCATCTTCTATACCTGCTTATTCCCAAACTCGGGTTCACGGGGGTCTGCTGGAGCCTATCCAAGCGCACATAGGGCAAAAGGCAGGGGCACACCCTGGACAGGTCACCAGTCCATCGCAGGGTCACACACACAACCACACACACTCACATTCACTCCTATTGGCAATTTAAAGTCACCAATCAACTTAATACACATGTTTTGGGACTGTAGGAGAAAACCGGGGTACCCGGAGGAAACCTATGCAAGTGTAGGGAGAACATGCAAACTCCGCACAGAACCGAACTGCTATTACAGAACAAGTGGAAAAGTGGTAGCGCAGAGGTTACGGTGTTGCCAAATGCTGTAAATGTTAAAGAATATAGACGTTTTCAACCCATCAGAATTAAGAATTCCTTCACATTGTGGTAAAAAATTCTAGAAAATTCTAAAAAGTAAATCATAAATTTATTCAAAAGTAACTTTCATTCATTAATTCGTCTTCTAAACCCTATTTAGAAGCCTATTCTCTAGCTCGGGGTCACGGGGGTCTGCTGGAGCCCATCCTAGCACACACAGAGCAATAGGCAGGGGTACACCATGGACAGGTCATCAGTCCATCGTAGGGCCACACATACTCCCCCTTGTCTGGGACCCCTTGTCTGGGAATCCAACCCAGGAATTTCTTGATGTAATGCACAAGTGCTAACCACCATGCCACCACGCCTTAAGAAGTAATTTTTATGCATTCATTAATTCATCCATCCATCTTTCAGACCTGCCTATTCTCTAGCTTGGGGTCACGGAGTCTGCTGGAGCCTATCCCAGCACACAATGGGCGAGAGGCAGTGGTACACCCTGGGCAGGTTGCCAGTCCATTGCAAGGCCACACATAGACAAACAACCACACACGTATGGGCAATTTAGATTTACCAATCAATCTAATGTACATGTTTTTGGACTCTAAGAAACCGGAAAACCCAGAGGAAGAACATGCTAACTCTGCAGAGAAAACTTTTTGCCCAGGGACCTTCTTGCTGTGA